>JAPKLX010000049.1:1592863-1649992 GCA_026898415.1 Leonotis leonurus
AGTGTGTGTGTCTTAATAACATGCTAGGTTCCAATTTCTTCTAAATAGGAGGCACATATGAAAGTATACACATTTCTAATACACATTTCTAATTCTGAGCAGCTTCCAAGCAGTCTATGTTCTGAGTACATATGCAAGGTTTAAGTTCTGAATTGAATTCCTAAATTCCTAATTTGGAGTTTTAGGTTCTGAAATTAAAGTTAAATAGTGTGAGCTGAAAGCGTGAGAGTTTTAGTTTGAGCTTATTGATAAATATTGAATTACTGAGTTCCAAAAGGGTATGTACATTATTTGAAAGTTGAAGAGTTAATTAGCTCACTGTGTACTGCTTAGTTCTAGCTTAATGGAAATCAACTGTAAAGGTAGGTATTAGGTACTTTAGTAACATATGTCGGTGATTTGTTAAGACTTGAGTTTGTTCTATACCACATCTAAGTATAGGTCTTAAGATTTGAGCTTGAAGCTAAGTTTGAGTCTAAGGATAAACTTTAAACAACTGAGTATCAAGAGGCATAAACATTAACAATAGTTAAGGTTTTAGTATTTGTTTTACCTTAAGAACAGTGGTATACTTGGCTTGACTTGTGCATAACCTCCTCTCTTAGTTCCTCTTCAATTTGCTAAGTGTTTATTTGCTGAACTTTGTGTGTGTGGAGGGTGATTGTAAAAACTTAGAGGTTTAGGAAGTTTGGGAAGAAAGGTATTTATAGAATGGCTTGATGGTTTGGTCTCTTTCCTATTGGTATTATATGATTCGCATTGAATACTTTCCTTTTTATGTTGCAGATTATGCAAGGTGTCAGAGGAGGGTCTTATTTACTTTGGAGCATTCTCCATCCAGCTGTCTTACTCTGACCGAGCAGCAGCTGAGGCAGCAGCCTCACCTCTTCCCTTTTTATTTATTAAAAGTTTTGGGATTTTGTTGTAGTACTCATCCTAGACTAGAGCTATATACTACTATTCTTCCTATATGCCAGCTACTCCCTTGCTTTCTTTTCCTTTTTCTCTAATTGTATTGTATGCTTTAAGGCTTCCCTTTTTGTCTTGCTATGAAATGCAGCTAACCTCTCTGATTTGTCTCTTTGTTGCAGGTTGATAGGATGGCAGTAGGGAACTAAGGCAGGTTGGCAGCAGTCCCCTGTCTCCTGCTCAGCCTTTTAACTCTCTTTTCTATGTTCCTTTTTACACCAACATGTAGTGTACCCTATTAAAGTTTTTTATGTTTCTTTATGAGATTGGGACATGTACCACTAAGCATATATGAATTATTTCTTATCAAATTACATTGATTAAAGTTTTTAATCTTTCTTCTCCTTCACTGTGCTGTCGTGTATACATATATATATACATACATATGTATTTCCTAATTCACACTTGATCATGTGTGGTTGTATCCAAGTCTTAAAGTGTTCATATTCCAAGGATTTCAATAAGTTATTTCACATTTACTAGTTATCTTTTAACACATTAATTATATCCACATTCAAATAATTAATATATGACTATTTTATAAGGGCAATACTTTCAATCAATTATTAAAATCCGAATCGAGTTTGCTTTAATAACTCTAACTCATGCAAGTTTTTAATATTACTAGGTTACTAAGAACAAACTTCAAAGCCATGACTTAATAATTCCAATACAAGAACATCTAATCCGACGAATTATTACGAGTTAGATCGGGGTTAAAAGAGTGGGGCATTACAGTCGTCCAGCCCTTTAAATCGGGTTTCATCCTATTTCGCGAAAACAGAACGACAGAAGCGTTTCCTCCCTCTTCTCCGGCGATTCCAAGCTTCCTCCGGCGAATCGAAGCTCCCAACCCCCAGGTATGTTAATTTCTTCCATTTCCCATCACCTCTTTATTTATTTTTCTCGATTTGTGACTTTGGTGCCGTTTATTCGCCGGGAAGAAGCTGCCGCCCCCTCTCCGCCGCCTCCCCGCCGATGCTCCGTTGGAGAACTATCTCCAACACCTCTGACTCCCCCCCCACAGCCTCTCCCCCGCCATCGCCGCCGCTTCCCCAATGCGTCCACCGGACATAGCCGCCCCTCCGCCGTCGCCGCCGCTCTGTCGTCGCCTCTCCACTCCCCAGATATGTTTTTTTGATTTTTTTTTAATTTTCTTAATTATTTGATAAGTTTTATTAATTATTTTGTTAATTGTTGTTTAAATAAGTTAATTAGTGTTTCATAATTGTTAAATAGTTTATTTAGTGTTTGATATGTGTTTGATAATTGTGGTTTTAGTATTTAATTAAATTAGTGTTAATTGATTGTTAAATAGTATAGGTTTATTTAAATAGTTTAATTGTTTAATTAGTTTAATTATTTAAGTAGTTTTTAATTTAATTAGTTTAGTTATTTAAATTAGTGTTAATTGATTGTTAATTAGTATAAGTTTACTTAATTAGTTGAATTATTGAAATAGTTTAATTTTTTAATTTGTTTATATTGTTAATTAATACTATAGGTTTAATCAATTTAATTAGTTTAATTTAATTGTTAATTAGTATAGATTTACTTAATTTAATTATTTTAATTAAATTATTTATTTTTGTTAATTAACTTTATATTAAATTTGTTTAGGAGTCGCATTTCGCCTTTCCCGACTGCTCCTGACTGCTTCCGGAGCCGCCTTTCGCCACTCCGGTGTCGCCTCATCCAGTGAAAGGTAAATAATTTTAATAATTTATTTTAATTATATTTAGTTAATTTTTGAAATTAATTAGTTAATTAGGTTAATTAGTAGTTAGAATAATTTAATTAATAGAATTAATTTGTTAATTTTTAGATTATTTAGTATTTATAATTAATTAGTTAATTTTTGTAGTTAATTCGATTAATCTTGTTAGTTAGATTAATTTAATTGTGTAAGTTAATTATACTAATTTACACCCAATTTAGACTATTTATACCTAATTTAGACTAATTTAGATTAATAATTGTTAATGCATTTAATAATCGAATACCTTGTTCATATTTTCTTTATAAGTCTAATTAATTTCTTAATGCGTTATAAATTGAATTAACTGTTTAATTTAAATTATTGTTTTAATTTACACCTTCAAGATATGTAGGTTAATTAGTTTAGTTTATTATTTCTAATTTCTTAATTTTGGTTATTTAGTATAACGATTTGCGTATATATATGATATTGGGATAAACGTAATTAATTTCTTAAGGATCTTCTCCCTTGTGGATAGATTTTGATTACGTCTTAACGATCTTCTCTCAATATGTGTAATATTATGTTGTGGTGGTTTGATGAGATGCATGTGTTGTGATGTTTTGATGATGAGATGTATGTTGGGATATTTTGATAATTATGTTCGGATGTTTTGATCATGAAATGTATGTTGGGATGTTTTCAGGATTATGTTTAGCTGTTTTGATTAGATTCAGTGATATAGGTTATTTGGATACAATTAGGTATAATATAATTCAACATAACATTTCCCAAAATGACCAAAAATGACCAAATGCTTGTGATCTTTGAATATCACATAATTAATTAAACTCAATATTGCTCGTGATCTCCATATGGTTAGCGTTAAACAATATAAACATCAACTTATAATTCATAAATGCAAATCAATGATTTACAAGATTTAGTGACTCGTTATATTATATGCAATTAGCTACAAGATAACTCACTATAACATTTCCCAAAATGACCAAACGCTTGTGAATTTATAATTTCCATAATTCTCGCCCTCTATTCAATTTCAAATAATTCAACTCCTCTATTCAACTCCCATAAAACACTTTCCTAAGTGAGTCTTTGTTTACACATGTGCAATCTTCATTGAAATGTCTAATTTCATAGACCACTAATATAGTCTCGCCCTCTCCGTAACTAATGAATCTTTATTTTACTATCTGAATACTTATTAATATTAATCAGGGTTATAAAAATGAGTCGAGATTGGATGTACTTGCGGTTACTTCCGAATGGGGGATTTAATCCACATTTTCTTTCTGGGCTTGAAGAGTTCTTAAGATTTGCAAGTAGTCAGCACCAGTACATGGATGGAGAAAAAAATTAAATGTCCGTGTGTGAAGTGTAGAAATATATGGTTTAGAAGTACAGATGTTGTACAGCTACATCTTGCTAGAAAAGGTTTCACACGTGGTTACGAGATCTGGAGGTTTCATGGAGAAACTGAAATACCTTCAGATGTTCAAGAAACACGTGTCGATGCAGATGTAGAACCTAAAGAAGATTACGGGACATACTACGAGATGGTTCATGATCTCGGGGGTCCCAGTTTTAATAACCTAGATGTTGAAGAAGATCCAAATGCTACAGCAAGATTGTTGTACGAGTTGTTGGATGTCGCTGATAAAGAGTTATATCCTGGGTGTAAGAACCACACTCAGTTGTCTTTTGTGGCTCGCCTGATGACTTTGAAGGCCCGTTCTGGAATGACACAAAAATATTTTAATGAAATGTGTGTTTTATTAAACGAAGCATTCCCAGATCATCACAAAGTACCTATGAACTACTACAGCACACATAAATTGCTACGTGCAATGGGTTTACCTGTAGAGAAGATAGATTTATGTAGGAATCACTGTATGATCTATTGGGAAACGGATTCCAATCTTGTGAATTACAAGTTTTGCAATGAAATCGATACAAAGATAGGAGTCGAGGACGTAAACCAGTTGCATATAAGAAGATGTACTACTTCCCTTTAACACTTCGATTACAGAGGTTGTATGCATCTAAAGCTACAGCCGGAGACATGATCTGACATTCAACTTCAGTGGATGATGGTGTTATGCGACATCCTGCAGATTCACCGGCATGGAAGCACTTTAATGTGACTTACCCAGGTTTTGCAACGGAGCCAAGGAATATCAGATTAGGCCTATCAACAGATGATTTTCAACCCTACGGTCAGTCGGGACAACAATACTCATCTTGGCCTATTATCCTTACACCTTACAACTTACCTCAGTGGCTGTGCATAAAAGAACAACACATGTTTCTCATAGTGCTTGTTCCCGGTCCAAGAAATCCAAAAGATAAGATAGATGTGTACCTACAACCACTTATATCTGAACTGAATCAATTGTGGACATTTGGTGCACATACTTATGACATTTCAAAGAAACAGAACTTTCAGATGCATGCAGCGTTGTTGTGGACCATAAGTGATTTTCCAGCATACTCAATGTTGTCTGGTTGGAGTACAGCTGTACGATTAGCATGTCCTCGATGCATGGAACAGACCGAAGCATTTTCTTTAACATATAGCCGAAAGCAGTCATGGTTTGACACACATCGCAAGTTCTTACCTTATGATCATCAGTTCAGGAGGAACAAGATGGCTTTTAGAAAGAATAAAGTCGTTGCAGATGATCCTCCACAGAGGAGGTCAGGAGAAGAGCTACTGTATCAGATTGAAGATCTGGGTCTCGTGAAGGTAATTGAAGATTATGATGATAATAACAAGCGTATTTTAAAATAAGTTACCATTGGATGGAGGAAAAAGAGCATCTTTTAGGACCTTCCATATTGGAGTTCTTTGTTGATTCGTCACAACTTAGATGTTATGCACATTGAAAAGAATATTTTTGATAACATTTTCAATACTGTGATGAATGTCCAAGGCAAGACAAAAGACACAACAAAGTCTAGGATGGAGTTAAACTACTATTGTCATAGGCCAGAGTTAATGCGTGACGAGTATACTAATAAATATCATAAGGCATGTTACACACTTGACAAAAATGAGAAAAAGTCTTGTGTGAATGGGTGAAAGGGCTAAAGTTTACGTGTCAAATATGGGTAGATGTGTAGAGATGAGTAAATTGAAGATGTTTGGCATGAAGAGTTACGATTGTCATGTTTTCATGCAGCGTATACTACTCATAGCATTTCAAGAACTATTCCCACAAGGGGTTTGGAAGTCGATAACAGAGTTGTGCTTATTCTTTCGTGATTTGACATCACGAACCATAAAGAGTGAGGACATGGAGACACTTAACAATAACATCCCAGTGATGTTGTGTAAACTTGAGCGTATATTTCCGCCAAGCTTTTTTGACTCAATGGAACATTTGCCTATCCATCTAGCTGACAAGGCAAGAGATGGAGGACCAGTTCAAAATCGATGGATGTATCCATTTGAGAGGTACTTCAAAACATCTTAATTACAAATTATATTCCAACTTATACATTATGTTTAATGCTTTCCACCACAATCATTTCAATACAGATATTTGAGAAAATTGAAAAATAATGTGAAGAACAAAACAAGTGTTGAAGGATCTATATGTTCTGCATACTTAGTGGAGGAAGCCACTGCATTTTGCTCATATTATTTTGAGGATCATGTGAGTACGATACAAAGAGAGTTGCCTCGCAACTACGTTGGAGAATGTTCTACTAGTGGGGAACAAGATCAATCAGGCTTGCTTTCCATATTTAAATTGGTTGGAAATGGTGTTGGAAAGACATCCAAAAGATCACTGGATGATAGGGAATACATAGCTGCTCATCTATACGTACTCCATAATTGTGTGGAGATCGATCCATATATCAAGTACAGTTTGACAACTCAATATAACACCTTTATTAAAGATGTAGCTTTTATCAACTAATATCTACTTGTATGAAGGGAGTAAGAATCACAACTCAAACTCTCAAATCCATGGATTTCTGACATGGACATTGATAAGAAAATGTCGGCAGAATTTCTTGAATGGTTTTGTAACTATGTGAGTCAAATTGACAATAATCTAACTTGAATTGAATTTATAATTAAGATATATGAATGAATACTTAACTTGACAAATATTATAATTTTTTGGTGATATAGGTACAAACTTATGTAACAGATCCTGTTATATGGGATATTGCAAGTGGACCTTCACCAATGATTACAACATATCATGGTTATTTGGTGAATGGTTATAAATTTCACACGATATCTCACGGAACTCACAAAGCAATCATGATTAGTGGTGTGTGCATCAAAGCTGGTAACTATGGAGACTCGAGTGAGATAGATTTTTATGGACAATTAGTCGAAGTGTGCGAACCCACATATCCAGGGTTATACAATAAAAATATCATTTTATTCAAGTGTGACTGGTTCGACACTTCGTCGGCAGGTACAAGGGTTGATCCTCAGTTCAATTTAGTGTTTATAAATCATACACGCAGACTTAGAAAGTATGAACCCTTTATATTAGCCGTCCAAGCTACACAAGTGTATTACTGTTCTTATCCAAGTATGAATCAACAGTGTAGAGATTGGTGGGAAGCTTGTTCTATCAAGGCAAGGTCCAATATCGATATTGGACAAGTTGATGTGTCTAGTTCTACATTAGAGTCACCGTATCAGGAGGATGATGATGTGAATGTAGTATCCGTAGTCGAAGTAGATGATACTATATCACTTCAACGAGAGGATGACTAGGTAAAAATTGAAGATGATGAGAAAAATCAAGACACTGATACTATCCTAGAAACATAAGAGGATGAAGAAGATGATGATGAATATGAAGAAGATGAAGCTTCAGAAGAAGAAGAAGAAGAAGAAGATGACGAAGATGACTCTGTAGATGAGGAAGATGAAAATAACAATGAAGAAGACGACGAAGATTAGAACATTGTGTAGAAAACTTACCCTATTCGAATTTCAGTCTAATTAATAATTATAAATGCAACACATTCATTGTATGTTTAATATAAAACTTCAACTTATACGTTTCTTGTTATAATTAATGCAACTTATTTATTAATTTTCAACATAATAGATGTCTTCCGGTCGGAGATCCTCACCTCTAGATGATGTGTCTACTCCTCAAGGAAGGGGTGCACGACGTTCTCCTCTTTTTATCGGCCGGGGTAGTTCCCCGGGATCATCATCCGGATATGAGTCCGGGATAGGGGGTCTGAGCCACCACATTGGTGGCATAAATTTAGGTGGTCCGTCGTCTGGCTCCGATATGGATCATCATGGGGAGCAGAGATCCACGGGGGACTTTGTTCTCGCAGTGAATAAGCTGGGGTATGTAAATAAAATTACATATTCAATTTTAACAAATATTTAATAAATAATTCAGAAGACTAATATAAATCAAATTAAAATGATCTATGTATGGGATTTTACTCGCACGGCGCCCCGGATGATTACATTTGGGAACTATTTAAGATAGTTCCCAATCCGACTGGATACAGTTGGAAGCTGACGCTTGAGGACGTGAGGCAGAGATACTGGGAGGAGTTTAACGTTCGAAAAATTTCTACAACTTTCAAATTCTTTCTAAATTATGACTTATAACTATATATTGAAGTTAACTACAATTCTAACATACATTTTGGATGTTAGAAAAAATTTACTTGGGCTCCATCTCTCGATGCCAAGATTCGAGAGTTGTGGTACGATAAGTGCCGGGAGAGGTACAATGATTATATCTGCGAGATAAAGAGGAGGAGGAATGATCCGCCACCCAGAGGTGGGAAGCCTGGGTGGTGGAGTGATGATGTCTGGATGGGTTGGCTCGTTTACTGGCCTATGGATGATGTTGTTGCTAAATCCCAGGCAGCGAGGCGCAACCGGCTGTCTGAGCCACAGGGACCGGAGACTGGTCCTATCAAGCATAGGGGAGGGTCGAAATCCGTCATGCAACGAGCTAAGGAAAAGGTAATTTCAAATCATAATTTCAAACATGTTTTATAGTTTTAATTCATATACACATGTTTCAATAACACAACCCCATTGGTATGTCATGCACAGGCTGTTAAGAGGGGAGTACAACCGATAGACTGCATGTTTGACTCCTTCCTCGATGAGCATCGGTACCCAGACGGGACGTACACCGATGTGAAATCGGAGGCGATAGCGGTAAGTCTTAATTTCAAAGTAATATATATATTTTATAATTGCAACCTTTATAATATGTTATTAACAAATGTCCTCTTCTTGTTTACATGCAGACTGAGGTGTTTGCCCGTGCTGACGCGGAACGGGCCCAACTGCCTGAGGGTGACCACGATGCGGTGGACACCAACGATATATACTTGGAGGTTCTAGGCGCCCCAGACAAGAATAAGAGGTTGTTCGGTACGGGAGGCGCAGGGAAAGTGTTGAGAGCCTCCAGGTTCAGTGGCTCGTCGTCCGCCTCACGAGCCAACAGAAACGAGGTTGAGGAGCTGCGGTGCCGAGTCGAGGAGCAGGAGCGCGAGCGATAAGAATACATTGCCGAGCAGCGTAGATTGACTGACCAAGTGGCGCTCGTGCAGACTCAGTACGCTTAGATGATGCAGTGGATGCAGTCTCAGTCCCAGGGAGGAGCAGGTGGTCCCTCATTTCCCCTGTTCCCCCCCCCCCCCCCCGTTTCTCCCTCCCGATTATGATTTCTAGACTATTTGTACGATTGCTACATACATTGATACTATTGTTTTGTATTTCAACATTTATAACATCTTTGGTTAATTATATTAAATTTTGAATTTCAATCGATTTCGTAAATTTTAAATTATCGTTCGATGTTTTATTTTATTTGTATTGTTTGTTGTGACAGGTTATAGGTTATCGGTATTACAAAAAACAAATTAAACCTAACGACAGAATCATGTCCGTCGTTAGCTAACGATAGAATTATCCGCCGTCAGTCCTTCGTTAGCTAACGACGATCGAAATACAGACAAAAATTTCCGTCGCCAGTCCGTCGTTAAGCCCAACTTCTGAAATATTCCGACGGATTTCTCGGCTGGACGACGAAATATTCCGTCGCCAGTAGGTATTTTTTTTTGTTGTGCAAGTAGATATTCCATTATTAGGTATAGATACTCTTCATCTTGGAAAGAACAATAAAGTTTGACAATGCAATTGCTATCAACTTCTGCAAGTAGGTTCCTTTCTGCTTTAACATGTTCCACCTCAAATGACAGAACACGTATTAGCAATAGCAGTAATGCCACGAAGCATCTTAGACGAAGACGATTGCTCTATTTTTATGGCAAGCAGATTACTACCTGACCCCTACGAAGCATTTCTGACTTCTTAAGCTTTTTCATGGCATACACATGGCCAGTCGATTTTTCCCGGCATACTCTAACCTACATCAACACAAATTTCAAGTAGCAATCATTCAAATATAGAAAAGAAAACCTATTGCTATTAATATTACATCTTGGCTGTAAATAATTATAAATGACATCCTATTTCTGAAAAAATTTATCTTCCAAAGGACTGATGTGGTCCACAATCACCCTCATAGACTGAGCAAGATGCAACTATTTAAAATGTTACATAATTGATAAAGTTTGACATATTCAAAGGGAAGTTATTTTTTCACTCTAGGAGCAACTTCTAATGGAAAAGAAGAATGCATACAAATATATTATTTTCTTTCATATTTGCACTTTGGAATGTTGGTCCAAGGGTCATCTAAGAACTGACAGACTGACAATCTACACAGTTTATAAACAAAACTGTCAGAACATATTATGAATTATAAAATTTTAAAATAAACACTTACAGAAAGAGAAACTCAAATGCACACACGCATACATAGATAGATAGAGAGAGAGAGAGAGAGAGAGAGAGTTTAAGAGAACCTCTCCAAATGCACCCTTTCCTATCATAGTTAATGCCTCAAAATCATCAGCACCCATTTATGCCTTTGAATACGCATGTATTCTTTTTCTTTTCTCAAGATATTTCAAAATGTTGTTTTGCTCTTCCTCAGATACCTCAGCATCAGCCAACTTTCACTCCAAAACATTACGCTTAAAATAAACACCACAAAATTATTAGTTAAATGTTACAAAACACAAATATGAGCAACATCAACACCATTTACCGAGTAAGAAACAAAAAAGTCAATAAAAGTCAAATGCTAAAAGTTTAACCTTTAATTATCAGCAGAAATGGAGCACATAACCAGTTAATTTAGTAAATAAATATCATAAAAAACATTGTGACTGCTGAAATCAAGAAAAAAAATCACAGTTAATTGGCCTTGAACGATAATCCCTAGTGAGAGACCCAATATTCATAGTTACTTCACTAAAGCACCATGTGCTCCAACATGTTGTCCACAATTTCCATGTGTGGTTTTTACTCCGCACATTGTCATGCCCACATGAATATTGGTATTCATAGACCCTAATTTGATCAATCAGAAACCCTTCCTTCCTAAACTTTACTTCCTTGAACATGTATTTTTCTGGGTATGGATAGAGATATATTTTTAGAGCTTGTTATTCTAAAATTCTAAACCAAGAAAGTGACAAATTGTTCAATTTTCAGCATGGAAATTGCTCACTCACTAATAACAATCGGAACTGAGTTGCAATTTGTGCAATATTTGGCAAGGAATTCTCCAATATATTCACATATATTACATTTCATAAAACAATATAATGTAATCATTGAATTGGTTGATAAGTTTATTCTTGAACTTAGATGTGAAACAATTCAAAATAACTCTATCTATAGCCCTAATCACAAAATCTTCTCTTTCTACCAAATCATAAGAAATAAATCACAAGTGGATTCTAAATAAACATAGAATCAAGTCAATCGCGATATAATTAGAATCATATCCCAAACACAAATAATTGATTCCACAAAATGGCAAGGAGTGATACCAAGAGATCAAACATAAATCAATAAAAATACCTTGCTGACGATAGAGGAGAGGGAACTAATGGAGCTCATTTCTCAAGTTGAAAGTTGTATGAGTTCATGCTAAATAAAGATGTTGGAGAGTGTTAAGTCACAACCGTTAGATTGCTTGTTGATGGAAGGTTTAGATGTGTTCTGTTTGTTTTTAGTAAATAAGGAGAAAGCGTGCCTACGCTTTGTTCTAAGTCTTTCTTTTACGTTTCTTTACTATTGTTTAGTTAGATATGCTGATGTGGCATGATAGAGAGATAGATGTATATATACAATTGTACTTCTTCTCCAACTAACTAATGCAATACACATGCTTTCGATTCTATGCAAATTCTCCATTGATGGTAGTTATTTTTAGCTCTTCCACATCTTGATTTCAATGAGTAAACCTAGCATCAGTTGCATGTATTGCAAGCTTGGTTTCCATATGGTATCAGAGGGATATTAATCGATTCTGACTTCAATCGCATGATGGCGAAGAACAAGAGGATTCCATGGAGCACTTTGGCTCAAAACGAACAAGGCAATGTTCGTGAGAATCAGAAAGAAAATGTTAATGAAGAATTCACCGAGGATACGGCTGAACAACTGGATCACTCGGAGGAGAATGACCGTGCTTGGCAAGAGTTGGATGAAAAGCAGAATATCCTGCAAATCAATAGCGCAGATCATCCATGGATGACTTTAGTTGCGGCTCTCTTGACAGAGGAAAATTTCCTCAGCTGTAGCAGATGTGTACGGCGAGCGTTGGGTGCAAAATATAAGCTGACGTTTCTAGATGGTAATTTACCTCCACCGTCTTCAAATTCACCATATTATGAAGATTGGTTGCGTGCGGATTACATGGTTACATGTTGGCTTATCAATTCTATTTCTAAGGATCTTGTGCATGCTTTTACTCATATTGACCGTACTAAAACACTTTGGGATGCTCTCATTCAACGTTTTGGCCGTAGTAATGGCCCGAAACTTTATAGATTGGAGAGGGCGATGACTGGTTTTACACAAGGAAATTTAACTGTCTTGATGTACTTTAATAAGTTGACATCCATTTGGGATGAAATAGACATGTTATTGATTCCTATTGATTGTACTTGTGGATCAAGTAGTAAATGTATATGTGGAGCTACTAGCAAAATTCGTCAGAGACAGGATCAAAGGAGACTAATGCAGTTTCTGCTTGGTTTGAATGAATATTATGAAAATGCTAGGAGTCAGATTCTTTTTATGGATCCCATGCCCTCTGTTAATAAAGCATACTCTATGATTCTTCAAATGGAGAATCAACGAAGGATTACTGAAGGAGGGATAGAGGGTTCATCACATTCCTTGATGAATATGGGGTAGATTATGTACTCAAATAATACCCCAGAAAGTAGTGGCAAGAAAGTTACTACTCGGCCAAGGAGGACTAAGGAGGAGAAGACTCGCCTATATTGTTCTCACTGTAATACCTATGGACATGAAGATTCTGAATGCTTCAAAGTCCATGGGTATCCAGACTGGTTCAAACGGATCAAAGGCATTAAAGGCAAATCCATAACCAATTATGTGGAGTCTCATAATCTGTCTGGTTTTGAGGAGAAGGATCAGAGTAATGGTAGCTCGAACTTTGACCTTTGCAAGCTTATTCAATCTGAAATAGCCAAATGGGCTAAGGGTGATCCACTTAGTGCTACACCGCATGATGTAAACATGGTTATTTGCTCTGCAAGTGCCACTGATGACATTCCTTTCAATGGTCATTATGCATTCAATGTTGGAAGAGGCAACCTTAACTCTTGGGTTCTAGATTCAGGAGCCTCTACTCATGTATGTTGTAATCCTGCCCTTTTGCAATTTGTCCAAAGGTTGAATTACAAACATGAGCTGCAGCTTCCTGATGGAACACTCAAGGCAGTGCATTTCAAAGGTGAAGCACAAGTTAACAATGACATTGTGCTCAAGAATGTCTTATATGCCCCTGAGTTCACAAGTAATCTCATCTCTGTGGCACAACTCATTTCTGATTTGGGAGTGAAATACATATTCTTGAAATCTCACTGCCTTATACAGAAAGAAAGAAATGATAAATTTCTGGCTATTGGCAAAGTTGATCGAAATCTTTACATGTTTAATTCAAGTGTGCAGGACCTCACTCACACATTACATCAAGTGAACCTATTTGTTCTAGAATGGCATCAAATCCTTGGCCATGCCCAGTTGAAACACTACAACATATGAAGCAGTTTACTAAACCACTGGCTAAGAAAGATATTGAAGAGCTCTCTCACTGTGAGGTATGTATTAAAGCTAAGATGGCTCGTAGCTACTTTCCTTTATTGCATAGGAGATCTATGGAATTATTTGATCTTGTTCATATAGACATTTGGGGTTCATATACATACGCCAATGTCTGTAATGCAAAGTTTATGCTTACCATTGTTGAGGACCATTCCAGGATGATTTGAACATATATACATGTTGCAATCTAAAAGTCAAGTCTACAACATACTTAAGATATTTTTTGCTATGGTTGTAACTCAGTTCAATAGGAAGGTTAAACACATAAGAACAGATAATGGCAGTGAATTCCTTAATCATAACATGAGTGAATTGGTTAGGGATCTTGGTATAATTCACCAGAGGTCTTGTGTTTATACACCTCAACAAAATGAGATTGTTGAGAGGAGGCACATAACTTTACTACAGGTAGCTAGGGGCCTCATGATTCAAAGCAAAATAGAGCACAAGTTCTGGCCATTCTCTTTATTAATGGCAACCTGGACACTAAACAGACTTCCCAGAAAAGTTCTTAATTGGGAATGTCCTTATTTTGTACTGTTTTCTCAAGAACCTCAAATACACACTACACCACGTTTTGGTTGTCTTGCTTATGCTGTTAATTTGGATCCATCTAGAGGAAAATTCTCAGATAGAGCAGACAGGTGTATATTCTTAGGCCACTCCCCTAATCATAAGGGATATGTGCTATATCACATGGACAACTCTAAGCTTATTATGTCTAGAGATGTTAAAATTTTTTCATCTATGAATCCTTATGAGAATCAGTATGACATTATTCATATTCCACCTGAATTTCCTTTTATGTCTTCCCAGCATGAGCAAAAGGCAGACCATCACAATGATGAGCAAGATACAGATCATCACAATATTGAGCAAGATGCAGATGATTCAGTACATGAGCATACCATTAATGAGTCAGAATCTGAATTTGAAGATTCATTGCAGACTTCACCCACTCCAGAGATTCAATCTAATCCTGCTCCAGATACATCTTCAAAGGATCAGGTGATTATCCCAAGCAATGCAAGACATAGCACCAGAACATCCAAGCCCCCAGCATGGATGTCTGATTACATAGGCCACACATCATATTCATCCATGGTACCTGCAGTTGTTCATGTACCTCCTACTTTTCCCTATGTAGTTAATCCACATATATCTATCAATCATACTGCATTCTTGGTTAATGTAACCAATCTGTAGGAGCCTACATCATACAAAGAGGCTAGCAAATTTGTAGAATGGACTAAGGCTATGAATGATGAGTTGGATGCTCTGGAAGCCAATCATACCTGGGATCTTACTCAACTTCCTCCAAGTAAACGTGTCATTGGTTCTAAGTGGGTTTATAAGGTCAAGGTTAGGTATGATGGTACAGTTGAACGCTTTAAAGCTAGGTTGGTTTCCAAGGGTTTTAATCAAGAGTATGGGATTGATTATAATGAAGTTTTTTCTCCTGTAGCTAAGCTGGTCACAGTCAGATTTTTACTTGCTATTGCTACATCTAGTGCTTGGGAAGTTCACCAAACTGATGTGAATAATGCATTTTTGCATGATTTTTTGCATGATGATATATACTTGAAACCTCCACAGGGTTATTATAAAGCTAAGTATGGTCAAGTTTTCAAGTTATTGAAAAGTTTATATGGTCTAAAACAAGCTTCCAGAGAATGGAATGCTGAGTTTTGTAGAGTATTGTTTGCATATGGATTTACTCAACCATCTTCTAATAATTGTTTATTTCTCAAAGGATCTAAGGACATGTTCTTATGTTTGTTGGTATATGTGGATGATGTTCTCATCACAGGTCCAAATCCTAAGGAAATCAGTGATCTAAAGGACTATCTACATGCCTCCTTTACCATTAAGGATCTGGGATTAGTCAAGTATTTCTTAGGAGTGGAGGTTGCTCGAGGCTCCATTGGTACATACCTCAACCAGAGAAAGTATATTTTAGACTTGCTTGAGTCTACTGGATTCATTGGCAGCACCTCAGTACCCACACCATTGCCTCCAGGTATCCAACTTAGTAAAGAGATTGGTGATATTCTGGAGCATCCCAACATCTATAGAAGATTGGTAGGACGATTGCTATATCTGAATTTAACAAGACCAGATCTATCTTATGTTGTGCAGCAGCTAAGTCAGTTTGTTGCTTGCCCACGAAGCTCTCATTGGCAAGCAATAACACATGTTCTCAGATATCTCAAAGGATGTCCTTCTTTAGGGTTATTTTATCCGTCCAATAATGCTTCTAATGTTGTTGGATATTGTGATGCAGACTGGGGCTCTTGCATAGATACAAGAAAGTCACTCACTGGCTATTGTGTTTATTTCGGCAATGCATTAATCTCTTGGAAGTGCAAGAAGCAATCCACTGTCTCAGTTTCTTCAGCAGAGGCTAAATATAGAGCACTTAGTGCTACCTCTCGAGAGTTGCTTTGGATCAGCTATCTTCTACAAGATTTTTAGTTGCAAACGATGCTGCCTATCCCTTTGCATTGTGACAACAATGCTGCTATTCACATTACTAGAAACCAAGTGTTTCATGAAAGAACCAAACACATTGACATTGATTGTCATGTGGTTCGTCAACACTTCAAATTTGGATTTCTTGAACCATTTCACATCTCTACAAAGGAGCAATTGGCTGATTTCTTTACTAAGGCTCTACCTGCTCCAAGATTTCATTTTCTAAAATCCAAGATAGGGTTGTGTGATATATGTCAACTCCATCTTGAGGGGGTGGGGGGGGGGGGGGGGTAATGGAGCTCATTTCTCAAGTTGAAAGTTGTATGAGTTCATGCTAAATAAAGATGTTGGAGAGTGTTAAGTCACAGCCGTTAGATTGCTTGTTGATGGAGGGTTTAGATGTGTTCTGTTTGTTTTTAGTAAATAAGGAGAAAGTGTGCCTACGCTTTGTTCTAAGTCTTTCTTTTACGTTTCTTTACTATCGTTTAGTTAGATATGCTGATGTGGCATGATAGAGAGATAGATGTATATATACAATTGTACTTCTTCTCCAACTAACTAATGCAATACACATGCTTTCAATTCTCTGCAAATTCTCCATTGATGGTAGTTATTTTTAGCTCTTCCACATCTTGATTTCAATGAGTAAACCTAGCATCAGTTGCATGTATTGCAAGCTTGGTTTCCATAGGAACATGAAGAAAAAGAGCGTCCAACACCAAACTGATTGAACTTGTTTTTGGATGTATCTATCATTCAACAATAACTGTATTTTCGTGGGATTTAGATATAATCAATTCCGCGCTTTTGACTCGGGTAAATATAAGGAGAATTTTCGGTGAGAATGCACTTATTAAGTGTTGAGGGAGCAAAAAAAACATAGAAGAAAAAAGAAACAAATAAAAATGTGTAGGAATGACCGAATGAGTGTGAGTATAATTGACTTCAAACTCCATTTCCTATATTGTATTAGTAGAAAAGAGACGTGAGTTGCAAATAATAGAACAAAATGATAAAAACATATTCAAAAAGGTGTGTTTCAATAATTACGACGATTTAGAAAAAAAAAACTGTCAAATAACTACTAAAATTAACCATTCCGTATTTTGTTTTTAAATATTAGTTTGATTTCTGCCTTCACATTATTTTAAGTTTTAACTATATATCGTCAAGCGGTCAAGGTTCACAAAACAATTTGACACCCACCATATAATAATAATTAAGAAAAAAAATATAACTATCAAATAATTGAATATTGATTTACATACTGAATTTTGTTTATATTTCAGTATTCGAATACAATTTATCTATAAAAAAAAGAAAATAAAAAAGTAGAAGAATGGATCATATATGATGGTTTCATTACATGATTATTTTGGATTTCCACACATCCAAATTTGTACGCCTTAAAATAATTATTAAGACCTTACAAACTCAATTATAATCTGTGCTAACATTTTTAATTAACTTCCATTTAAATTTTTTGAATTTTGGCAACTACTTTTACATCATTTTACAATTCAAAGCAGTTTAATCTAAATATTACATTAAATCTCAACTCACTACACATTAACAATTAATTATAAAATCCATCCTCAACTCACTATATATTTCATAAATGGAGGAAATATCAACTTACAAATCTTAACCCAAATAAAATTTAACTCGAGAACTTTTCAAATATAAATTAAGTAGGCCTTTGTTATATCTGTAGTGCCAAAACACATGCCACTAATCTGTAATAAAATTTGATAATAACATGCAACAATAAAGTCAAATATCTCACTCTATATTACATTAATAAACTTATTTCTACAGAAATCCATAAACCCTAATACTTGATGCTCTAAATGCACTACTGCTGTGACCAATTGAAAGCATAAATCACCTGTTAATTTAGTAACAACTGAAAAATATAGCACATTTTCCCAACCAAAAATGCTCTCATATGCCACTACTAGTTTACACCATTCTGCTCCCAAAACGATAAGTTGCACCATGAATGTAGGCCAACCCTGCATGATTAATATTGAACATTTAGTTTAGTTTGTCAACAATCCCAAAACGATTTGTCAGCTTCAAGTCACGCTGAGTTCTTCAACTTCATTTACAAAATTACAACAGAATCATAAATCAGGACCAATATCGCCAGGAGCGGAGAGATACCTATGGTGTTTTGTCCTCGAATGCAACAATGTTATATACTTCCCCAAGAGGATATCCGACTTTTAATAGTATGCTCGTAGTACATATCTTCCCCATAATATTGCCTGAGATGACAAAACAAGACAATGAGATAGCTGCTTTTGCAGTCAATTCACATAATTTCACAGTGGGATAAAGAAGTACTATAAGTAAGCACATTCCCAATGCAAATATAAAGAAACTACCAATTTATTGATATTTTTAAGTCATTCAGACCATCCGAGAGTGAAACAAGTTGCACAAATATACATGATCATGATTAAAAACTACTATCGGACCTCTATATATGTGTGTGTGTGTGTGGGGGGGGCCCCCCCCCCCAAGATTAAACAAAGAGAAACCCTCAATATGAGAATACTTAGAAATTTGGACAGTCAATCTTTGTATGAGTACGCAGATAATGTATCAAAATAGCAGTGCATCAATGCTTAAATGCATTAACATGATGATGCAATATAGTAACACAAATAATGCATTACTCATATTTCATGCACAAGGGCAGCTTCATAATTAACTTAGCAAGGATATGCCACGCTATCACTAAAGAATCAAGGTCAGGTTAACAAGTGAAAAAAAGCACGCAATTTCCACGAAGACAATCATAGATGGAAATATGCTAATTCAACAGAAAAATGAAATGCCAGTAAATTACTCAAATATAATAAATAAAAGAATCTGAAAGATAACACTTACGCCAGATCTGCCAAGGTCTCAGACTTAATTACAGCCTTCCCCTCAGGGAGTTCAAGACAAGAATAGTGCATAATCATTTCCTTCAAGGTTTGTTTAGTGCTCTTGACATTATTATCCCAAAAGATGCTCTGAGACAATACAATTATAAAACATACAGTAAGATAACAATAAGATAAGCCTAAAAAACGAGCAACAGATAATTAGATTATATTAGGAACAATCCTTGTTGAAAACTTGTATTATTAACAACCTGTCTAACATACTCTTTTTTCACGTCTTCCCAGGGTAATTTTCCTTTAGGAGAAAAAATGGAGGCATTCCAAAGTGCACCTCTGGCAGTCATCACAGATGAAGCACCTAATGTGGGAACATATATAGAATAGATTGTTAACCACTCAAACAAAAAGTAGTAAGTGCAGTTACTAACAAAAAAGGAAGATTAGTAATTGCAAGGTATTGAAAAGCAACTTGAACACCAGTGGATGAGAGATCAGGGCAGACATGGAAAACAAAGCCAACATACATCAAGTAAATGTTCAGGTACTGTTCGCACAGCATTTTGCCTTCTACAAGTGTACATTGTGCAACAAACTAGAAGGAATCACTGGAAACATTTACTACTCTACCTGTTGCCACTTTAATGCGTTCAAAATCTTCGTACTCAAATACATCACCATTTGCTATAACGGGAATGGAAACAGCAGCTACAACATCAGCTATTTCGTTCCACTTAGCTGGATCTCTCGGCCTATCAGCGACTTTCCTGACCATTTATTACCAAAATTACCATCAGCTAAATATCTAAATGATTGTAATTGAATAGAAAAACAAGAAGAAACAATGGAAATGCAGAAAAAATTTACACAATTTATCAATTTAGTCTTCCTGTAGGACATATTTGGAAATTGGAAGAGCTCATTGAAATAATACAATAATTAACATGCTGAAAAGAAAAATGAGATGTCAAAACATATATAAAACGCCAAAACTGCATATAAAAGAAGGTGAATTTGAATTCAACACTATTTCACAGTTTTTTTGCTGTCTTTCAGATATATGTGAAATGAATGAAGATACCTTCCATGGACAGCTAAAGCAGAAACTCCAGTTTTCTCAATTCTTCGTGCTAGTTCCACAGTGTCTTGGGGTGAATTCAATAGACGAATCTTGCATGTTACTGGTGCATCAAGATTTCTTCTCAATGTTGTTAAAATCTAGGTTTGAAAAGGAAAATATAAGACTCCAAAGGCATGTAGTGGAACCCAAAAAAGAATGGAAGTTAAAGCAAAATGAGGAATGTTCACATCATGAATGAGATCTGGTTTGCTCAATAGTGCAGCGCCCATTCCACCACTAACAGAGAAGGCTTTGGGGCAACCCATATTTATATCTACTGCAGCAACATCCATGCACCTAAAAGATAGAATCACTTACAAATAATTGTTGATATAAATCATATAATACAACCAAAAGGACCCTGCATCTTAACATGAATAGTGTACCCTACATAATTAGTCTTATGCTAACTTTCAGATAAACCCTTACAATGTAATATTTCATTAAGACATAATGCAGCCATCTGCCATCCAGGTTACCATGAAATGAAAGAATACCATATTGATGAATCCACATTAATATATGCAAGTATTCTAATCAAACTGTAAGACACTTAGAGCTCCTAGACTTAGAGTGACCACTGAATATGCTTGCGCCTTCCACTTTCCAGTTAATTGAAGCTTATGTCTAATTCTAGATAAGACCACACTGAAAAAATGCTATAAGTGCACTTTAGATGTTCTAAAGCTGCATGTCACACCTGTTGAGTTCTCTATCCTACCACACTCAAAACAACTGGCAACAAAATTCCCATTCTAACATGCACTTTGATAATAAGAAAACCCAAAGAAAAAGCAAGTTACTCACACAGTTTGGGCAGCACGAAGAGCCCTCACAGGATCTGAAGTTCCCATCTGGAATACCACCCTACTTTTTTCTTCAGGACATGTTCTGAAAACTACAGTCTCTGATCCTTTCTCAACCAAATCAATAGTCCCAAGCAAATCTAGTTACATGCAGCAATTACATAAGTTCCTGATCCATCAGGGTGAAAGTGCTTCAATATATTGGATCACTCACTGAGTTTTTAACAACAAATAAAAACTCGCAACACACACATACAAATTGAAACAAACAAACCATTAATCCGACGCTCGCATTTGATGATTTTGTGGTCAATTATCTCCTCACCGTATGTGATGTGAGCACCATATTCAGCAGCCATCATCCTGAATGGCATTGTGCCCTAAAGTTCAAATATAAAGCTCAAGGAAATCAAAAAAGGTAAAAATAAAAATTACAAAGTTGAAAATAAAAATCAGCAATGATATCCATCATCAATGTCACCAGAAATTAATATGGAGAGCACTCACAACTCGGACCATTGGGGCAAGTACAAGCTTGTTCGAGTAATCGATCTCCATTCTAAATAGAGGAACCGTAGAGAAAAATTAACAAAGTCTGAATACGTGGAGAAAGAGCAATGTGGTTGGACCCTGCTCCAAGAAAAAGAATTATTGGTCAAGCTTTTCAGTCCCCATGTGGCGGGTGGCCGGGGCAAGTCGCTGATGGATAATGTTTAAAAAGTAGCAGCCATACACTATAGTTCAACATCCAAAATACGCATATTAAAAAGTTTAATGTAAACAATAGGCCTTGCAACTTTTGAACTCTCAGAATTCAAAATGGACTATGTAGAATGTTGACAAACCAGTTCATTGCAAGCCATGGTGATCTTTTTACACTTTTATGGTATTACACCAATATCCTCGAAAGAACCAAATTCTCATCCTTGCATAGTCTATTGCATCACTTCTCAACATGATATGTCAAAATAAAATTCGCAATGAGGCAATCTACTTCTTTATTAGTTTGCAAGACAAATAGGATAGCCATTTGACTTTAGTTGATATAATCAAGTCCAGAAAGAAAAGCCCAGTTGCAAAAGGCAATGGAGAAGGTAAGAGGCACTTTACTATATAAACATAGGTTTGTAATAATGCAACATCCTTTTAGCACATACATGATGAATTCTTAGTATAGTTACCAAATGTCTTTATTTCTAATTATACATGCCCCTCTTTTCTTGGTTTAGTCCAACGTACTATAAGAATGGTAATGTTACATAATGTTTTTTACAAAACTATGGTGTTTGGTTCTCTGTAAATGTATTCCCCGGTTCTTGAAGCAAGTTAAGTATCAGCATGTTAAAAGCATTAGCCTACATCTCCAGACAGTCGAAACTTTTCCCGAGTTAAAAGCCACTAGCACCACAAAAAGACACTCTTAATTATTTTCATGTATAACAGGGTTACTATCTACTAAAAGTTTATGAATAATTACCCTATTTACTTAACCCTATTTTATGATGCAATATAACATCAGATCAAACCTAAGAGCCATTACTAGTTACTGATTCCTGGTATTTCAATTATTATAGTTTTTCATAAGGTTTCCATTTATATCAACATTGAACACATTCAACATTAACCTTTTCAATCCCTTTTATATAAAAAATAATAAATAAATAAATAAATAAAGCTTGAAGGTGGTAATAGGATTACCTACTTCTGATTCGGGAAACAATGGATGCAAATCGGTGTTGACGACGGCGAATGGGTGGTGACCCGTCGGAGCAGCCGTGAACTACGAGGGGGCTGCGTACGCAGCGAGAGAGGAGATAAATGAAATGGGGCTTTTGCTCTAAATCTATTCTTTCATCTAATTGTAGAAAAATAGAGTCGAATTTTGGTGGAATTGACCGGAAATGGACGATTCTTGCCCGAAAGTAATGAAGAAGGGAACTTTTAAGCTTTTAAAATTAAAATAGAAAAGAGATTAGGAGAGAAGATTTTATCAGGCTCAAGAGAGAGAGGCCACAACGGAGACGAATTGCCGGACGACGGCGACGACAAGAGAAGCGGCATGGCCTCTAGTTTTCATTTCTGTGTGGAGCATGAGAGGGTGGCGTGAGTTACAGGGGAGAAAGAGAGAAGATGAGGGTAGAGGATAGTTAAATATTTTTTTATTGTTATTTTATTTAAGGTATAAATGATATAAAAGAAAATATGAAAAAGATTTATTATTATTAAAAAAATCTGAAACTTTAAAATGCAAAACGGGTTGGGTCGATTGATGGGCCGAGTGTTCGGGCAGGACATTTTTAATTAAGAGCTTTTGATTGGGTCGAGTCCAATATTAATTGATAATAGACATATACATAATTTTTTTATTATTAGTGAACTATTTATTTAAATGCTTGTAGTGGACTACTCTTAATTAATTAAGTCTTTGAGTCTAATTAAATTTGAATTTTGATTAATTTAATTAATCTAATTAAAATAAATCATTTAATTGATTAAATAATAATTAATGAAATATTAATTATTTAATTAAATAAATAATTAAGTGTGATTAATTATTTAATTTATTTATACTCGATTAATAAGAATTAATTGAGATTAATTGGTTATTTAACTTATTTAAATTTCATTTATTAATAATTAATTATGATTAATTAATTAATAATTATTGTACATAATTAATTTAATGAATGTAAATTAATTCAAATTGAGACTTGAACAATTTCTAATGGTCTCTAATTACCAGAGATTCACTATAATTTCCGATTCCTATGTTGAACTTAGTTACCTCAAGTAAATTAATTGCAACGAGCAATTAATTATTTCTTGAATATTAATAAGCTCTTATTGTTTAGAAAAAAGTTAAGGATTCAGAGAAAATCTTAATCTTCGTTACTATTTTGTAGGACGGATAACAAATATTATAATTTATAATTATATTAATCATTTGTCTTGAGTCAATAGAAGTTTTCTAAGAACTCGAACGATTCTAAATGTAATTTGTTACCTGAAGGTCCATTGAGGAAATGATAATCAAGGAATGAGAAGGAGAACCAAGTTTATGATTGAATACTGGTTTACCATTGAATACTTGTTTCCAGGAAAGAAAAAATGTGTTAATATTAAGTATTTTGAATGAATATATTTACACATAATTTTAAAAATAATTGCTATCTATATATGATTTGATGCCTAAAAGTAGTCACCAAAACCTCATGTTAATAGATTAATAGATTTATGCATCTACATTCCTTCTCGCATAATTAGTAGGTTTTGAAGTGTCTCATATTATTGTAGCATCTTCTATAAGATTATCGTTTGATTTTTCATTTGCTAAATTATTAAAAGATAAATGTTCCACCATTTCCACTATGAAATGTTTGCTTATTTGAGTGATATGAGCTGGTGCAATAACAACAAACAAATTTTAAAGTACATAAATGTAAGTGTCGCTTCAAACAAGAATTTAAAAATAATAATGTACAATAGAAAATAAAAAATAAAAATTACCATTTGTTATATCATTGAAAGGTACTGTGGGAGGTTCCCTTAATTCATTTTGGAGAGATGAATCACAAATTTGTCGTTTGTGACATGTCAACAAATTAATATGTGACATTTTTTTTGGTGGTGAAATAATAAAACTATATGTAATAACAAAATAAACGCAACACATTATCCTTCAGTGAGTATAATATTTTTATTATTATAGTATTACATGTTTACAATGTATTAAAGAACATAACTTTTTTGTTTGCAATTATTGTAATATGAAATTATTACTAATACATAATATTATATTTGAACTTGTCTCAAAATTAAAATTTAAATTTCATCTGTAATTACTACATGTAAATTAAAATTAAGTAACATGAAATATTTCTATTGAGTTCGAGAAACTCAAGGTGATACTTTAAATTTTTTCATAATGTATTTGTGATTATCGGTATCAATCGGTTATCGAAAAAAACCGGTACCAAATTGGTACCGGACTAAAAATCGATTATCGAGTATCAATTTTTTGGCAAATCAATTGATAATTAATTCTTAAATTTTGAAAATTACGAATACCCGAGTAATTGGTATCGAACCGATACTCGATATGGTACACAGTTTCATATAGTAATTATTAAAAATAAACTATTTTATAAAATATTTAACAAGTTAAATTTAAAGTCAACTTG
Source organism: Leonotis leonurus (assembly GCA_026898415.1). NCBI lineage: Eukaryota > Viridiplantae > Streptophyta > Magnoliopsida > Lamiales > Lamiaceae > Leonotis > Leonotis leonurus. The sequence goes on from JAPKLX010000049.1 coordinate 1,618,271, forward strand.
AAAATAACTTATAAATTTATTTTTTGAAAAAACTTAACTGGTATAACCGGTTGGTCTGGTACCCGATACCCAAAAAATAATTTTTCAGTTTCAAATAACTGATTAATCAATACCGGACAAATTGATACCCCTACTCACAAAAATTAATCCTCTTTTGATTGCATACACTTACCATTCTCATTCCTCAAATTGCCAATCTATATATATTATTGTTTTGAAATATTTTATTATTGTTTGTTGAATAGTTTTTGAAAATTGAAGGGTTTACACCCATATAATAATAATTTTTTGAACTTCTAAAGCATCGAAAGCGATAAATATATATTAAAATGTATTAAATTTTTCAGCATTGTTGATTCTATAGATGTCATAGTGAAAAAAAAGAGAGATACATAATATATTATAAAATATTGACATGACAAATAACTTATAAATTCATTTTTCTAAAAATATTAATCGGTATAACGGTTGGTCTATTACCCAGTACCTAAAAAACAATTTTTCAGTTTCAAATAACTGATTAATCAATATCGAACCAATTGACGCCTCTACTCACAAAAATTAATCCTCTTTTGATTGCATACACTTACCATTCTCATTCCTCAAATTGTAAATCTATATATATTATTGATTTGAAATATTTTATTATTGTTTGTTGAATAGTTTTTGAAAATTGAAGGGTTTACATCCATATAATAATAATTTATTGAACTTTTAAAGCATCGAAATTTTTTTAAATAAATCTACGCTTGTTAAAGGTGAAGTTTGGAAATAGAACTGATTCCAACAACACTCTTATGAATATCGCCGGAAGACTTGCCACAATTCAGCAAGAAATACATCAAGTGGAAAACCACTGAAGCGATGAGACCTTGAAAACTGCTTTTTCAAGTGTCAGTAGCGGAACATTCTGTCAATTGAGGAAGGTTTTTGGTGACAAGACCAGGAGATATAAAAAGTGAGAATGGGGTCCTTCGATCTGTGCATTTTAGCAGTGAGTTCTAAATTAATATCTAGTTGCTTCGATATGTCGATACGTCCACCCAAGTGATCTGTTGTCTTAAGTGTAGGAGTTGGCCGTCTTAAACTATTTCACTCTTTTTATTTATTTATGAGACATGTTTAAGAAAAAAAATTAATTGAAATGTAGTTAGTATAAATTCTATAAATTAAAAAATTATAAATGACAAGAAATAAAAATTTGATACGAGACAATAAATTGCAAAGAAATAAATATGTTATTGACATAAAATAACAATAAATTTATAAAAAATAATAATACCATGAATAATAAAGACTTCTCTATATACAATATTGATAGTGATTTTAACATCATTAATATCATTATCAAATATTTATAATTTCAACTAGTGTGATTACGAACTTTAGAGAATCTTCTCTTTTCTTCTCCCTTCTTTCCCTTATCTCCCTGGTTCTCGATCGAATTTTCTCCATTTTTCTCAGTTGCTCCAGCGGTGGCTGGGCAGTGATCTTTGTGGTAGCGGGGTTAGAATTCGGAAGGTTGGCCAGCAGAAGAATAGCTAGAGAAGGGGATGTTGAGAAACAATTAAGAACCTTTTTGATGCTGCTAAAACTGTAAGATTAGTTTTGATGATGCTTGTGAAACCATTATAGTGTTGTGATGATTGATTCATTCTGTGTGCGTATTCAATGTTATGTGATGCTTATGATTTATTGTTTTAGTATCTAGCATAGTTAGACTCTGCAGAAGAATAGCTAGAGAAGGGTCCATTTGGTAGCCCAGTTGTGCCTAGATATACTAAGTTCAACTGGGCTCAACTGGTATTTGGTAGCATTTTAGCTAAACCAAACGGCCCGGTATTATAAACAAGGCCCGCTGAATTGACCTGGTTGTGGACTGATTATAAACCGATCAAATACATGATATTAAATCTAACTCAACTAAACAGTAAAAAGCGGAGAAAATATTATCTCAAAAATACCCTTGACATAAACGTTTGAATTTATCTTTCTTCCCCAGACGACAGAAACGACGGTTTGAATCAGAGATTTTTTGGAGAATCCCTCTCGCCTTCGAAGACGACGATACTTCCTTGGATGCGGTTGAATTGAGTTTTTAAGAAGAATCTGGAAGTATAAGTTTTGATTTTGTTAGTATATTTTGATTTGTGGAGTGAAAACACTCTTTATAGCACACACAAAAAAAGAAGAAATTACAGCAAGGCGATGGAAATTAGCTTGATAAATAGTTCAAGTTCTTACCTTTTGGTTTAACAACTTTTGATGAAATCTTGTCTGCACTTTGTGTGCATAAAAATTCTAAAATAATGACGATAGACTGTTTCTCTCTCTCTCTCTCTCTTCTGGTTTTGGAAATGGGATTTGAGAATAGTTTAATGGGAGCTGGAGAAGGTTCGAATGTGAGCGAAAAGATGTCAATAGACAGAGAAAATAGTGGTGCGGTTGTTTGAATTTTGTGCACTTCATAGATGCTTCTCCACATAAACGACGCTTTCAATTGGAGATTTCTAGATAATCTCACTCGCCTTCGAATTCGAAGACGATGACTACTTCCTTCGCGGCAGTCGAATTGGAGTTTCTGAAGAAGCATCTGTAAGGGTAAGTGTCGTTCTCATCAATATGTTTTGATTTGCTTTGAATTTGTTAAGTCAAGTCTATATTTTCTTTAAATCGAAGTGGGTCGAGGTGAATTTGTGCATATTTTCTCTGAATTTGATTTCTTAAAATCGAAGTTAAGCCTTATATTTTGAGAGGTGTGTGGTTTGTAATAACTTGTTATTTGATAATAGTGTTTTCTCAGATTATAGATTGTGGTTTGATAATACCTTGTATAATAGAGATTATAGCTTATGGTTTGATAATATAGGTTATAGCTTGTATTGTGAGGCTTGTTTGATTTGTTTTATTCACTTCTAATCAGTGATAGTGATCGATGCAAGGTCTGATGTAAGTACTTTTGATTTTTTATTTTAAATTTCTTCACTACTTTATGTTATATATGGCTTAGTTATGTTTTCTTGTGATTTTGATCTTGGAACGAGGCTGTATGCGAGTTACATGCTGTTGTCGAGGTTGCGGAGGTGAGGCTTGCGGCGAGGTGGAACGAGGCTGCGGAGTTACATGCTGCTGTCGATGCTGTACGCGAGTGACAGGAGGTGGAACGAGGCTGCGGAGGTGAGGCTTGCGGCGAGGGCGGAGGATTTGAGGAAATTTGTTGTGCAGAGCTGGATTGAGGTGAGAAAGAAGGTATTTTCATTCTCTTGTAGAAAAGTACGTTTCAAGATCAGGGCATTCCTGCTTGCTTAACTTCTAGATATAACTAGTTTCAGTGTTTGGGATTTTGAGATTGAAGTGCTTTTTCTGTTCTGTGCATCTGCTTCTTTATCATTCCATGATCTTTGCTAGGAAATGATCAGGAAAGCCTTATGTTAGTTTATGAAGTTAGTTGATATTTTCCTACAAGCAACATGGATGTTATTGTCGTGTTCTCAAATGATATGGAATTTAACTTAGCTACAGTATTTAGTTTCTGATCAATGCTAATTGTTTTGAATTTGATTTCAAAGAACAAACCCAAGATGTGAATGTTGTGGTCGTCCTGAGTCTGGAATTTTTTGATAAGGTTTATTGATAATTTCTTGTTTGATTCGGTCTCCAATATATCTCTCGTTTGATTAGGTCTCCAGTATATCTCTCGTTTGATTAACCTCTTGGACTGACTACTTAATCTTCCAAGTAAATATTATGTGCTTTGTCATTAGAAGGGAATTTCTTGAAATTTTATTATCTTTTGATGCATAAACTACACAGTTTGGGATCTTGAGACCTTGATGGTTTTGTATAGTTACTTAAATGAGGATTTGATTTCGGTGATGAGGCAAATATCTCGTGTTTTTTTATGATCTAATGTAATATAATGGCTGACCTTTCACTGTCATGTGTTTGGAATTTTGGCAATATTTTGTGTAATATAATTTGATGTGAGCATGTGATGAGAGCTTGGTTTCTTGCTACTTGTTTCATATTCTTTTAATCTTTGTGCAAATGCATTGCTTGACTTTTCATAATATCTTTGTGTAAATGCATTGCAGGTTAAGGAGTGAGAAAATAAGGATTTTGGAATTCATGAGGATTATTTGGGCAATTGAATTATCCCATGTGAAGGAGATTATGTTGTATTGAACTGAAGCTAGTGTAAATTATTGTTTATAAAATTTTAATCTTGTATTAGTTAGATTTTTATAAGTTTGAGATGTCTGTACATATAATTTGTATCATGAATTAACTATATTTCCTTCAAGGAATTTATTTATTTCCATTTTCAAGTTCTCCTACTTTAAATTTTATTTTATCATATATGTTTAAATTTTATTTTTATGGTATATACTTTAAATTTTATTTTAATTGCAGAAAATAAAATATTAGCCAAATAAAAATTATATGAAATTTTGGTCAATAAATTTATAAATTAAAATGATAATAAAAAACATCATATATTATATAATTAAAAAGCAAAGCAATGTCGAAAATAAAATAATAAGAAACGAGAATAAAATAATATAATAAGAAAAGAAATCTTATATCTCTTACTAAAATAATTATGACATTTTCATAATTTTATAAAAAATTGAAGGGTAGATTTGTAATAGCACCACTTTATCTAAGGTTTAAACACTTCTACCAAACAACATATAAATTTTATCCCACTTTTTATCTTATCTACCAAACACAAACCCATATTAAACTTAACTCCTCATATCCCAACTCCCCATACTAAATTTAACTTATTCACTCTCATCATAACCTATCTACCAAATGGACCCTAAGTGTAAAAGGACCAAATTGATGAAAGAAAGATCGAGTCCATAGGTAGTCTTTTGTGTTTTTCATAGCATATCAACTAACATGTAATGATAGGTTAATAACATAATAACCTAGTCAATAGAGTCTAATCTTATTTATTTTATGTATTAGAGCATGTGATCAAACTGTAAGGACAAATTGAGTATAACTATCTGTTCATAGGATCAACCTTGTTGTAGAAGATTAAGTCAAAATGTAAAGACAAATCGTAAGTAACGATCTGTTCGTCGGACTTTATCTGGTGTCTAAACTTAGTTGTAGGAGCATCTACAGCCAGGGACGGACGCATAAATTTTTCTTCAGGGGTGCTCCACTGCTCCACTGCTCCACTTAGGGATGTTAAACTGAAGAACCCACTCGATTTTGGGTCAGTCTATTCAATTTCGGGCTATTTTCGATTTGGGTCTACTGTTTTTATTTTATTTTGGGCTAAAATATTTTGGCCCTAACCCTAAGCCACTTGATTTCGAGCTAGCTCGTCGGGCCAAATTAGTTAATGGAAAACAAATTATTATATATAATTTTTAATAAATATTTTTTTATAACAAAAATTATGTTGTTTTTTTCTCAATAGAAACATTTAACTTGGTACTAGATACAAAAATAAGTATTATTTCACTCTAAACTTACATAATAACTAATAAATGACTAATAATTTAGCACAATTTTAACATAAATGACTATATATTTTCAATTTTTAAGTCATAATTATTTTTTATCGGTTTATCGGGCTAACTCATTTGATTATCGAGGTAGCCCTACCAAGTTCGAGCTATTTTCGATTTGGTTCAATTAGACGTTTTGTTTATTTTGGTCTAAAATATTTAGACTCTAACCCGCCTTTTTGTCGGTCTATTCAGATCGACCCGTCAGTTTCGGGCTAAATTGATATCCCTAGCTCCACTGTAAATACTACTCCCTTCGTCTCGCTAAAAGCGGCTACAAGTGAGTCAGCACAGAGAAAGAAAGTAAAGTGTTGTGTATTAAAAAGTAGGAGAGATGTATTTTAAAGGTATTTTCTTTTTCTTTTTGGAAAAGTGACCACTTTTAATGGGACAGCCCAAAAAAGAAACGTGGCAACTTTTAGCGAGACGGAAGTAGTAATTTTTATAAAATCACAAAAATATATGAAGCAACATCGACGATTCAACGTGACTATTTTTTTAGTGGAATTGATGACATGAGAGTTATTCGTGTCCCGATAAAGGGTGTTATACAGAAAATTTATCGGCGATAAAAGAAAAAAAAAATTATGGTGGAGGTGCTTCAGCCCACCCTAGCACTCCCCTCCCTCCGTCACTATCTACAGCACAGAAGCACATATGGATAGACCATATGACCAACACATAAGGAGGTGCAACAGACCAGCTCACTACCAGAGGAGATCATGCACACCTAGATGACGAGACCATTCTACAGCAGACCAACAGGCATATCGAAGGACAGAAGAGCGGAGCAGATGGTTCCAGCAGATGCCAGCAGACCATATCACATGGTATGCGAGCAGACCAAATCACAACATATTAGATCGAGAGGCAGATCGAGGAACATCGCGACAAAATCAACCATATATCAAACAGGTTGATATCGATCAACACAATAAGATGCACAAGAAGCAGCTCGAGGAAATCAACATGTGTCTAACAGGTTGATAAGCAGATCGTGGGGAGCCAACTCAAGGTGTTGGTCCTGAAAGAGCAACGTTTGGTGTATGGGGGAAAAGAAGGGGGGGGGGGGGGATACACCAAATACCAACTTTTTAGTTAACTTGACTAATTAATTAGAGAGATTAAGCTTTCTTGATGGAAGATTGCTTGAGTTGACAGATCAGGTTTACTCAACCAGGTTCACTCGATCTGTCCAAGGAAACTCTCTCGTGAGTTACACAGATCAGAAAACAAGAGCGATCTTGCTGTCTTGAATTGTGTAGTGTACGGAAGATGGTGGATTTAGTTGGTAGCTCTTATAAGAAAACCTTTGTAAGTACTTAGTTGAATATATTAAGAGTTGATTAAATTGATGCAAGTTTGCGTGCAAGTGAATGGTTAGTGAATAAACAACTGAAAGATAAAATGCGTAAAGTAAAGAACACAGTTGTTTTCACGTGGTTCGGGAAACCCCCTACGTTCACGGTCCAATCAAACTAGATTGGATATCCACTACTAGGATAATCTCTCTTCTTTAAACTCGCTGAGAATGAGCCATAAATTCCAGTCAAAACTAGATAGAAACTTTTGCACGAATTAGGGTCGTGTCCCTTACAACTTGCAGATAAATCTACTACATACCTTCACATTAATCCACTTAGAAAACTAATAAGCTAGCGAAGATATCAACTTTATTTAGAACTTGATGATAACTCTCGTATATAGCCGCGCGTATGTTCGTGTATTCTTCCAGATTTTGTTCGTAGCTTTTATAGGCTCAAAATTAAAAATTCTGATCGTTGGGTTGATTGACGAACATTAAATACTTGATTGTCAATCACATATTTGAATCCCTAATTGATCCTCTTGCCTTGTAGCGAACGATTCTTGAGATCCCCTTGATTTGGTAATAGAAGCACTCATTGATCTCTTTCCATCTTCGATCTCTAATTGATTCTCCTTTCTTCCTTGAACCTTGATTGGATTGTCTTCCCTTTTTCGAAGATTATGATGACGTGGCATAAGGATGAGATTCTTTCTAAGTACATCGGGTGACACATTGTATACCCAGATGACTTTGAGGATATCAAATAACTATGCAAACTTCAGGTGACTCATTGTATACCCGAAAGTCACATAATCTCCATCTTAGCGATTTGTAAGGGACAAGTTCACTCTCTACGCTGGTTAGGTTAGGTCACTTCCAGTGAGGTGATTTGGTCCAAATTTGCTCCTTAAGTTGATAAGAACAGCTGGGTGTAGAACAAGTTTGGTCCAGGTTGAGTGACCTTATCAGGTTGTCTACTTGCATCAGGTCCGCTGGTAAGCTCCGTAGATAGGTTGGTTTTCTATAGCTAAGACTTTATCACTTAGTCTTTTATGTACAACATACCAACGCTAACAAAAACAAAAACAGGTTTGGTCCTTATCAAGTTCACTTTTAAATTAAGTGATCTCCTTGTTACAATTTGAGCAAGCTTAGTCTAGCAAGCAAGACGTAAAAATAAATCTAAGTGTTTGTTTGGAAAGAATCATCATCAAAACAAAATATTGTGAGGGTTCCCAACAATTTCCCCCTTTTTGATGATGTCGAAACCACACTTTACAATATAACCCTAGATAAAACAATAAGAGCAATCTGGTTTAAATACTAGAAGGTTAATTTCGTTATAATTTATAACGATTATAAAGCATTAAGATTGAGTTCTGCACAAAGAGATATTGTCATCAGATAACTTGTTCAAATAATATAGATCAGATAAGTCCATACAGGTTATATGGTGAATTAGTCCAGAACATTTAAAAAGACAAAAGACACAAAAGAAATAACAGACAGGTTCACTAGATATTCAATCAGGTTCATTTACCAGCTGGTTTCTTCTATTGTCTTGTCTCCTTCATCTGCTTCTTCCTTTCATTTGAAATCAGTCCAAAACTTTCATAGATCCCATCACGCACCCTTGTGTAATCTAGATAGTGGTTGTCGATCTTGTATCCTCGTGAATGGGCAATGGTGTTGATGAACTTTAAAATCTCAGTCTTGTCAGACATCGTGCTCCCTTTTATCAATGGACACTGCATTGGCTGCTTTGAAGGGGCCTTAATCTCGACTAGTTGTCTGTGCTGCCAGCTTCACTCGTTGAATCAGGTCTTGATTCATGTAGTCGTCAAAGTAGAGCTTGAAGTCTTAGTCTGCTCACTGTTGGGAATAAGCAGGTTCTCTCAAAAAGTAATGGTTCATAATGAACCCAGTTTTGATTAGTTCCCATTCAGCCTAATCCCTATCTGTAACCTAGGGATGTGATGGTGGTCTTCTTCTGCAACATAAAGACGCTAAAAAGCGTTCTGGTTTTCTCCTTCTTCGCTGACTTAGATTATTTGGGTGGTGAAGGAGGTGGTTTAAAAGCTTTTTCCCTTTTAGCTCGTTCTACTTCCTTCTGAAGCTGTCTGCTTCTATCTTTGTAAAATCTTGCACGAAATATCAGATCACAAGCCTCAGCTTGACTCATACCTAGGAGAAGCAGTTCACTGATCTACGCTCCTTTATCCATCTCCTCTACCATGAGCTTTTTCCTTTTATCTGGAATTGATCACTGATCTGCTCTCCTTCATCAATCTCCTTGCCTTTGCCTCCTCCTCGATCTTCCCCCTTTTTGACATCATCTATAACGAACTTGATGAGTGTGCGAAGAGAGTCGATCTCACTCTCCAGTGCAGCATGCTTTTCTTCAGCGTTTACTTTGAAATGAAGTAGTGTTGTAATGTTATGGTTGATCTCATTGATCTGGTTATTGTGTCCGCTGCTAACATTAGCCAGCGACTTGGTATACTCATCCTTCTCCTTTTCCAGATCATCAACCTTCTTGAAGTAATAACTTATCTCGTCTTGAGTTGGATATTCTATTCAATGAGTACGTCATGAAGACTGTTCTTCATGATCTTTTTGCACCTTTCTTGTTCAAAATCATGCAATTACTTGTGAAGATCGCGAGAAGTGATCTCTTCGATCTTAGCTGATAACGAGGCTGATCTCTGCTTGACGGCTTCCGTGATCTGTGTTTTCTGTTATTTTGCAGCAACATATACAGACTTGGTGATCTCATCAAACTGTTTTTCATAGCTTACCAATCTTAAATTCAGCTTCTCTCTAGCTAGATCAGTTGCGTCTCTATCATCCTTAAGTGTCCTTTCCATGCCCTCAATGGCGTCATTGACCTTCTTCTTCAAAACTTTCTCCATGTCATCAACATATTTCTTTTGATGGTCGTTGAACTCAGTGAGCACCTTGGTTGCCCTGGTCTGGATTTCATTGCAGGTGGAATTAAGGTGATCTTGTACCCTTAGATCGATTAAGTCATCAACTTTTTCGTTGGTATATGGTCTAGTTTCATCTCGCAGTAAATCTTCCAGGTCATAAAAGCCAACGTGAACCTTTAACTTCTTAGCTGATCTTGGTGTATACAGATTGTTTGTTCGTTCTCCTCCTACGACCTGTCCAACAGGTTCTTCCTCAACCTCCTCAACTTCTGCTTCATTCACATTTCCTTGTTCAGACTCCTTCTCCTTCTCATTTTCCGACTCCTTCTCTGGTTAATCAAATGGTTGTTCCGGTTGTGCTGTCTGTGAAGTAGACGGTTGGAGATCTGGTTGTGAACTTGGTGTCTATTGATCTGTTGGTGGTGCAGTCTCTGATGTACTGGGCTGTTCTGGTGTGACTTCTTCTTGGATTTCCATTTGAATGGTATCATCGATGTGATTTGATGGAGCAGATTGTTCTCCTCTATCCTCTACTCCTTCATCATCTGACTCAGGTACAGAATTGTAGAAATTCATCATTTCTTTATAAAATGACTTCAGATTGACATTCAACTTTCTTGCTTCGTGTTTGGTAATCCCCAATATCATTTTATGATATGTCACCCTAATCTCTACGATCGAGGACGCATCAAAATATTTTGAAGAGTGACCTCCTCAATCTTCAATTCCTCCATCGATTTGAGGATGAGCAAAGCATCCAGTACGTAAAACTCGTTGTCCTTGATCAACAGGTAAGTCTTTATATGTCGAGCTGCAACATAACTCTCGGAAGATAGCTCGATTCCAGAAAAATCTTGAAGCACCGAGTGATCTGCTTCATTCTCTATTAATTGAATAACCTCCTCTGCCTGTCTCCTCTTGGCCGTTATATCATCAATCTCCTCCTCTTCCTCCTCATCAATCCTTTCCAAGTGATCTGGTGATGACGAAGGGGAAGCTGTTCTGGGTAGAGAAAAATCCTTCTCTTGCCTCGGATCATAAGATGATTCAGGCTGAATGTCATCTAGAATCTCACGATCTAGAAAGACTTCAGGTGATGTTGATTGTTGCTTCCTCAATTTCCTTTTCTTGGGCTATGGTGGTGGTGAAGATGTCTCGGTTTCAGATGAACTTGCCCTCTTGGTAGGTTTGCTCTTTTCCTTCTTATTCTTCTTGTTCTTCTTGGGTTCCCCCTTGGTTGGTGCAACCCAGGTTGGGTTTGACCTTCCCATCGTTAATAAGTATTCCAAGTGAACCTTGTCTTTAACTTTGTTGAACAGGGCAGTTGATAATCCAAGTGCCATCTCGAGCTGATATTGCTCCTTGGGCAAAGTGTTTTGGTTGTTGAAAGATACAACCTCTTTCCAAGCTTGGTTTTTGAAGAAAGCTTCAATGATAACACTTATCTTCGTAGCATGCCTCAATTGTCTCTTCACCGATACACCATCAGTATGTCCTTTGTCATTCTTGCTCACCATCACTAATTTGACCTCCATTGCCAACAAATTGAACAATACTCTGCTCCAGTTAATAGGTAGGTTAAGAACAAAAGCAGTGAGAGTCCTCATCTTTGCAGGAGTGACCTGGTCGTATGATCCGCTATGTGTCATGAACACTCTCTGCACAAAGTCAAATAACAACTTGTACTCAGGAGCTAGCAATGTTCTGGAGAACATTCTTCCTGTATAAGTGGTTGGGATGACCATTATTTCTTCGACAACTTCTTGTAGCTGAGCCTTTGTAATCTCAGATAAGTCAATTCATTCATCCTTCAGATGGTATGCGTGCATAATCATTTGCATGACGTCATAAGTGGTTTTGCTAGTATTCCGATCTCCTATCGACATCAATATCATTGCTTCATCTAATGTCTTGTCGTCTTCCCAGGTCAAATAGAAGACAACAACTCACCTTGGTAAATACATCTCAGGATGAGATGTCACTATATTATGGAATCCTGGACAAGGAATTTGATAGATTAATAACATATAATTATCTAAGTTTAAATCAAACTATATCAGTTTCAACCATAATTATGCATAACCTATATGAACATCATATATGCAATTTTTCAAGTTTCTTCATATCCTCAAGTGAGTTCTATTTTCAACATGCATTCATACCAAGTTATTCAGTAATCATATAAATACATTATCATGATTCTCAATAAGATTCACAGTAATACATAAGTATGAATACCATAAGTATCAAGAAGTTTAAGAATAGGTACAGTCATATGAAGAAAAACTCAGAAATCAAATATATCCGGCAGTGAAATACAGTGCATTCAATATTCAAATTCTCGCATTAATAGCATAAGAAATCAAATAAATAATGTAAGCATAGCAAAAACAAAGTAAAACCTCTGCATCTTTTGATTAAGGCATAAAGTTCATCAAGTTTTTAAAAATCGTGGGTGTTGTAAACCACATATGATTCTTGAGAAACAAATTTTTGAACTTCTAAGACACGTTCTGGGAACTTCATGATTGATTCCACCATTTTTGTAAAGAAGTTTGAAGTTTATAAAAAAAAATTGGGGAAGTTTTGCAGAGAGAATAAGGCTGAATATGTTAGGGTTAAGAAAGCTTAAGTGCAAAGGTAAAATGAATGTGACGATGAACAGTTAAGCGGTAGAATATATATATATATAAAAGCAAATAATGAACGATTAAGATTAAAAGTAAAAGATAAAGGGTTGAGATGAATTCTCCCTTTTTGATTTCCCGCTTCGAAGTGCGTCTAGTATACGCATCCTATTTATAGGGTTAGATATCGGCGTGTATGTTTTGTCCTTTGCCTCTGCAACTTTCCTTTCCCAATTTTGGTAATCATTATTTCTCTCGATACACTTTCCCATACATGCAAAAATTATTATAAGTCAAATCAGTCAGTATTTATGGATAATATACTTAGAGAAATTAAGGTGGTAAATAATAATTCAGAAATCGATACTAAATTTCTGAGTTCCCCCTTAATTAAGGAATATATGTATATGGAAAATAATTTCCACGTGGCATGAGTGATCTGAGTCTGAGTCATGACTTCATGTGATTTGTTCCTTTATAGTGATTTGCTGATTTGGCAGGTGATCTGCTTTTCGAGTGATCTTATGCTTTGAAGTGATTTGTACATCCTGTTTCCAGTAATCTGCTTTCTTGTCAATCTAATATTAGTAATCTGCTAAGTGGTCTGCATCACTGATCTGTTATGTGATCATATCGATCTGCTCTTAGCTATCTGGATCTATTGATCTGCTTCTAACAATTTGCTTTTATCATCCAAGCTTAACAATCCTAGCTTTCCACATAGTATCTTGAATCTTTCCTCAAGTAGTGCTTTGGTTAAGATGTCATACCACTGTACTTCGGTGTGTATCTTCTCTATCTGCTCATTCTTCCTTTCCACGCGATCTCTTATGAAGTGGTGTCTCACATCCACATGTTTACACCTTGTGTGTAAGATTGGATTTTGTGTAATCACAATAGCACTCGAGTTGTCACAGAATATCGGTATCTCCTTCACATTGATCTCATAATCTTTGAGCTGCTGTTTGAGCCATAATATCTGAGCACAACAGCTTCCAGCGGCCATGTATTTAGCATCAGTGGTTGATGTATCTACGGAGGTTTGCTTATTTGAGAACCATGAGATCAACTTGTTTCCAAGAAATTGACAGGTTCCCGAAGTAGACTTCCTATCTAACTTACTTCCTGCATAATCATAATCTAAATAACCAGTTGACTCAAAATTATCATCGCATGCATACCATAATTCTATTTGAGTTGTATCTTTAAGATAGCGCAATATCTTCTTTGTTGCTTCCATGTGAGATTCTTTGGGATTGGCCTGGTATCTTGCACAAACTCCAACTGCAATAGTAATGTCAGGTCGACTAGCAGTTAGATATAAAAGTGAGCCTATGATACCCTTGTATTGAGTTATATTGGCAGGTTTGCCCTCTGGAACTGGATCAATCTTTTCATTGGTCTGCATTGGGATCTTGACAAGTTTACTATTTTTGACTCCAAACTTGGTGATCAAATCTTGGATGTATTTCGCTTGAATTATGAATATACCATAAGATAGCTGCTTAAACTATAATCCTAAAAAGAAATTCATCTCGCCCATCATGGACATTTGATATTTTTTTCATCAGATCAACGAATTTATCACATAAATAAGTGGATTGTTATGCAAAAATAATATCATCTACATAAATTTTCACTAAAAGGATATGTTCCTTAACTTTGATGATGAATAACATTTTGTCAACTGAGCCTCGTCGACTATCCGACTCAAGTAAGAAGGTTGACAACGTCTCGTACCAAGCTCTTGGAGCTTGCTTCAATTCGTAGACTGCTTTTGCCAATCAGTAGACTTTCTGTTTTGGATCTCCTTCTTCAAATCTAGGTGGTTGTTCTACGTATACTTCTTCTTCCAGAATACCATTTAGGAATGCGCTCTTAACATCCATCTGATATACTTTAAATCGTTTGTATGTTGCATATGCCAAGAATAATCTGATAGCTTCCAATCTGGCAAGTGGGGCGAATGTTTCATCGAAGTCTTTACCCTCTTGTTGACTGTATCATTTGGCAACTTCTGGCCTTATTCCTTAATACTTCTCCGTTCTCGTCTCGTTTGTTTTTTAATACCCATTTAACACATATTACTCCTTAGTGTTTAGGACGATCTACGAGAAACCACTCTTGGTTTCTCTTGAATTCATTGAGCTCCTCTTGCATAGCTACTATCCAATCTGCATCTTTTAATGCTTCATATGTGTCGGTTGGTTCAACATGAGATAGGTAGCAACTTAGTAATGCACTCTCTCCATGCATTCTTTTGGTCTTCACGCGGTCTGTGAGGTTTCCAACAATCTGCTCTGGTGGATGATCTTGAATCCACGTTCTACGCCTAGACATCTCGTCTTCTGATATCTCAGGTTCAGGTTCATCTGTTGGGTCCTCAAACTCTGGGTGTGCCGATGAAGTTTCTTGGAATGGGTTCTCCATTTCAATCTCCAGGTTGTTAGTCGAACTATTAATGATCTCATTGGATTCATCAGGTTGACTATGAGCAGGTTCACTATTTCCATATTGGTCTGGTCTGTTCTGATCAGGTTCACTGTGAGTTGTTCCCCCTTGCCGTGTGATGGTCTCAGTCGAAGGTTGAACATCAGTTTCTTCATCACTAAGTGAATTCCAGATCAGAATGTCTTCGAGTAATAAATTTCTCGAGCTTCTAGTAGTCGTCTAATTGTGAGCATATCTCTATGTTCAAGAATAGATTCGTCAAAAATAATATGAGGTGTTACTTCCACAATATGATTCTTCCTAAACCCTATAAGCTTTGCTAACATCATAATATCCCAAGAATGTTCCTGACTCAGCTTTACTATCAAAGGTTTTCAACTGAGATTTTCCATTATTGTGAATGTAACACGTGCACCCAAAAGCACGAAAATACTTAATCTTTGGTTTTCGGTTGTTCCATATCTCATATGGAGTTTTTCCATGTCTGAGAGTGATAATCTATCTGTTTTAAGTATAACACGCGGTGTTGATTGTCTCTGAACAAAATTTCTTTGGCAGGTTGGTCTCGTTTAACATGTTGCGTGCTGTTTCTTTTAGCGATCTGTTCCGCCTTTCTACTACTCCATTCTGTTGGGGTGTTCTTGCGGCTGATGTTTGATGTATAATACCCATCTTGTTACAGTATTCTTCGATCTTTTGATTTAGAAACTCAGTACCACGATCTGTTCGGATGGGCACAATGGTGGTCTCCTTTGGTCGAGTGATCTTGTTGAAGAATCAAGTAGCTTCTCCAACGTTTCCTTTTTCTTAAACAAAAAGATTATCCAAGTGAATTTAGAATAATCATCAATAATAACTGAAGTGTACTTTCTACCGTTAATACTTAATGGCGTTATTGGGCCAAATAAATCTAAATGTAGAAGTTCAAGTATCATGTTTGATGAATGAGCTGCTTTGCTGGAGAATGATAACTTGGTCTGCTTTCCAACTTGGCAAGCTTCGCAAATGTGATATTTGTCGTATACTTGGTCTAGTAATCCTTCAACTAGCTTTTCTCTTGCAATTTTGTTGATAGACTTGAAATTCAGGTGGCTACGTCATTTGTGCCATAACCAGCTCGTTTCTGAAATCGATTTAGTGAATAAACATATCTCAATCTAGTTTTTGTCCATTGCACAATATACAATCTGTCCTGTAATTTACCTGTAAGAAGAGTTTCATCTCCTTCCATGTTTTTCACAAAACATTTGTTAGCATCAAAGATAATTTGGTTTTCATTAGAACAAAATTGACCTACAGAAAATAGATTATGGCTAAGACCTTCAACATAAGAAATATTAGTAATAGTGGTATTGTCAATCTTAATATTACCATATCCTCTGGTATAACCTTTTGAGTTACAACCAAAGGTTACCTGTGGACCTTGTTTTTCAACATAATTAGATAGCAGGTTCTTGTCACACGTCATATGCTTTGAGCATCTGCTATCAATTATCCAAACTGAACCTCTTGCTACTTGACTCCTTCTTGAAGTTCTTCCATCCTGCAATTATATGTGCTTAGCAACCCTTTTAATGACTGGCCGCTTGGTTAGTAGTAAATGTTCATTTTGGAACCCAATTTAAATTTTTATTAGGATTATAGATGAAACAAGTGAGTTGTCTCCCTAAGTCATTTGTTCGAGAGATGGCTTTGTAGAAAAATGAATGGTTCATTTCTATGTTGTCCATGTTGATCTTCTGCATTCTTGCTGATGGTGTTCTGGTAGGAGCCTTCTGTTTCTGGTTCCTATCTGATTCAACATAGTGTGCAGGTTTGCCTTTGACCTGGTAGTGTCACGCCCCAAATCCCGAGGGACGTCGCACGCGCCAAGGGCATGACTGGGCGGGGATAAAAGAAGCGGGGAAGAAGGGGGGGTATTGTGTTCGTGTGCATTATATAAGAGATAGTTGTCCTTGAAAATCGGACAACATCTCCTCTATAACTTTGACTATGCCATTTTATAACCCAAACAACTAACCAATGCAAAGACAATGTCTATAAAAATGAATCATATGCAATTTGGAGATAATACATCTCGATACATGGGAGCGCTAATCCAGAATCCCAAGCGGCCGAATCGTCCAAGATGAAATGAATTGGAGATAATACAGCTCGATACATGGGAACAGTAATCCTGAATCCCAAGCGGTCGAATCATCCAATATGAAAGACGGGATTGGAGATAATATAGCTCATCTCATAGGAACAGTAATCCAGAATCCTAGAGGCCGAATCGTTCAATAAGAACAGTCGATCAAAGGCGGAGGTTAGTGAGCCTAGCTCGCCAAAAGGAGTCACTCACCCAACTCACCAAGTGTGGTCGATATTCGCTCGAACACTACACAAGGGGCCGAGGACTTGAGCGTCCAAGAGGGGCCGACTATTTCTAAGCTCTCCTATGAACGTGTATGCATGAAATGGACAATGATAATATGATAACATGAACCTTTAGTAATAATGGCGGATGAGGCCTTCGTGGAATGAGGAAATGATCTTAGGAGGTGATTGGTATGATGGAATGGAGGGTGGAATGGAATGACCATTCTTTCCTCCATTCCATTCATTTGCTTGGTTCGTATTGTGATTAGGAATCGACATTCCGTTTGGAATTACCATTCCATTAGGAGATGTATTAGTCATTCCTCTCTAATCAAAGGTATTAGCCATTCCTAGGCTCCAAACTAATTATGCAATATTTTTTTTTTTTGCTATTTTTCATTAAGACAAAATTAATTAAAATATTTATTATTTTGTTAATTTTACTATACATCACACCTCTCCCCTACCAAAAAAAATGTTAAATTTTTTATAATATTTTAAAAACTGTTTTTAATAAAAATATATATTATTAGAAAGATTCATTAAATGATATAAATTATATATTTTAAATTTTTTGATATTATTTATTTGCTATGCAAATTGAGTTATTTTATAATTTAAAATTTTCGTTCTAATTTAGATTTTATTGCTATATGATTTTATTTTTGATTGTTATAACTAGGGGTGTAAGTGAACCAAACTATTCGCGAACTATTCGGAACTCTGCTCGATAAAAGTTCGTTTCGAATTTGTTCATTTACTAAACGAACCGAACTCGAGCCTCAAACCAAGCTCGAATAATTTTTCGAGCCGAACTCGAGCCTAAAGGTATTCGGTTTGAAAAGTTCACGAACATGTTCGAATATAATTTAATGAACCGAGCTTCGATTAGTTCACGAACTTTGTTAACGAGTTTGTTCATGAACTTTAAAAACGAGTCGAACTTCAAATATTTCACGAACTTTATATACGAACTAGTTCACGAATTTATCAAAATAATATAAAAATATATAATATTAACAAAATAATTTAATAAACGAGTTTTTTAATGAACTCGAACTCGAATATTTAACGAACTCGAGCCGAGTTCGAGCTCGAGTTCGAATTTACTATTAAATCGAATAATTTACGAACCGAACTCGGGCTCGTTTTTTATTTATCGAACTGAACTCAAGTTTGATTTTCAAAATCGAACCGAACTCGAGCCTTCGAATTTTAATCGAGCCGAACTCGAGCCTGACAGTATTCGGTTCAGTTCGATTCGATTACACCTCTAGTTATAACATAGCATACACGTTTTAGTAGGTGTGAGCAAAATTAATCAAACTCAAATATTTGATTGGTTGGATTTTATTTCAAAATCAAATTCTAATTAGATTTGAATAGGATTTAGATAAAACCAAATCAAAAGAATATACAAAAATCGAATTATTTTTTAATATTAAAATATAATTTATTTTTATCAAATAAAATTATTTTATCATATATAATTTTATTATTTTTATTATATTTTATAATATAATTTAAATTTTAAAATTATTTAATAAATTAAATGTGATAATTTATTCACTTCATTTTTATTTTTATTTTTTCTAGATTTACAAACTATGAAATTCAATAAATTTATAATGTTTATTATCATTTGAAACTATTGAAGATATATGAGAATATTTTAATAATTTAAGTATTGTGATTATAATTTTTAATTTAGATTTTTAATTTTTTAGTACATGATAACTATTGAAGATATAAATGAATGATTATTTTTTTTAATTAATTATTTTAAAATTGAATGGAATAAGTTACGAAATAAAATATTTGGATAAATCGAACTAAATCAAAATAAATTTTGTTAGTTTGGTCTAGTTAATTTTTTATTTGGTTGAACTATCTTTTTCGATCCATTTTTATTAATCTGGTTTGGTTTGATTTTTTAGACAAAATTGAACCATGTATCCGAATGTTCACCCCCACGTTTTATATCCTATATTGAAATATATATATTTTTTTGAATTATTTTGGTCCATAAAAATAATTGAAAAATAAAGAAAAAATAGAGAATTTAGACAATTTTTTTAACATAAATGATAATAATAAATTTACTTGGAATATTAAAAGTATGATTTCGCATTACAATATAAATATAATTTATTTATTTACTTTATTTGTAGTTATCAATTATAAGTATTAAATTAATAAATAAATTGTTATTCCATTCCATTCTTATTCCTTATACATACCAAGCATAGGAATGGATTAACAATTTCATTCCATTCCACACTTCATTCCATTCCACCCTCCATTCCATTCCTACCTTATTCCATTCCATCATACCAATCACCTCCTTAGAGTTTAAACATATATATTATCACACACATATACGTGGATGATAATTATTTCATAAATATCATAACATACGTGAGCATGGCAGCGAAAATTCTTATGTATAAAACGGTAAACCGTTCTCGTGATGAAGCAATCGTCATCCCAATAACACCATTCCTCAGCCACACACATCATGCTGCTTCCTTAGCCTGTGAAAATTTTTGAAAAATGTGGGGTGAGTACTAGTGCACTCAGTTGGGTTTTTCATAAAACGAAAAATATAGTGTCTGTTCAGTATACTTACTTTAGAAGGTTTTAAAACAAAAATACTTCTATGTAAGCAAAAATATTTGTGCAAAATTAAACATGACCCGACATGACGTTACTCTTATATAGGTTATGTCCCGGGCCTTTTACCACCGACGGAGCATAAATATTCAGTCAAATAGGGCTCGGCGAACCGTACACCCTAACATAGCATGAGTCAAAACCAGATGGTGATCAACCCACCGCAATAGAGACTAAATGATCACAGTCCTTAAATCGACGTGTTAGGCCGAATAAGAACCCCTGACGGTCGATAAGAATATTAAACAGTCGATACCTTCGTGAAAATATTTTAACAGAGATCCATGCATTTTTCATTTAAAGAAAAGAGCTTAATAACTCAAAATACGTATATATCCCCAACCTTTCACCGATGATATTCCTCAATTTCGGGAAAACCGTAAATCCTTATGAGCTCAAATTTCAGTGCTAAGTACCCATTAGTCATAGGTGTTGGGAACCCTATAATGTTACATTAGTTTTGATAATGTCTTTCGAAACAACACTTAGAGTTCTTAAAACCAAGAAATTGATGTTATCTGTTAAGGAACAGCTAGAGTATTAAAGAAGCAGATGGTATAATTTTACTATCTGTATTATTCTTCCCAAGCTGTCCTGGACACATCAATTATGTACACAAGGCTTTAAACTCATTGTAAAGCGAGTTATTTTGAACAGATCGAGCTCTCGATTTGTTCACAAATTAACAGCTCGATGTTCCATGCCTTGTATTGGTTTTTGAATCTGTTCTAGAATAGTTTTTTTGCTAGATCAAAATTGTAAAAGGAAGTTTGAATTTTCAAACTTACTTATAGTGATCTAATTCTAGTCCTAGTATTCGTGATAGCTGTATAGGAAAGTCTTGCAAACTGGAGCAACAACGAGCTGCACTACAACAGATCGTCTTCAAGAGCTAGAGACAAATATCGTAGGAAACGATATGCATCTGCTCATCAACAGCTAGAGTTCATGAAACAACTAGAGTTCATGGAACAGCTAAAGACTATGGAACAACGAGACATATGGACAACAGATCGTAATCTCAAAATCGATCTGTTCACTCAATCTTCTCCAAAGGTCAAGATCAAGAAGTATATGTTAATTTGGAATCAAACCAATTAACAAAGTGTGGACAGCTCGTCTCGAAGATATTGTAGGAAACAATATGCATCTGTCGTAAGACAGCGAGCTGTTATAATCCACACCATTACTACGTTGGACTGCCGATATACCTAAATTTGTCTCAAGTCAACCACTCAACGTATTGTCATATCAACGACATTCTTTAAGGAAGGATGTTCATTAAAAATCAAATCTTATGTACGGTGAATCATCTCCAGTATGGCAATACATTGAGAAATCTCGTGAAAGGTGGTAACCACTCTCATTTGGCAGCGTGTGTCTCAACATCACTGCCATGCATTTAATGCAGCCATTAATGCGTTGAAAAAGGATACCTTCGTCTCCAACGGATAGTTTCTCCA
Source organism: Leonotis leonurus (assembly GCA_026898415.1). Classification (NCBI taxonomy): domain Eukaryota; kingdom Viridiplantae; phylum Streptophyta; class Magnoliopsida; order Lamiales; family Lamiaceae; genus Leonotis; species Leonotis leonurus. The sequence goes on from JAPKLX010000049.1 coordinate 1,639,616, forward strand.
AAGAGGCTATAAATACCACCTTCACTTCCAGGAACGAGCACGAGAATTCACGATTACAAAGCTAAAACTCTGCTCAAATATCTTCAAATATTCAAAGTTCTAAAAGCACTCCTTCAAGATCTAGAATTCTCTGAGTGCTTCATTATTCTTTTGAAGATTGTTTCTGGAAATTTGTTGTTTACTAAACCCAAGTTAGGATCTAGCTTTGATCCAGAAGTTGTAAGATTTAGATTGTAGTTCTTCAATCTAAGAAGTGTAATCTCAAGTTATTATCTAGTTTTGATAAAACTTGAGGCTCGTGCTCAACGAGTAAAAAGAAAGGAGACTTAGTAGATTTCGATCTAGATTTGATCGAGCTGTGGAAGTAGAGAAAGTTTATCCCGAACCACGTTAAATACTTTGTGTTCTTACTTTCTATTTTACTTTATTATCATCATCTTCATACTCTTGCATTTAAATCTTGGTTGATAATTTCTCTGAGAAAGAAAACGTTTTTCACATTAAAAAGAGCATTAACCACCATATTCCGCACACTACTCTAATCAAGTTTAAATCTGTGTTTATCATTCTTGATTATTGTTCTTCACACATAAGGTATTATTTGAGTGAGACTAAATCTTCCTGACAAGAAGATTTGTTTTACTACTCCAAGCTATCTTTATTATTAAGAGTGCCTTATATTTAAGTTTTGAACAAGAAAACCTAAAAAGTTTGAATTGGTGTATTCCCCCCCCCCCCCATACACCCATCTAGCTCTTTTGGGACCAACAAGTGGTATCAGAGCAGTGGTCCATATTGACCATTTTTTCTATTTCACAAGAGATTATCTCTGTGTGGTCATCTTGGATAGATCTTGAAAACGTTTTCACAGCATATTGCACTTGCATTTATCTAACCATCTACTTTGAGTCATGGAAGGACAAATGGCTAGGGCTTGTGAAGATTTCTCAATTGCTGGATATGAGGATTGGAGCTTCAAACTGGAAATGTGTCTTAGAGCTCATCACATCAAAATGTGGTCCGTAATCACTAATGGGCCTATCAAAATCATGCACGAACATTCGGCGGAGATAAAAGATGGAACTGGACCCACACCCACCGTTGAGTTAGTCGAGAAGGAAAAGGACATGGATGACTACAGAACGGAGGAGAAGAAAGAAGCAAGTCTAGACGACTATGCAAAAGGACTGATTTCAAGCACGGTTACAGGAATCTATCTTGCCAAAATCAGACGTCTTAAAACAGCAAAGGAAATGTGGGATGTGCTGCGAGAAATAAGCATGGGGTCTGATGTGATCCAAGAAAACAAGCTGTCTATAGCTTGTAATAAATACGAAGAATTCAAAATGAAGCAAGCAGAAACCGTTGCTCAAATGAAGAACAGGTTCACTGAAATCCTGATCGAGATTGACACTATTGACAAAGATAAATACACACAGCGTGAAAAGAATCTCAAAATCATCCGAGCTCTACCTGCTAGCTGGGAAATATATTCTGCTATGCATCCCATGATGTCAGAGTTCAACTCTCTCACTATTGATGCTTTATTTGATTTACTAACGGGCAATGAGTACGAAATTAATCGTATTCATGGTCATCCTAATTCTTCTCTTAGCAAACCGTCTGTTGCAGGAATGAAAGAAAAGGAAACTACTTTTAAGGCCAAGTTAAAAGAAAAGGAGGTGGAAAGGAAGTCTACACCAGTTGTGGTGGTAAAAGATTTATCAAGTTCGGATGATGAAAACTACCCCACCAAGAACTACTTTGAAGAATACTCACTCATGGCTCAACGATTCCAGAAGATGGAGCTAAGGGCAAACCGATACAAGCGTCTCTACAAAGATAACAATCGAAACTTCAAAGGAAGAGATCGACCCGATAGGAAAAGTGAAGTGAAAACTAACTCCTCATATATTAAAGCTGACCTATCTGAATTCTCTTGTTTCAAGTGTGGTAGGAAAGGTCATTTTAAAACAGATTGTCCAGATATCTCCAAGACAGAAAGAGAAGAGCTCAGAAACAAGCGAGACAAAAAGCTTAGAGAACAACGTAAAGCTATGCTTGCCGAAGAACAAACTGCTACAAGCACATTAACCGACAGCTCGTCCGAGAACGATGAAGCCTTTATAGCAAATGAACTGGATCTTGAATGGGATGAATGCCTCATGGGTCATGACAACGGACTCGACAACAATGAGGTAGAAAATAATTGTTCTTCTCCTATTTCTAACTCACCTTTATATTCGGGTGACAAAGAAGAGATAGATGAAGAAGGTGAAAACGATCTGTCCATTGAAGATTTCACCAAACTCATGGAAGATCATGCGAGATTGAACAAGATATTCAAACATGCGATAAAAGAGAATGGAAGAATGGCAAACACTAATCAAGAAATGAAGGAAATCAGCAGCTCATTCAATGTTAGGGAAAACGCTCTACTTAAGCAACTCAAAAACAAGAGCGAAGAAAATTACACTTTGAATGCCAAGATTTCTGATCTCATTGATCGAGAAGCTTCCGCACAACGAAAGGTTGATGACTTAAGTGCCATAATAAACCACTCAATGCACAAAAAGGAGGACCGGATTCAACTCATCAACGACATGCAAAGAAGAGCTGCAGATCGTACTGGATTAGGATTTGACAGAGTTGACAAGGGTCCACCAAAAGGAAAGTTCGTCAAAGAGAAGGGAAAAGATAAGATAGTGAATCTCAACAATAATGAAAGACAACCTCAAGCTATCTTGATAAAAAATCAAGGCCAGCCACAACACAAATTCACCACTCAAGGGGTTGGATTTCAACAAAGAAAGCAGCCTGCTCAAAAGTTTGATCAATCTGCTCAACGTAATCATCAGCGACCTCCCAAACTATTCAACCAGAGGCATCTGCACATGGATAGATCGAGACAACCATCTGCTCTCTACAAACCATCTGCTCATAAGAAACAAGCTGTGCCTAATCTACCACCTGCCAAGAAGAAAGTAGTATATATCGGCTTTAGTGGCAAACAAATCAGACCTTCGCAAAATGTCACTATTATTAGGCAAATTTGGGTTCCAAAAGGAACTGTGTCTACTAACAAAGAACCCTCATTCAGTAGGGTAGCTAAATAAACTTTCATTGCAGGATAGGAGATCGATGAGGAGAAGAGATGCAGCTCGGGGCGCGGTATGGATACTAGACAGCGGATGTTCAAAGCATATGACAGGCGATAAAGAGTTGTTATCCAACTACAAAGAAAGCAATGGACCAATTGTAACCTTTGGAGGTGACTCAAAAGGATATACACGAGGTCATGGCAATCTCCATGTTGGTAACACAATTATACAAAATGTGTCCTATGTTGAAGGATTAAATCACAATCTATTCTCTATTAGTCAATTTTGTGCTAATAATAAAATAGTAGAATTTACCGCTAATAAATGTCTAGTAAAGAACTTGGAAGGAGAAGAAATTCTTCTTACCGGAATTTTGCAGGATAGATTGTACATTGTACAATGGAACGAACAGACTGAAATCTGTCTTGTAACTGCATCAAGTTCTTCCACCAGCTGGCTATGGCACAAACGGTTAAGCCACCTCAACTTCAAATCAATCAACAAGCTGGTAAAAGACAAATTGGTCGAAGGTCTACCACATCAAAAATATGACAAAGACCATGTATGTGAAGCTTGCCAAGCGGGAAAACAAACAAGAGCATCTTTCCCAACAAAGACAGCACACTCAACTACTAGGATACTAGAACTTCTACATCTAGACCTTTTTGGACCTGTATCTCCATTAAGTGTAAATGGTAGAAAGTATACATTAGTTATTATTGATGATTTCTCTAGATTTACTTGGGTTATTTTTATGTATAAGAAAAAGGAAACCCTTGAAAAGTTACCTGATCTTCTCAACAGATTATCAAATCAAAAAGAGAAATCAATCATCACAATTCGATCTGATCGTGGGACTGAGTTCATCAATCAAATGATCGAAGCTTATTGCTCAAAGATGGGAATACAACATCAAACATCAGCAGCTCGTACGCCATAACAAAATGGAATAGTTGAAAGGCGCAACAGATCGTTAAAGGAAGCAGCTAGAACCATGCTAAATGAAATCAATCTTCCAAAGAAATTCTGGGCAGAAGCGGTCAACACCGCATGCTACACACAGAATCGATATGTTATCACCATACGTCATGAAAAAACTCCATACGAGCTGTGGAACAACAGGAAGCCTCTTCTAACTTATTTTCGTTCCTTCGGATGTAAGTGTTACATTCACAATAATGGGAAAACTCAATTAAAAACATTTGATAGCAAAACTGATCAAGGAATATTCTTGGGATATTCCGAAATCAGTAAGGCTTATCATGTCTTTAATAAGCGAACTCTTATTGTGGAAGTAACACCTCATGTTGTATTTGACGAATCTACCTTTGAAGTATCAGGAACAGATGATGATCATCCAAAAATGAAATTACCAATCTCCACTCTTAGGAACTCCGGAAGCCAACCAATTGATGATATTTTACTATGGAGTCCAAGAAAAGAGGGAGAAGAAGAAGATTGTCCACCTGCTGAAATAATGCCACAGCAAGGGGGAACAGATGCAGATGAAGAAACATCACAGCTAGGGGGAACAGATGAAGGGGGAACTTCACATGAAGAATATTCACAACCATCTGTTGATGAACAACATATTCCATCTACTCCACCCCCAATTCAACATCCCTCTGTTCAAAACTTGGTAAATGTATCAAACATTAACTTAAACGCTGACAATTTCATTAATGATCCTATTGCAGTTCATCCAGAATTTGAAGATCCACCTGATGAAATAGAAATCGAAATATCTGAGGAAGAAATGAAAAGGCGAAGAAAATGGGTAGATAGCCATCCATCTGATCTTATTGTTGGGAACCCAACAGATGGAGTCAAAACTAGACGCATGCATGGAGAAAGTGCATTACTAAGCTGCTATCTTGCTCACACCGAACCAAAAGACATCGAAGAAGCCTTGAAAAGTACTGATTGGATCAATGCCATGCAAGAAGAATTAAATGAATTCAAGAGAAATAATGTATGGTACTTGGTGGATCGACCTAGACATCAAGGGGTTATTGGAGTTAAATGGATATTCAAAAACAAGAGAGATGAAACTGGTGAGGTGGTAAGAAACAAGGCAAGGCTAGTCGCAAAAGGATATTGCCAACAGGAAGGGATCGACTTTGATGAGACTTTTGCACCTGTTGCACGACTAGAAGCCATCAGACTGTTTCTTGCTTTCGCCGCTTATCAACGCTTCAAAGTATTCCAAATGGATGTAAAAAGTGCGTTCCTTAATGGAATCTTGGAAGAAGAAGTTTATCTAGAGCAGCCGCCAGGTTTTGAAGTAGAAAATGAAGGGAAGGTGTACAGACTGATAAAGGATGTATATGGATTAAAACAAGCTCCTCGAGCTTGGTATGAAACACTGTCCACCTTCCTGCTGAAGTCTGGATTCAAAAGAGGATCTGTTGACAAGACCCTATTCACAATCAAAGTGCAAGGCCATATCCTTTTAGTTCAAATTTATGTTGATGACATTATTTTTGGATCCAAATCTGAATTCCTTTGCAACAAATTTAGCAAGTTAATGCAGGACAAGTACAAGATGTTAATGATGGGAGAAATGAATTTCTTCCTAGGTTTACAAGTCAAACAATCTGCTGATGGGATCCTAATCAATCAATCCAAATACATCAACGATCTCACCACAAAATTTGGAGTTAAAGATAGTAAACCAGCAAAAATTCCTATGCCAACAAATGGACAGATTGGTCCTGATGTACTTGGGAAGACAACAGATATGAAACAGTATCGCGGTATTATCAGATCTCTTTTATATCTAACTGCTAGTCGACCTGATATTACTTTTGTTGTTGGTGTTTGTGCTAGGTATCAAGCAAGTCCAAGGGAATCCCACTTAGAAGTAGCCAAAAGAATATTGCGTTATCTCAAAGGGACCATTGAAATAGGTTTATGGTATCCTTGTGATGATAATTTTGTATTAACTGGCTATTCTGATTCTGATTATGCAGGTTGCAAGCTTGATAGAAAATCCACCTCTGGGACTTGTCAATTTCTTGGAAGCAAGCTCATCTCGTGGTTTTCTAAAAAGCAAACTTCGGTTGCAACCACTACAACAGAAGCAGAATACAAGGCTGCAGGGAGTTGCACCGCACAAATATTATGGCTCAAACAGCAGCTGAAAGATTACGAAGTACAGATGGATGCTGTTGCGATATTTTGTGACAGCTCGAGCGCAATAGCAATAACGCAAAATTCAGTACTTCATACTCGATGCAAACACGTGGATGTTCGTCATCACTTTATCCGTGACCACGTGGAAAGAAAGAACATCAAAATAGAGAAAATTCATACTGATGTGCAGCGAGCTGATATCCTTACAAAAGCATTAGTCGAGGACAGATTCAAAATGCTTTGCAACAAGCTAGGTCTAATCAACCTACTCGAAAATGCTAGATAATTCATCGAGACAGTTAGCTGCTCCAAGAAAACTCAAAAGACAGATTGATTCAATTTTGATGCATCAATCAAGGGGGAACATATAAAGGAGAAAAGTGATCTAAACTCACAACAACTAGATGGATAATTGACTAACAGCGAGCTGTTGCAAACACCAAAGTCTAGCTGTTCGTATCAAACAAACTCTAAACAGCTAGATATTAAAATCACTCAACAGCAAGCTGTTATCAAAGAACATATTGTTTTCGCATCAAACAATCTACCTGATATTTATTAAGGGGGAATTTAATTCGTGTTAATTAACTCTCGCTATTTATTCTGACATTCAATTCCCTCCATTTATTTCTCCACTCTCTCATTATTTATTTCTAATGATTATCATTGTAAATCATTTATTTACAATATATCAAGAGTCGAATGTGTCAAAAGATTGAGAGAAAAAGGGAAAGATCATTAAATGCTGTTGTCACGCCCCGCAGGGTGGGGCCTATGCGGAATAAGAATTCAACGAAAATATAATTGAGAAATATTTCATAACGACAAAGTAATGATTAACAATAGAAGAAGAAGGGTAAACTCCAGGATTTTGGACACTCTAGATACGACACGAGTTCAATGTATGAAGACATTGAACCGTAAACATTGAAATAAATAGGATCAAAAGTTGAAAGTTTTATATTGACGGTCAGTATGATAGACCATGAGTTTGGATAATGAGGGTCATCAATAAGATGAAACCGACCAGCAGCGGAATAAATAACAATATGACATTCATCTCACCAACGTAATCGACATATATGAATAAGACTCTCGATGAGGCCCACCTCGTCGCCAACTCATCACCGTCCTCCTAAAATCTGAAAAGAAAATATTTGAAAGAAATTTTGGGCTGAGTACTTGTGTACTCAGTGTGAGTCGTTGCCCAACTTTTTCAGTGAAAAACAACATAAATTGGCATTTAAAGAATATTACATGCCCAACCATATGATGCATGGCGTTTCAAAACAAAAGCCCACCATACACATGAAAACATACATTTTACCATCATATCGAGCTCGTCATCATTCTTTGCTCATTCATTGTGTTCCTCATTGCGACTAGACGGGGAAAACCGAAGTCTTCCGTGAATAATCCCCTTTCGCCAAGACTGGGGACCTGGCCAAGTTCACCCGATCTGGACTTTCCGTGTACACTACCTTGGCCGGATCCGGCTCAAGGCACAATTATTAACTTACATCATTGGCAGCGCCAATCAATGAGTACGGTAATACCGATCCATCACATATAGGATACACATGAGCATAATAAAACATTTGGCATGTAAATTCACATTTTCATAAAAAGCAGTTCGAGCTTATTAACTCAAAATACCGTACTGTAAATAGACCCACACCTGTCACCGATGTATGGAGCTCACATTTCATTGTATATGATAGATGATATTCCTCGGTAAGACCCTACAAGATGAATCTCATGGCTAAGTACAAATTGATAGGCGCTAACATCTTCTCCAACCTTAATCATTTCTAGTGCTTCCTCAACTTAATGTCTAACCATTCTAATGTTGACCTAATTATTACGCGATGATCATCATTTACGAGACTCGTCCAACCACTTAATCAATTTCAATCCGTTTGTAGTCAATTCGAGCGTCAAGATAGAAGGAGTAAAATTAGCTAGACTAAACGACTACTTTAAATAATCACATCGTTCGTCAACTTCGAGTAATGACTCGTTTCAACTTAATAGGATTGTGGATTTCTCATTATATTTATTCGAAATAATCATGTTCTAATTTTCATTTAAAAGTAAAGGAATTCGTAATGACTAATGAGTTGAGATATGTTTGGACTTCCAATTGTGATTCTTAGTGAAAACTTACACAGACACATTTGCGAAAGGAAATTTATCTCAACTATCAAAGATAGATTTGTGAAATTTCAACAATAGCTTTCCAAAATTCCAAAGTCAATGTTTTTCAAGAGAACATATTCAAAATTCATTTTTAATACCCCTCAAAGAATAAAAATATGAGGTTATACTTTCAAGACCGTTTAAAACGTTTAAAACTTGTATTTTTGTTAGTTTATCAAACGAAATCTAATGAATGTGAAATTTTACACAAATACTAAAAATATCATAAGGAACATGCCTTAAAAACAGTTTTGAGTTTCATTGAGCCAATAATCTAAAATAAAATTACATAGTTTCGAAATAATTTTCGCAAGCACACATATTCAAGTTAAATGAGCAGTTGAATTTGAAAAATCATAATAAATCGAAAATAACTCAAATTGTATCAAATCAAATTTTAAAGTGACCATAACGTCTAAAAGTTTTATATTCTGAAAAAAAACCACATAAAATCATTTTACTCAATTTTTACCGAATTTTCAAAGTTAGACAAATGCCCAGATTTTCGCAGGATTTGACAGTTTGCGCAATCATTTTAAAAAATTCATAACAAATCGAAAATATAACGAAACTGAGTGATTCAAGTTGGAGATTAATCCTAACTCATTCTAGTATTTTATCATGTTAACAAAACCAAAATTCGGATATTCATACTGTACAGAAACGACGAAATAGAAAAACGGGCAGAAGCTTCAACATAAGAATGTAAAGCAAGATTTAGTCTCCTAGTTCATCATGTTTTATCACTAACACAACATCAAATTATTAATCTTCAAATCAAATAACTATATTATCACATACTAACACAAGACAATTCATAATCCTACCATATTCCGGTCTAAATTGGTAAGGAGAAAGAATAATGACTACCTTATTGAAGAGCTAAGATAATTGAGTGAAGGTGAAGCTTTCAAGGTGGGCTTGCCGGAATTTTCCTCTCCTCACCGGAGCTGCCCTCTTCTTTCCAGAGCATGGTTGTGAAAAGGGTAGAAAGAAGGGGTGAGAGGTGAAGGATGACAATGGAGAAATTAGAAGGTAAGAAAGATCAAACTTACTACCTTGGCCAAAAGTTTTGCCTTGCATGGCTGCCTTCCAGCCATTTTCTGGAAAATCAGACCCCGGAATTGGAATCTACACGTCGAAAGGAAGCTCGGGGTGAAATTTGGGCTCGTTTGGTCGCCGGAAAAATTTTCCGGTGACCGGCCGGCGGTGGTCCGGTGGCCGGCCGGCGGTGGTCCGGTGGCCGGCCGGCGGATGTCCGGCGGCTTTCCGGCAATGAAGGTGCAGAGCACCTCTCTCTAGTCTCTTACTCTATAATTTGGGTTGAGTGAAACAAATGAGGAGGAAAGAGGAAGGAAATGTATATATATCTCTCTCATCTTAAACTTTAAAAATTAGCCGAACACTCAAACGATGTCTGATTTTTACGATCTTGGTGTCCACGGGTTCGTCTCGACGAGATCTATTATTAGGTATTATAATCACATGACAAGAAAAATTATTTTTCCAATTTAATCATGTGTAAACGTTACCGTTGTAGTCAAACATTTATCTTAAATAATTAAAATTTATAATTACGCTTAAAAAAAATAAAAAAAAATCTAATATATTCAAACGAGATTTTCTTAATAATAATAATATTAAATATAATTTTAAATAAACGTATTGATTTTTCAGGATTTTACAGCTGCAGACCTCGACATTCGTGCAACTGCAGAGATGTGACTTGCTGTCGTCACAGCCTATAGCGTGTGAAGATAAATCGCTGGAATGGGCGGGAAAATCATTACTTCAGGTAGTGATCTCAACCGTAGATTTAATTTACTTTATATCCTATAATCCTACGCGTTGAATTGTCTATATATATATAGGGTAGTTTGACTGCTTCATCTCCTTGTAATACCCCGCTCTTTGTTAGAACTATCTCGTAGTAGATAATTCG
>JAPKLX010000049.1:1650002-1682197 GCA_026898415.1 Leonotis leonurus
ACGGTTTCCCCCGACTTCGCTATCCATAGCGGAGGGCGGGCGTGACACTCCTACACTTATATTTCTCATAAACCGCCATTGTTAAAGCTTAAACATTCAAATCTTTAACACTGAACATTCAAATCTTTAACACTGAAACCCTGCCCTAAATCCTGTCTTAAAAATCATCTTTCAAAAATGACCAACTCAGAGGCAAGTTCTTCATCATCGCATGCTACTTCACCGATTCCCGTTCCCAAAATGCTTCAGTTAATTGAAGCAAGATTATCTCCTGAACCCAGAGCTGTTCTTAATCATCATGGATATACTCTCCTTGATGATCTCTTTACAAAAATCGAAGCTTGTTCAGGTTGCTTAAGATGTTTAGAAATGCATGAACTAGGGTTTAATATTCGTTGGTTACATATGAATTTCTAATAGGTATGAATGCTATGATAAATATTGATTATGTCCTTTATTTCACAATATAATGGTACATAATCCATCAAACTGTATACTTAACACGCATGATTATGTATATTTGATGCTATCACAACTCATTGATTCATGTGTTATGAAACTTCTAAGAAATAAGGTCTCAAATTCCTAATTCAAGCATGTTTTGGACTAATCAGGGTTAATTATGTGATAATGATTTGTAATTCAACCTGTCCTATTTTGCTATGACTTTCTATTCATCTTCTCGCTGTCTTATCTTGCTATAACAGCGAGCTGTTGATCTACAGATCGAACATTTGATCTGTTCAATTTATCCAATTGCAAACTTCCAACTGTGCCTTATACTTAACCAAAACTTGTGATTATTGTTTAGGTTTATGCAAGATAATTACCAAGGAACCACGATTCTATCTACCTCGCCAAGTGGCTCTCTTTTACTGCTCTTGGTTGGAGGACGATAATGATGAACACACAATCGAGCTGCCGGTTGGCAAGGAGAAGAAGGAACGAAAACCAGTGATCGATATGATTCTCAACACATATGATCTTGTTGATGAAGGAAGAATGATTGAGGATGTTACACACGACGAGATAGTCGAAGCCATAAATGTGATGATGGCACAACAGATGGAATGGGATGGGAGAGCGATAACAAGGGGAATAATGCTCCCTGTATACAGAATGCTTCTTGACTTTGTTCAAAAAGTATTCATGGGTCACCAAGGAACTTTTGACGCGGTAACTCCAATAAAGCTTAAAGTTCTAGCTGCTGTTCTGCTAAATCTTAACATAAATTGGGGCAGATCGTTGCTCAAACTAGTTGTTGATGAAGAAAGACAGATAGATCTCAGGTAGTACACAGATGGAGACTGCACTCATCTCCATGTTAAAAGACCTCTCCGCCTGTCCACCAAAATCAGCACAATCATTGATGGGGCATATAACAAAGACAAATGGCACAAGGCCATAGAATTTGACCAGGAACTGATCGTACTCAAATCCAGACATCAGGTCGAGATGTCTTTAGGGATTGCAGCACATATATTTGTAAAAGTGACGGATTCCAAGATTAGGAAAGCAATGATCGTAGTTGGCAAATCAAATGATGAATGGGTGATGCCAGTCAAGAAACCAAGGACAATTGGAGAAGCGGCAGCAACACAAGCCGCTGCTGAACCTACAAAGCGAAAAGCAACTGGGGGAGCACAGCCAGCTACTGAGAAGAAGAAAAGAAAAATCACAAAGGAATCATCTCCCGCTGCGGAGAAAAAGAAGGCTGAGAAAAAGGCACCTAAGAAGGTGGCCGTCAAAGAAAAATCCAAACCCACGGCCCGGAAATTGATAGATGAATTAGAGGCTACAGAACCCACTGTGGGTATCGAGGAAGCTGATGTTGCTGTAAATCTTCATGAACAGCCAGCAGATGATATGACCGAAAGGATGATAGGTGCCCACATGATTTTTGAACAAATGAGAGATGCTGCATCAGATGCCATTCTCAAGAGTTTACCAGGAATTGAGCTCACTCCCACCACTCTCGACATGGCCAAACGATTCCAAGTCTATCTTGATATTCGAGATAGCAAATTTTATGTTTTGGAGGCAATCCTGCTGTTGTTCACTATAAGTGACCTCAAGGTGGAGGAGAATAAATTGATCAACTACTTCGGGTTTCTTGATATTCCAGACGCACGCCAATACTTCCGAACATACGTCTTGACAAAGATGAAGGAGGAAGCAGCTACTTTAAAGATTGATCTTGCATCATACTACTCCAATGAACAAGAATTTTTCAACAACGCTGTCGATCTGACATCCGGAGACTTCGACGAGGCTCTAAACTTTCTGGATCAATCTGTTGGTCAACATTCTCCAATTATAAAGCAAACTTCTACTTCACAGCCCCATGTCGCTGGGCTTACCGATCATATTGAAGTTGAACAGATGAAGGAAGGGACAACTAATGAAGAAGCAGCAACATTACAGATCGATGAAGATGTAATTGAGGTTGTACAGATGGAGGAAGGGAGAGAAAAGGAAGAGGAGATGAAAGAAATTGAAGAAATCTTTACTCAAGCTACTGCACCAGCTGACTATCAACATTTTTCTTTGGACGAACTGTTGATGCAAACAATTGACCCCGTATTGACAAAAGAGCAGCTAAGCCAACTTATTCATGTTCGCATCAACGATCGATCTGCTGCCTTAGCAAATTTTGTGAAGGATGCGGCGGAGACAGCCATTCGGAGCATGGAAGCAAACTTTGAGAAAGCACACAACGCACTGTCCACTTCTCTCCACAAGGACTTGGATAGTGACCGTGGGGTGTTTGACATTTTCAAGAAAGAGACAGAGGCTAAACTCACTAACTTCCAAAGTGAAGTTGATAAATTTGAGAACAAAATGATGGAGGCGAGAAAGAAGATGGTAACCACTGTCAAGGAAGAAGTAGAGAAACAGCTAGAGGATATGGAAAACACTACAATTCCAGCTGTGATTGAAAAGAAAGTTCCATCTGTGCTTTCCTCCTCTCTACCTAATGCTCTCGCACCATTGTTGAAAAAGGAGCTAGATAAAGCTGATTTTGCTTCTAGGGATGAGATCTTCAAAATCAATAAAAGTCTAACTGAAATGAAGACCACAGACAGCGCTCTGTCCTCTGACATCAAGAAGCTAGCCGTCTCATCATCCAAACAATTCCATGAGATTAATACCAACATATCCACTCTTTTACACTACAAGGAGGATATGGACAAAAAGTTTCAAGATATTGCTGATGAAGTCGCCTCCCTTAAGCTCATCATCTCGAAAGAGTTTGATGATGTCGAAAAGGGGGAAGTGCAGAAAAGACAGCCCGCTGCTCCTCAAAAGAAAAAACCTGTTGCTGCTGCTGCTGCCAAACGAATACCAAAGATGAATCCAAAGCAAACAGCAGAGGCAAGGCAAATACAAAGGGAGAATGAAGAGAAAGAAAAGAGAAGGAAGGAGGAGGAGGATGCTCTCACAGCAAAGAAAGGAAAGAAAGTAGCAACAGAGGATGATCTAACGGAAGAAATGTTCCTCGCCGGATATAAAGCAGAACAGGTAGAAAATCCTAATTTTCGAGAATTATTTGTTGCAGAAAGGGCAAAACAACAGAAGGAGGAAATGAAGGAGGATGTAACACCGGAAGAAGGTGAGGAGGATCCCACAAATCCGGTGTTCAAATTTTTTGAAAAATATCAACTCAAGGATGCTCAAAATCTCACGTGGTTGCATGCAAAGAAAGCAGCGAGATGGAATCAACTGATTAAAGAGTTTGTAGTGCAACACTACTATCTCATGGATGATGAATTTCAAGGAGGAGATGTTGATGAACTATTCCATACATTTCTCAAGCAACACAAAAATCAAACGTTCATCGAATATCTCTTCAGACAATCTGCTCTAACTAATCAACATCTCACTGCTCTCAAAAAGACTACAATTCTTTACCCAAGGATCCAAGGACCAACAGAAGTGGATCACACCGCAATTCTCAATCACATAAGTCATTCTGCAAAAGCCATGGGATACCCGATTGATCTCAACAATAAAGACTACAGACGAGTATTCAATGGTATATATGCCAATTTTGGTGTTCCCTCGGAGTTGAGGAGGAGAGAGATGGTGGAAGCAAGAAGAGCTCGAATGGCAGAACAATCAAGGAAACATACTGCAGATCAAAGCCAAGCTCCACAACAATGATGTTTATTTTTCCTTCACTTTGTAATTGAACAGCTCGCTGTCTTATTGAATATCTTTCTGTAACTGCTAACAGCAAGTGAATGAAAATGATAAATATCTTTTGACCCAAAAATAACCTGATGACAATATCTAGTTGTCCAGACAATGTTTTATATGTTATCTAATGCTTTAATATTATTGCATAATTATCTAACTGTCATTATCTCTCTTTGTCAGAAATAGTAAAGTGTTGGTTTCGACATCATCAAAAAGGGGGAAATTGTTGGGAACCCTACAATGTTACATTAGTTTTGATAATGTCTTTCGAAACAACACTTAGAGTTCTGAAAACAAAGAAATTGATGTTATCTGTTAAGGAACAGCTAGAGTATTAAAGAAGCAGATGGTATAATTTTACTATCTGTATTATTCTTCCCAAGCTGTCCTGGACACATCAATTATGTACACAAGGCTTTAAACTCATTGTAATGATAGCGAGTTATTTTGAACAGATCGAGCTCTCGATCTGTTCACAAATTAACAGCTCGATGTTCCATGCCTTGTATTGGTTTTTGAATCTGTTCTAGAATAGTTTTTTTGCTAGATCAAAATTGTAAAAGGAAGTTTGAATTTTCAAACTTACTTATAGTGATCTAATTCTAGTCCTAGCATTTGTGATAGCTGTATAGGAAAGTCTTGCAAACTGGATAGCTGTATAGGCTCAATATTATTTTTTTTATCACGTAATAAATTAATTTGGCAGCAACCGAGCTTTCAAATGACTTTGGTCAAGAAGGCAAAAATAATCAGTGCAATATTCTTTAGTGAAATATGCAAAGAAATTATGCATGCATGCAACTTCATTTTTACTTCACCTATAAGTAATGTCGTCATTTCTCGATTTTAAGAAAAACCGTTCGTTGAAATTTAGTCTAGTTTCTTTTGAAAAATTCTATATATTTTTCTTTACATGCACCATAAATTTCACCAAAAAAAGGTAACCGGTGAATAAATTTCCTTTAGAAAAATATAAAAATAGTATTATATATATATATATATTTATACTAATGCATGCAAAAAATTTTACGTAGACGAAATCACAATATGATCATGCCGATATGTAGAATGCATGGCTGTGAACACAAAACCTTAAGGGACCCTAGCCGTCTGAAGAACGGACGACCACCGAATTGGAGTTTTCGGACTCCATCGGTGACCCCGACATAGTGGAGACGGTGGTGGTCGGTCGTGGTCCCTTCGGGCCACTTCCGGCCATCATCGTCCCGAACTTCCTTCGGTACTCGAGTTCTATGTAATGAGAGCTAGCATAGGAGAAAACCGTTTCGAAAAAGGACATGAAACGAAGAAGAAAAACGAGAGGTGAAGTTACGATAAAACTACGGCGACAGCGAGGTCGCTACGGTCACTCAACGGCGACTGAGGCACCTTCATTGAGTTCCCGAGCTTCCATTGCCTTGTCCCGAAGTATCTGATCAACTTAAATTTACCTCGAACAGCATCTCCGAGAGCTCGGTTGCTTGTTAATGGAGACGACGTCGAAGGAAAGAAATGAAGGAAGAAGAAGAAGAGAGGGGGGGGGGGGGGGGTTTGCTTCTGTGAATTGTGTGGGGAGAAAGTCACGACTCCTCCCCTCTATTTATAGAAGAATTTTCCTTTTTTATTTATTTATTTATTAATATAATAATATTATATTATTAATAAATACTTAAAACTCGAAAATTCGTAACTTCTACATACGATCTCCTTTTCGAGTAAACTTAACGTCAATATTTTTCATTTTAAAAAAAATCTACACAATGACTATAATATTGATATACTTTCATTCATGCATGAAAAAGCTCGTTTTTCGAATGATATACCTTAACTTTAAAAATACGTAGTGACTGCATATGAACTCCTTTTTGGGAAAACTCAGTGCCAATATTTTTCTTTTGAAAAACTCTACGCAAGGAGTATAATATGTATATACTTTCAACTTATGCATGAAAAGCTTTGTCGGTCTGCCAAATTAACATGGTAGGTCCTAACAGGGTCTAGGCTTTTCCTAAAATTCTTATTTCATTATACCTAGATCCCTTAATAGTTAGAACACTTAAAAGTATAGTTAGAAATTAGTGGGATATTACAGGTAGTATCGGTTGTTTCCTGCTTGTTTCACCATCATCTTCTGTGGGTGATTGTTCATGTTCTGCAGTTTACAAATCTGGTATCTTTTGTCTTTCAACTTCAAATTTTGTTGAGCATGATCCTCCAGTATAGCCTAATCCAGTAGTTGATTTGACTTTATTATGGATTTCCACGATCATGCCAACTCGTTCGCTGCTCTTGTTGATCCTACTCATGTTCTATCTCAGTTTTTGCAGTTTCTCTTCAACGACTTCGTTTCTGGTGATCAGATCTTTGACCTTTGAACTTAGTGAGTAGATCTCCTCATCTTTTGCTTTAATATGTTCTTGGAGATCCTTCCCTTTGACAGAGAACTTCGTGTTGGCTTCACTTAGTATCTTCACGGTTTCATTAAGCTTGTCATTTTCTTTGATGACATCTTGAAATAGCTTCTTCAATTTTTTGTAATTTTTGAGCATTTCATTGATCTCTTCCCAAGAGACTTCAATTTCATCTACATCACATGAATCGTATATAGGTTTGTTAGATGACATAGAAACATGCGAATTTACCTCATTCTGGTCGAGGCTATTGTCAATTCCCATGTAAAATCCATCCCAATCTTCTTCTTGATCTTGTGCGAAGAATGCTTCAGCGTTCTCTGATGAGCTATCTGAAAAATGACTTGAGCTTGAATCTTCTTCAGGTAGCATAACTTTGCATTGAGTCTTGAGTTTACAATCTCTTTTAGCTCATAGTTCCTCTCTCTGACTTTTGGATAAGTCGTGGCAATCGGTCTTGAAGCGACCTGTTTTGCCACAACCATAACAAGTATAATCAGTAGAATTAGAAGATTTATTGGAACTTTTTACCTCAGGTTTGCTCTCAAATCGATCTTGGTCTCTACTTTTCTGGTGTCGATTTTTCTTGTTTTCACTGTAGAACCTCCGATATTTCCTCGATCTGGTTTCTAGTTTCTCCAATCTCTTTGCGATCATAGCAAATTCCTTGAGCAGTTTGTCATTTGAATTTTCTTCCTCTACAACAGGTGTAACTAGTTCCTCAGCTAGAATCTTGGCTTTGAAAGCTACTTCTTTTTCTTTCTTGGAACTGCTTTATCCCTTCTTGTTAGATGAGTAATCTTTTCCATGAATTCTCTTCATATCGTACTTGTAACCAGCTAGATGATCTAATAAGGCTTCAGTAGTGAGAATGTTGAAGTCCGTTCTTAGTGGCTGCATTGTTGCGTAGATTTCCCAACTAGGTGACAGTGCTCTGATAACTTTGAAATTTTTCTCTCTCTGAGTATATTTATCCTTCTTGAGAGAAGATATCTCCAGTAAGATTTCAGTGAACCTGGTATTCATTTGATCAATGGATTCTCTAGGTCGCATCTTAAATTCATCAAATTTGTTGCAGGCCATCGAAAGTTTATTTTCGATCATTGTTTCTGATCCAAGACTGAGTTCTCGCAGTGCTTCCCACATTTCCTTAGTTGTATCCAAATCTTGAATTCTTGCTAAATGAACTCCTTTGACTGTGTTGGAAATGATTCATTTAGCAAAGTCATTTAAATTAGTTTCACGTCGTTCCTCAACAGTATACTTTCTGGGATCATTGAGTACTTGCTCTGTTACAACTCCAGTGCCAGCTACACGAGTCTTTTCTTCGTATATAGTCAGTGGGCCTTCTTCTATCACTTTCCACATCAGACATTGATGAGCTTTCAGACAGGTTTTGATTACATTCTCTGTATCCTTGGATGAAGAACTCCTTGCAAGCCCTAATAACAGAAGATTTCATAGTGACAGATAATATGCTCGTGAATGAAAATAGGTTTTCCTAGATCTATTCAAGTTGACCACGCAGGTGTTAACCTTGTGAAACAGACACAGTGGTCAGTTGAACCACTGCTCTTACACCACTTGTTGGTCTCGAAAGAGCAAGTTTTGGTGTATGGAGAGGGGGGGGAATACAATAAATACCAACTTTTTAGTTTACTTGACTAATTAAGTAGAGAGATTAAGCTTTCTTGCTGGAAGATTGCTTGAGTTGACGGATCAGGTTTACTCAACCAGGTTCACTTGATCTTTCCAAGGAAACTCTCTCGTGAGTTACGTAGATCAGAAAACAAGAGCGATCTTGCTGTCTTGAACTGTGTAGTGTGCGGAAGATGGTGGATTTAGTTGGTAGCTCTTATAAGAATACTTTTTTAAGTACTTAGTCAAATATATTAAGAATTGATTAAATCGATGCAAGTTTGTGTGCAAGTGAAGGGTTAGTGAATAAACAACTGAAAGATAAAATGCGTAAAGTAAAGAACACAGTTGTTTTTACGTGGTTCGGGAAACTCCTTATGTCCACGGTCCAATCAAACTAGATTGAATATCCACTACTAGGATAATATCTCTTCTTTAAACTCGCTGAGAACGAGCCACAAATTCCAGTCAAAACTAGATAGAAACTTGTGCACGAATTAGGGTCGTGTCCCTTACAACTTGCAGATAAATTTGCTACAATATCTTCACACAAATCCACTTAGAAAACTACTAAGCTAGCGAAGATATCAACTTTCCTTCTTGATAAGACAGACTTAAATTGAGAGTGGGTAATAACTAAGTTCACGAACGGCTTCGAACAATTCTGGAATAAGAAATATTCGTCGTCGAATACTTCAATTTTACGTAGATTTCTGGGCAGTGTTTCAACACTTAGAACTTGATGATAACTCTCATATATAGTCGCGTGTATGTTCGTGTATTCTTCCAGATTTTGTTCGCAGCTTTTATAGGCTCAGAAATAAAAATTCTGACTGTTGGGTTGATTGGCGGGCATTAAATGCTTGATTGCCAATCGTAGATTTGAATCCTTAATTGATCCTATTTCCTTGTAGAGAAAGATTCTTGAGATATCCTTGATTTGTAATAGATGCTCTAATTGATCTCTTTCCATCTTCGATCTCTAATTGATTCTCCTTCCTTCCTCGAACTTTGATTGAATTGTCTTCCCTTTTTCGAAGATTCTGATGACGTGGCATAAGGATGAGATTCTCTCTAAGTACATCGGGTGACACATTGTATATCCAGATGACTTTGAGGATATCAGATGACTATGCAAACTTCAAGTGACTCATTGTATACCTGAAAGTTACATAATCTCCATCTTAGCGATCTGTAACGGACATGTTCACTCTCTACGCTGGTCAGATCAAGTTCACTTCCAGCGAGGTGATCTGGTCCAAATTTGCTCCTTAAGTTGATAAGAACAGTTGGGTGTAGAACAAGTTTTGTCCAGGTCGAGTGACCTTATCAGGTTGTCTGCTTGCATCAAGTCCGTTGGTAAGCTTCGTAGATAGGTTGATTTTCTATAGATAAGACTTTATAACTTAATCTTTTCTTTACAACATACCAACGCTAACAAAAATAAAAACATGTTTGTTCCCTATAAGGTTCACTTTTAAATTAAGTGATCTCCCTATTACAATTTGAGCAAGCAAGACATAAAAATAAATCTAAGTGTTTGTTTCGAAAGAATCATCATCAAAATAAAATATTTTGAGGGTTCCCAACACACCGGATATTGGAGACGACCTACCCACCAACAAATCATCACACGAGTTGCTCAACCTAGAGTGGTGGAAGCTACAGATCTACATAATTAATCACAGCTAACATGTCCCTGCCACGTCAGATGGCACGTAGGACAAACTCCAATAGCTAGAAGTACAGTCAACAATAAACGGTCAAAATAGCATTTAATGCTATCTGCAAAAACTGCAAAGACTCAACGGCTAGAATTTAGGCTATTAAGTTGGGCAAAATCTATTATATTTTGTCATAGGTTTGTTTCAAAATGCCTAATCCAATTGATTGTGGATTCATGCGAGGTGTTGTTGTTCCCACAATTGTGAGATCTACATCACTCCTTACTAAGTTAAAGTTTATGTTGTTTAGTACTGCTAAGATGATCATAAGATGCAAGCAATGTGTTCTATATACAATTATGAAAAAAGAGGAAAAAAAGAAGTTTATGAGAGCACATTTGGGTATCAAGTAGAAATGTTTTAGCTCATTGGAGAACATAAAGAGGTTCAAGTACCTTTAATTACAAGCTCAATTGCATCTACGACACTTTAGAAAAAATTATAGCATGATAGAGTGGTCACCTCCTCAGAAATTGAAGCAACTCCTACAACTTTTGGGTTTGATAGGTTATCTGATGTCATTTGATAAAGGTCACTGAATTTGGAGCAAGCCAACAACTTCATTTTTACAAAGCACACTTTGGTGGCAGAAATATGCTCAATATATTTTTATTAAGCTTAATAGGTTTAATCTCATTAGGCCTACCATTAACACTGCCAACTGAGTTTATCAAGCTTATATTTTATGGGTAACGGGGGTTTTGATGCTATCACCTTATAAGCAGTTTATCTATGAGAACAAACTTGACATCTTGGGGCACATTTGATAAATGGTGATATTATTTCCTTGGACAGTTCAAAAATGAAGGAAGTTTTTCAATTTTGATCCTTGAGGACAAAGATCTCAAAATGGAGGCAGTACTGTCATGTACCAATGGGCCGACATTGATATTCTTTTATGTTGTTCTTTACATTAAACCCACTTTAGTATTGGGCCTATATTAATTTAAATTAAGTCACAATGTTGAGAGTATATTTAGGTTATTTCTGTGGAGAAGCAAAACATGAAAAGAAATACTTCAAATTCTTTCTCATCCTCTTATTTCTCTCTAAATTCTATCTGAATTCTCCCCAATTTCTTCTTTGTTCTTCATCTTTAATCCTGAAAAAATTATCAAAAATTGCAAAACAAATGAGTTCATTACACCAAATCAACTGAATTTTTTAAAAACTAAAACCGATCCAAACCAAAATTTAAAATTCGATTTCGGTTCGGTTTTTAGTTATCCAAAAATTCTAATTATATATTTTTTTTCTATGATAAATTTATTGTAATTTGCACTCGAAAATTGATGTTCAAATTATTTCAATAAAAAATTTGTTCAATCTTGTATATGATCATTTAAGGGACGGAATAAACATTGAGAAAAGTAATTTATTCAAACACATTCAATTTTGAAGTTTACTCATTCATATTTTATTTTATTTGCTTGTTTTCTTTTTGATGATATGTTTTAGTTTTATGCTAATCATTTGAAATTTGAAACTTGTGATTATTTAATAAATTAGATTTTTTAATAAATATTATTTAAGTTTAAGTAATTTATTTATTTATTATAATTTATAATACAATAATTAATATAATAAAATTTGGCTGGTTCAACCGAACCGTTTTACTAACAATCGATCCGAACCGGAAAACATTTGGTTCTTAAAAATTAAAATCGAACAAAATCCAAATATTTAAAATGGCTCCAAAATGGCCAATGATCAATGGTTCGGTTTGGATCGGTTTCTACTCACCCCAAAGTGATGGAGATTATTTATTGTCTAATCTATGTGGCCTCATTTAAAATCTTGTTAACTACTCTTATCATTTATTTTATATTTTCAAACTCCGTGTACAAAATTTATATGAGCTCGCGAACGTGCTTGATATAAATTATAACGTGTTTATGAAATCGTCTCAATAAAATTATGAAGCTAATTCTAAAATTTAAGCTTCATTCCATTAGTATCGAGTCTCATATAACTTTTCTTCAAATGGAATCATGAATAATTTTATTCGTTTACACCCTTATACGACTTTTTCTTCAAATGAAATTACGAATATCTATATTTGTTTACAACCTCACTCATGATTATGTAATTGTTATGACATGTAATTTACTAAAAATTATATTAGTATATTTATAGAGAGAATAATGTTATTTTTAGTGGTTAATAATTTTGTTTAGAAATAGCATGTTTGTAACGGGTAATAACCCGATTATACTTCTATTATTTGAAGAAGAATTGTTCACCTGGGCCTGATGGGTCTAGCTACTCTCCCATGTCCATTAAACTAATCTAGGTGACTTCGTAGAAATTCTTTTATGTTATTAAGTACTCCCTACGTCCCGTCCTAAATGTTACGTTTTCCTTTTTTGGTTGTCCAACCTAAGTGTTACAATTTCTTTTTAAATTAACTTTATTACTCACACAACTTTAAATAATATATTTATATCACCATTTTT
Source organism: Leonotis leonurus (assembly GCA_026898415.1). Lineage (NCBI taxonomy): Eukaryota > Viridiplantae > Streptophyta > Magnoliopsida > Lamiales > Lamiaceae > Leonotis > Leonotis leonurus. The sequence goes on from JAPKLX010000049.1 coordinate 1,662,432, forward strand.
ATACACTCGTGCTCAAAAGAATGTAACACTGTCACGCCCGCTTTCTACTAATTCTAGTAAAGTCGGAACATGACCAATGAAAGGAATAAACAACGAGAGTAAGACCATGAATATTCTCTTCATACCGTAAAGTTAAGATTCATCCCGTAAATTTGGGAAGTCTGAGTCATAAGCTCGAAATATTACATAACTGAATTAGGAGTCTAATTTCGGTCTTATTACATAATAGTCTAGCAGCGGAATATGTAGGATCGTGTAATAAAATCCTACGTGTATGAAGACACGTAGAACCCCCAAGAGTCAGCTACTAGGAGTCCGACAAAAAGCACGACATAGTACCCACGTCTTCTTCATTCTTAACCTGCACGTTTAGAAATACATGCAGGGCTGAGTACAAATTGTACTCAGTAGACACGTGCCGAAATCGCACACGTACGTATATAACTGCCAAGCCATTCTAAGTGATACATAGGGATTTTTGTCTCTAAAGCACCTATGTTCACAAAAACATTTCTTGAGAAAGTTCTATGTTTGACTGATCAGTCCTAGTTCTTTGTAATCAACCATATCTGAACGTTCTTTGTGTCGGGGAAGTGGCCACTTCCCACGGACACCTGACCGGTCAACCTTTCGCTGACTCACAGTCCCTTGTGTACACTAGTTCGAGTGGAGACGCTAACCCACTGGAACCCGAATTCGATTATAAATATAACAGATAGGCATCATACATAAAGCGAAACATTTATGGCAAGACAGTGCTTTGAAAATATCTCGTTTCATTTTGAAAGCATGCACACATATTTTTATAGAGTAAGAAAAAGCCTACTTGGATAGTCTTGATTGGTGGCTGCCTTGTTCTCGAGATGTGGATCCGACCTCTCGTCGAAACCTTTAATATGAATCTCGAGTGAGATATATTACTCGAGTATATCAATTAATTCTAAGTGTAAGGAATTACTATCCTTGGCTAATTTGAGAGTTTATTCTCGGGTCTTTAAAACTCGACTATTACACGAGTCTAGGAGTTGTATTTCTAGAAGGGTCGTTTGATGATTTCTAAGTCACTTTATGATTTGGGGATTTACTATACCCAAATAAATAATTAGTGGGTGATATAACTAGAGGCATTTCTAAGTTACTATCTCGATCCTTAAATCGAGATAAATAATTTCTAATTAAGCTAAATAAATTTCAATTGTCACACTATAAGCATGATTTCTAATTTAATCATTTCTTATGATTAAATTCTAATTTGGTAAGTAAATTTCTAATTAATAAATCAAGTCTTCTAATTTAGCTTTTTAAAATTTTTATTCTTGGACTTAGCCCAATTAAATTAAGTCTTGTCACCTTAATTGAATAATTAACCCAATTAGAATTTATTAATTAACTCTTAGCCCATTAGCAATTTATTTAGCCCATTCCTCTTAAATTTATTAAGCCCACTAGGTCTATTACTTATACCACTTGGACCCAAAGGCTTTGTTAGTTGTAGCCCAATTTAGTTGATCATAGATCCATAATTAAAGTTTATTTACGGCCCAACTAGAATAAATAATTAGGCCCATACTTGATTTAATTCCTTTGGCCCAGTCAATTTCTCAATCTGGGCCCATTCAATTTATTAAATGGCCCAAGCTTTTGGCCCGTTAAACCCACTTCTAAGCCAAGTGAATTTAGTAGTCTGGCCCATGAACCCGGCCCATACCCGGCCCGGGTTCTAGACCCTTCTAACCCAAGTCTAACCTAACTTCTGTCTCTACCCTTCACCCACGCCAGACACTTCACTCTCCCTCTCTGCCGTTCTCCTTCCTTTCTCCTCCGGCGATGCCTCGACTGCATCCTACTCTCCCTCGTCTTCTAGTTCGCCCAGTACTTCCCTCTACCGTAGCGCGTGCCTTTCTTTCTCGGATTTTCCTCCTACGGCTGTCTAGCTGCGGAGAAGCAGAGGTCGCGACTCCCGCCGCCGCCCCACTGGCGATGCTCCCTCGTCGCACCCTTTTACACGCTGTTCTCCCTTCTCTCGTTGCACTCTCACCCGGAGAGGTTGGCGCCTATTAAGAATATGGAATCAAATGCCGTGGAAGAAGATAGATGAAGCAATAATGAAGAAGAAAACATATGAGAAGAGATCGTTTATTTCATGAAAAAAGAGAGAGAGAGAATATTTTCTATATTCTGTTCAACTAACAGTACACATGTATTTATACTATTAGTCTGATGTGGCAAAAGCCAACTAATGAAAGTGCTAGCAACTAAAACACGCGTTCGTTCTAGAAGAAACAAGATTAATCCTGTAGCTTCAAGTATATTCATGCATATGCGGGAATCAAGCGAAAACACTCTGTTCTCCAACTCTCCTTCTCATTATTTATATACACCAAACTTCATACTCCCCCTCAAGATGAAACCCCATATACAGTAGTGAAGTTCATCTTGCCAAGAATTCCATGGAATGCCGGAGAAGACAACGGTTTTGTAAGAATATCGGCTAGCTGATGCACTCCCTTTATATGCAGTGGCTTTATAACCCCAGATAGAAACCTTTCTCTAACCGTGTGACAATCAATTTCGATGTGCTTCGTCCGCTCATGAAACACCGGGTTAGAGCTAATGTAAATTGCTGCTTGATTGTCGCAATATAAAGGAGTAGCTCTAGTGATCTTCACCCCAAAATCTCCTAGTAGCCCAATCATCCAAACCACTTCACATGTTGCCAAAGCCATCGCACGGTATTCAGCCTCAGCTGAGGATCTGAAAACAGTAGGCTGCTTCTTGTATCTCCAAGTTATCAAGGATGTTCCTAGGAAGAAACAAAACCCTGAAATAGACCTCCTTGTATCCGGGCAAGCAGCCCAATCAGCATCCGAAAAAAATGCTTGGTTCAAGCTTTGCCTTGCTTGAATATAACAGACCATGTCCCAATGTACCTTTGACATACTTCAATATTCTTTCAGCAGCTTGCAAATGACCTTCGCATGGATTGGCCAGAAACTGACTCAACTTATGCACAACAAATGTTAAATCAGGTCGAGTGATGCACAAGTAAAGCAATCTCCCTATCAATCTCCTATATAGAGAGGTATCTTTAAGCTTAACACCTTCATCTTGCTTAAGCTGCTTACTGGAATCCATAGGTGTAGAACAAGGTTTGCATCCAAGTAAGCCTGCATCAGTAATTAAGTCTATGGAATACTTCCTCTGAGAAACAAAGAAACCACTGTCATTCCTTGCAATCTCAATACCAAGGAAGTATTTTGGTTTTCCAAGGTCCTTGTAGTTAAAATACTTGCCAAGAAATGACTTGAAATTAGTAACAACCTGCTGTGAGTTGCTTGCTAATAGCATATCATCAACGTATACTACAAGAGCTATGAAAGAACCATCTGCAAACTTTCTGATGAACAATGAATGATCGTAAGCAGACTGAGACATACCAAATTCAGATAGGGCTTGAGATAGCTTTAAATACCACTGTCTGCTAGCCTGTTTTAAGCCATATAGTGATCTTTTTAGTTTGCAGACTGTACCTGTAGGAACATACTCCCCCTCACCAAGGAGTCCTGGTGGCACATCCATATAAATATCCTCCCTTAATTCGCCATAAAGAAAAGCATTATTCACATCCAAATGGCATAAGAATCATCCTTTAACTGCAGATATAGCAAGCAACAATTTTACAATGGAGAGTTTAGCTACAGGAGAAAAGGTATCGAGGTAATCAACACCTGCCTGTTGTGTATAACCTTTTGCCACTAAATGGGCTTTATACCTTTCCACACTTCCATCTGCCTTAAACTTCACTCTGTACACCCACTTACAACCAATGGTGCCTTTATTCTGTGGCAGAGATGTGAGCTCCCAAGTTTTGTTCTTAATCAGTGCATCTAACTCATCTTTCATAGCTATTCTCCATTCCTGATACTTGGAGGCTTGAGAGTAAGAAGTAGGTTCAGGAACAACAGCTACAGAGGCTATAAATGACAGATAAGGAGCAGAAAGTTTATTATAGGACAGGTAGGCTTCAATGGGATAACAAGTAGAAGCAATGAATGATTCACATTGATAGTCATCAAGATATTGAGGTCTGTGAACCCTTCTACCTATTCTTGTGGAATGGTTAGAGTGTGAGGTAACGGTTTCAGTAGTATTAGGTAGAATAGGCTGTGAGGTAGGTTGTATAGGCAGGTTATCATGTGAGGTTGGTTCAGAAAAAAAAGAATCGTGTGAGACAGAAGTAGGAAAGTGTGATGGTGATAGATGAGAGAGAGGAAAAATATCTTCATGGAATACAACATTCCTACTGATGTATACAACATTATTCTCCAAATTAAGCACCTTATACCCTTTGTAACCAGTAGGATAACCGAGGAAAACACATTTTGTTGCTCTCGGAGAAAACTTATCCCTTTCTCTTTGAAGAGTGGAAACATAACAAAGACATCCTATCACTCTAAGATGATCATACGAGGGATTCTTTTTGAATAAAAGATGAAAGGGTGTAGCATTGTTAGGAATAATGGAAGAAGGGATTCTATTAATAGGATAAGAAGCAGCAAGAATACACTCTCCCCAGTACATTAAAGGCAGATGAGATTGAAAAAGCAAGCTTCGAGCAACATTCAAAAGGTGTTGATGTTTTCTTTCAACACGAGCATTTTGCTGTGGTGTTTCCACGCAAGAATGCTGCACTACAGTTCCATATTTAGTGAATAACTCATCTTGATTAAATTCAGGTCCGTTATCACAACGAATGACCTTAATCTTTTTGTTGAACTGAGTGAGGACAGTAGAAAAGAATTGAGTGAGGACACATTTAGTGTCAGATTTGTGTTTGAGGAGAAATGTCCATACAAAACGAGAGTAGTCATCAACAATGGTTAAGAAATAGGAATAACCTTGATAGGTAGGAGTAGCAAAAGGTCCCCAAATATCACTATGAATCATATCAAACACAGCACGTGATATAGAGTTTGAACAAGGAAATGGCAATTTCTTTTGCTTAGCAAGGTGACAAACTTCACAAGGTTTTACAACGGATTCTTTTAAAGGAATGACAGATGACAGTTTATTCAATTTCTTATTCGATAAATGCCCTAAACGAGCATGCCAAACAGTGGCAGAAATACAAGAGGAAGCTAAAACAATAGGATTTTCTTCTTCACTAACATCTAATAGGTAAAGATTGCCTTGCCTTCTACCCTTCCCAATCACAATCCCCTGTGAAGCTTCCTGGATTTCACACAAAATATCATAAAACTTAACAATGCAATGTGATGAAGAGGTTAAAGCACTGACGGACAGGAGATTGTATTTAAAACTTGGAACAAGCAACACAGATTTTAACTCTATTTTGGATGTAAGTTTGATGTCACCAACTTTAGTAACCTTAGCACAACCACCATCAGGTAAAGATACAGAAGTATTGACTAAGGAATGAACAAGATGCAGCAATGATTCATCACAACAAACGTGATGAGTTGCACCTATGTCAAGGATCCAAGAGGTAGAAGGAACTTGTATGGACATTGACAGAGGAGAATATATGGAAATGGATAGGTTACCTGAGAATGGAGGGGATGGAATATGATGTTGAGGAGTGTTAAAGGATGAAGAATTAGCAGCTGTTGAACCTGACCCCTTCAATGTCATCTTATTCTGAATATAGGATATAAACTTCATGCATTGCTCATCAGTAAATTCACCTTCACCACCAGTGTTGTTTTCATTAGATTCATCATCAACACAATTAATAGATTTTTGAACAAACCTATCATTCACAGTAAACCTCTCATTTGAAGACTGAGCTTGAGATCTCCCCCTTCCTCGATTGAATCCTGGGGGATAACCGTGCAACTCATAACAACGATCAACTGTGTGGCTAGTTTTGCCATAGTGTGTGCACAAAAACTTGCCTCTACCACGACCAGCAACAGATGCATTTGCTAAAGCACTTGGAAACTCACTTGTGGCAGGAGCTACATCACTAGATAAACCTCCATCAATCTTCCTTTGACGTTCCTCTTGAGATGCCAAAGCGAATATCCTAGACACATGGGGAAAAGGAACGACAGACAATAATTGTGTACGTAGCTGTATAAAATTTGAATTCAATCCTTCAAGGAAGTACAAAGAACAATCTCTAGATTGGTGGTCGTTCCACTTTTTGGCACCATCACATCTACAGAATCCACAGCTACACCAATTGATCGGCTGCAATTCCTTGTACTCGTCCCATATAGTGCGTAAGCTGGTGTAATACGCACTAACATCCATAGCACCTTGTTTATGATTCATCAGTTTCTGCCTTAACTGGAAAATTCTCGCCAAATCACCTTGAGAGAATCTCTCATGAAGGTCAGACCAGATTTGAGATGCGACGCTAATATACATCACACTTGATGCAATTTCAGGAACAATAGAATTCCGTAGCCACGAAACCACCATACTGTTACAGCGAAGCCAGGCTCCGTATTGAGGATCCTGATCTGTCGCCTTAGGTATGGTTCCATCAAAAAAACCAAGCTTGTTTTTGGCTTGAAGAGCCGTATACATCGATCGAGACCAATTGATATAATTGGACGAATTGAGCTATTGATTGACAATCATAGCTCCGGGATTGTCATTTGGATGGACATAATACGGACTGCTGCTGTCCTCATTGAAGTGAGCAACCTCCTTTCCGTTATTATTTGGTCGAACCATCGATAGAAATGCGAATTCGTCACAGCGGAAGAATAAAAGGAAGAAAAGTATACAGAAACGTGTGAGCTTTCACCCTACACGCTCTGATACCATATTAAGAATATGGAATCAAATGCCATGGAAGAAGATAGATGAAGCAGTAATGAAGAAGAAAGCATATGAGAAGAGATCGTTTATTTCATGAAAAAAGAGAGAGAGAGAATATTTTCTATATTCTGTTCAACTAACAGTACACATGTATTTATACTATTAGTCTGATGTGGCAAAAGCCAACTAATGAAAGTGCTAGCAACTAAAACACGCGTTCGTTCTAGAAGAAACAAGATTAATTCTGTAGCTTCAAGTATATTCATGCATATGCGGGAATCAAGCGAAAACACTCTGTTCTCCAACTCTCCTTCTCATTATTTATATACACCAAACTTCATAGCGCCTGCTCTCGCCGATTGTCTGCCCCGGTTTACTCCCCTCCTTCCCCATTCTATTTAATCTATTTATCTATGAACTTAGTTAAAGTGTTAGGGGTGATTTGAGGTTTGAGATTGGTTTGAATCCCAACTAGTTGGATTTGTTTTATTTCATTTCAGATTTTAGTGTTCTTGCATGTTCAGTGTTTTCTAACTCATAGGCTGATGAGGTATTCTGAAATAGATTCTTAACATTCCAGATTGGTTTCTCCCTTATTAATTTAAATTTTTTCTTTCTGTTTTGAGGAAATCGATTTGTGAAGCTGAGATTGGGGATGGCTCGGTTACAGAGCTTAGAGGGCAGCTCTTTGGCCTCAGATAACTCATCCATTCATGAGGTAATTTAGGTTAGGTGGAACTTACAGATTGATGTTGTTTTAATTGTGGATGCGAGTTGATTTCAAATCCTTTTAAGTTTCGCTATATTATGAAATCTAGGCAGATGTGTAGTATACACATGGTCAAATTTCTGGGCAGCTCTTATGCAATCTATGTTCGGGGTACATAAGAAAAGTTTAATTTCTGCATTGCTAAATCTTATGTAAATTTTTGTTGATGAGTCTTATGACTGTGTGAGTTCTAGGATCTGCTTGTATTGTTCTATAGCATGCTCATCATGTCAAGATTTCTAAGTGCTAGATTTGTCCCTTAGGATTGATGTAAAAAGGGGTCTTAGTTGTCCACTAAGTCAACTAAAGAATCACCAATAAGGTTGTGCTATGAAGTATTTGTCCAGATTTAGCTAAGCAAAGTGAACAATAATGTTTAAGGTTGAGTCCCGCATACCTTGAGAATCTGATTGTATTTGATTTGGTTTGCCCGGACCTTCTTTCTTTCAGCTTTTCTCTAACTGTTAGAATGCTCCCCTTAGGAATTCCTTATACTTCTCTTAATGTGCTAAGTGTTTGAGTGAGTGAGTTTGTGACTTGTAAACTTTCTAAGGTGAAAATGAGGGGTATTTATAGGTAAAAGGGTGTTGGGTGGTAGTCTATTCCTGTCCTTAAGGTTAAGGAGTGGTGTGAGCTGTTCTATTGCTTATGAAATCGGCAGGGTGGAAGATAGAGGAGTGTGGCCTCTGGCTCTCTGTTCTTAGTCAACAGTCCCTCTTTCATTAGAATCACACTCCTATTTTTTCTCTCTTGGGTTTGGCTTATCACCAATATAGAGTGATTTGTTTCTGCTGATCTATAATCTTCTTGTTTTACCTGTGCAGGAACATCCTAGGAGAGTTTCTAGAGAAGGTAGGGCTGAATTGTAGTAGGTCAGCCTATTCCTCTCTCTCTCTTTTTTTTTTTTCTACTAGCCAATACTAAGTCTACATTAAATATATATCACTAATATTTCTTGCATCAAGAATACATTAAATGTTTGCATTCAATATTATTAATCATTCTTTATGATTGTTTAATTAAAAGACGTAAATTTTAATATAAGTCTTAATTTCTTTTAATGGTTTGAATACCCATAAATTCCTTTTTCTACTAAAGGTCCTATTACCATTAAGATTTCGAGGTTTCGTAAATCGGGTACACGTTCGGAAAATTTGATAGGTTCGCTACTTTATTTAAGGTAAAAAGACGGGATATTACAAACACTTAGCTTGGGACGGAGGCAGTATTACTTGTAAGTGGCAATAAAATTTTATATAAAAAATTATAATAAAATAAAACAGAACAAAAAATTTATTCAATGTTTGGAATTCAACTTGAACAACAAAAATTTTGGAACACTACTACAAATTGAACCGCATTGAAGTAAAAGTAGTGATTTGATTCTATTTATGCATTTAGATTTTCTTTTACTCAACTCCTAATTTATAAAGATTAGTTGCGTTGTAAGACCAAATATCTCATATTCAAGTCCACCATGTTTTGGTTTCTAAATTCAAATGTTTGACTAGTAATTTTAATATGGAAATGAATATTCTAGTCCATCATGACTAGGTGGGAATTGGGGAATGTAACATGACCATTGACCAAGAGAATTAATACTACTAACTTCGCCTCACTACAAATGGTCATGTTTCCATTTTGGACGTATCACTAAAAAAATTTATTTTCTTAAAAATAAAAATATTTTACCTTTAAAATATAAATTCCCACCTTTTTAAAATACAATAATTTTTTTTTATAATCTATAAGTCGACTTTATTCTAATCGCTAAAAGCAGGACATAAGTATTTTAAAATTGTTGGATCGGAATTTATTGGTTCAAGAAATGGAAATAGAAAATGAGTACAGTACGTTCCTCCTCCAAATACGCCCAAATTGCCTCCACCAATCATCATGTGTGCACAATCATTTTTCATATTCTCAATCCCAACCACTGCCTCTTTTTTAATTCATCATTTTCCATATCTCATTATTTAACCCACTAAATTTGAGGGACTTAAATGTTTTATTAATTTTTTATAAATTATTTTTCATCACTTTATTTATTGAATGTTTCACATTCAAAATAAGATAATTAAAAATATTAAAAAAAACACAGCAATGTATTAGAAGTTATATAATTGGGTATCTAAACGTAGAAAAACAAATAATGAACAAGAAATGGTAAGAAAATACATCAACCACACACGAGATTTATAGTGGTTCATTGTTGGTGTGTCAATTACATCCATTCTCGAAGAAGAAATCAGTTATTCACGAAAATAAAACGGTTAGTATTTTCTCACACTATGTTTCACGGTGTCAATATACAGAATATATGTGGTGTGTTGTGTGTAACTACTACACACAATTACATTATTTATAGACACAAATGTTAACCATAATACAAAGTTCACCATAATTAAGCCTAACATGTGAGGCCCAAAAACAGAAGTAAAACAACTTGAAAACAACTAAGTGTTGGAGTAGTAGTTAGCTCCAGCTATGCAGCTCAATGACACGATAGGCGACACGCTTGTGTGACCAGGTCTCTGTATCGATATGTATCACGAACTTTGTCGGTTGATCTTGCAGTTATTGATTTGTCTCCTGCAACCTGAGATAACCTGCTCACATGGTCTGTCTCAAATGGACAGTTTTGTATCCCAAAAATAACCTGTCTAAGATCAAGTTGATGAGATAACAAGTGCAAGACCATATCGATCTGCCCAGACCAAGTCACTAATTATAGAGAGCTTAATTGGGACTTGGGACAAATAGAGCATTATAGACTATAGTACTATAATATTATTCAGAGTATATCAAGCACAAATTAAGAGTGATCTAATATGACGTATATAATATTCTAGTCACAACATATTATGTTATATTTCCTATACTTTATTTAAAGCCGTTTCGAACCTAATTGTGAAACACCTGTATTATTTAATGTTTGTAATCTCAACATGCATGAGTATGCTTTTTGGGGAAACAGACACTGATTTACACACTCAATCAATATTGCTATAATTATAGTTTATCTCACAACAATAAATTTATAAATAGATAACACTACATAGATAATGATATTTTTAATATACCGTTATGTATGTAAATATTTTCTAAATAGATAACAGTTGGTGTTATCTATATTAGTGTAACTTAAGTTAATGATAACGGTTTGTAATAAATCGTAATCTATATATATGATTATAGTTAACAATGTTGTTAAGAGGGAACCTTAGTCTTTCAAAAAATTAAAACCAACCTATCCATCTAAGCTACAATTACAACTTAAACAATACTTGATATTTTATTTATTAATAGATATTAGTCAAAATTTTCTCTACACTTAATTAAATAGGCGGTTATTTCCTTCCTCAATCCTAATTTCTCTCACAAACCCTTTTCATTCTCCAAAATAGAAAGTCCACATGGAATACAATTTGACTGAAGTTATAAATTATGGCTTATGTCCTTAATAATTTATTCACTACAAGAAATTTAGTAATAGATAACACCACATAGATAACGGTATTTTTAATATACCGTTATCTATGAGCGTGTTTTTTAAATAGATAACAGTTAGTGTTATCTATATTAGTGTAACTTATGTTAATGATAACGGATTTTAATAAATCGTAATCTATATATAGTTATAGTTAACAGTTTTGCAACAACTGTTATCTTTATTAAGTGTTATATAGACATTTTGTAACGGTTAATAAATACTGTTAACAAATAATCGTTATTTATATGTATTTTTCTGACAAAATACATCGTATAAGCTACTACGAAAACTTGAAATTCCTAGAGTTCCTTCGCTATCTTGCATTCTGCCAACATCTTTCACCACATAATCAACTGAATCATCCACACACCAGTATCTAATAATCACATATTCTTAATCCTTGTTCTTCAACGCACAAATCGACACATCACATCGATTATTTGCCTTCATCCCGGCGAAACCCTTGTGGTCGCCGCCACCTCTGGGCGAGCCACCGCCGGCTCTGGGCGGCGGATACTAGCCTCCCCTGGTACCACCGAGCCTATTCTTGGGGAGGGTGGGCGATTGAAACAGCATTGCGCGAATCCTGAAGGTGATACGCGACTCCAGATTTGAACTAGCGAGCGTGCAATCGCGATTCCTGCTGCATTCGACCCTTAATCCAAACGGATACACTCAGTGCGATTCAAATCGTGAAGGGATTCCTCTCTGCGTGTGAAGGGATTCCTCTCTGTCAGATTCAAATCGAGAAGTTCCTGAGCGACACTTCTCAACAAGTGATTCATTTGGGAGATTGAACTTCTGCTAAAGGATTTTCAGGGAGTCTATCTCTAATCTACTTATTCTCTTGCTCCCCTGAGACTACCGATTCTGTGCTCACTGTATTGCATGTTCTAATTTCTGCACAGCCAATTTCGCTTTACTGGGCATTTTCTGCGATAATTGATTCACTGGACATTTGCTGCCTTAATCTGATTAATATTTACTGGGCATTTGCTGTGAATATCACATTATTGCTCACTCTCCTGTGCGATCCAAATTGTGAAGTTCGTAGCAAATTTCACTTGGGAGTTTGAACTTCCGATTCTGTGCTTCACTGCATTACATGTGCTAACTTCTGCAAGGCCATAACTTGAATCTGATTACTGAGCATTTTCTGTGATAACTTGATTAAAAATTTGATCTTGGTGCTCTAACTGTCTGAATATCTGATTATCTTCTGCTGGATTTAGGACCAAAACACTAGCACGTTTCTGCTCCAGCTATTCACTAGTATCTCATAAAAATTTGATCTTGCTCTACCTGTTTGACAGCCTGTGTTGGCGACTAAATATTGGCTCTCTATATTCAATATCTGATTACACCATGTATCTCCTTTGTTCTGCAAATTGGTTTGCTACGTTTACAGATTGCGCTATCTTGATCTATCATTCTCTCTGTGATTTAACCTGTTTGTATTCACACCTGGGAAGGAAAATCTGAATCTGATTGAACTGGTGCTTATCGCTACTCTGAACTGCTTAATCTGATTCTGTTACGTGGTTCCTAATTTCATAGCTCGAATTAGTCTTATTTCAAGCTATAATTATAGATTGTGCTCTGGTCTAAATCTACTTGTCAACTGATCACTTACTGGAATACTTAGGACTGGCTTTGCACTCTGTTTTCTGTGAACTTATAGCCTCCCTCCAGCTTAATCTGAACGCTGTCTATTGCTTGTCTAAGCCTAAGCCTGCTGTATTGATTGATTTACTGGGCATATTGCTACTATAACTTGACAAAAATTGATCTTTGCTGCTCTAAAAATCTGTATCCTGTTGTCGTTATTTGCTGGAATTATAGCGAAAGTTTGATCCTGTAACACTTATCATAATTTGATAAAATTGATCATTGTGCTGATTACCTGTTCTTGATAGCATAATCTGTAACACGTCGCTCCCCACCATCTCCGTTTCAATTCTTGACGGTCTACTCTACGCTGCAAGATTCCAGGTACGCTTCAAGTTGTAATTTGTTCATTTGATACTACTTTGTGATTCAGATTATATGAGTTTGGTACTTATTTCCCGGTTTAGGGATAAGATTGATGTGGCTGTTCGACTCTTTGATGCTCTGAAGCTTGAGGGACAGTATCTCCGTTTGATTGTTCAGGAAGCAACTGCTACTCTTTCTGTTGCATATAAGATATTGTAAACACTTTTTGTATAGTTTTTTAACTAGCTTATCTCACCTCTTCTCCTGTACTGATGGTGACTATTTTTACTCTAAGGATGCTCCCCCGAAGGTGTTAAAGGATGTGGAACTGTTGCTGTTGCAAAATTCCCAAGTGGTAAAATGCAATGATACGCTTGTTGATATTGAATTATATCTTGCACGTTCTTTTGGTGGTTTAGCTAAACTGATTAAGCTAAAATATCTAACTGTTTCTCAAGGAACAAAGTGAAGTACGCTTTTGTGCTGTGAGATGGGCTATGTCCTTGTTTGATTTAAAGCATTGTCCAAGCAGGTTTATATGTATGCTTGGAGCAGCAGACTCAAAATTAGACATAAGGTAAATTACTATAATTGAAGTTGGTGCTCCATGTTTGTGTTGCAGATCAATCTATGACTATGACTGACATACCTAAATTAACATTGTTTCTATTTATTGTCCCTAAGTTTTGTTTTACAACACACAAACATCACCTGTATAATTAATATGTTTGTGGAAAAATGATAAGAAAGTCATGTTTCGACACTTTTAAAATAGAACTAAATCTCTATTGTTAGTTTGTTACCCATTAGCTTTCTGAAGATGTTGAATATTTGGCTCTGAGTTCTGAACTTAAAAAAATTTATGTTATGCATATCTGGAAAAAGTTATAAAACTCAAATGAGATCGACTATATTGAAAGGTATAGTTTAATTTAAATGACAAGCTTATTAGACTAGCATCGTGAACTGTTCAATTTTTCGGCTTTGTCATTAGTAACCTACTAACCTTTGTATCTTTAAAAGAAAATAAATTTTTTTCTATTGCTATGTTTAATTTTGGGTATGGTTCATACTTAAATGTGGATGATGTAACTTTGCATTTGTATCCAGAAATTCAAGTTGTCTTTGTTATTATTATTTTTAAGTGTTATCTTCTCGAACTTTATAATTTGCATAGAGAGATGGCATTGGAAGGGTTGTTTCCCGGGGAAAAGCAAAGAAACTCAGTCTCGCAAAACATCTCGATTGAGTACCCCAAACTTTCGGACATGTTGGATTGTATTCTACAACAACAACCAGCCATCTTAAATTCTACTGGGGTTGGAGATGCAAAGCTTCTTTTCCAGTCCAAAACTTATGTAGTTATGGTGAAGTTTTTGTTGAAGTGCTTTGAGACAGAGGCTGCTCAAACTAACATTCGCGAAGAGTCTGGGTTCATAAAATCAGTGGAAAGTCTCTGTTTATTGTTGGAAAATGCTATGACATATGAAGGTTCCGTCGAATTGCATGCATCAGCTTCAAAGGCTCTAATCACTTTAGGATCTCATTTTCCCGAGGTATATCAGTTGGATTTTGTGCAAAATATATCTTAGTTTTACCCTCATTGTCTTTTTCTTGATGACAGATGATTGCGTCTCGTTATGCTGAAAAAAGTTTATGGCTCAAACAATATCTGAGTCATGTGGACTATGATACTCGTGAGTCGATGGCACGTCTACTTGGAATGGCATCCTCCGCTCTTCCAATTTCTGCTGCATATCTGTGGATATGGTTTTGACTTTATCTGAATTGTTTTGTTGCCTTCATCATTAATCTTATTGTATGTCATTCTTTTGTTTTCACTAGATCTCCAATTCAGTGCTTCAAAGTGTATTGAAATGTCTGGTTGCTGTCACTAATAATATACTGTGGCCATCATGCAGGCATCCAGAAATTGCTTCCAGATATTCAGGTTTGTGCTGAAGTAATTTTTTTGTTTGAGAAGGTGTTGGATTCTCCTTGGTGTGCCAAATCTTGCAATTAATATCAAATGCTGGGAATGGTATAGCTTTGTGCACTAGCAATTGGGTTTCTCATGTGAGTTGCATTTGGAATTTAACTCATCAGGAGTCTCTTCTTTTGCTTCATGATAATATAATACATGGTTATACACTGCTCTCTAGAGGTCAGATATGGTGCATTTTTGGGAGAGATTTTATTTTTATTTTATCAAGATATTAAAATAAGGCTTCATAAAGCATTTACTATCACACAGTTATTTTTAGGCTTGTGATTTAAGCATCTGAAATTCAAATATTGCCAAAATTTTATTTCTAAATATAATAAATGGCATTTGTTCTTTAGTTACAACCTTTTCTATGTAGGCTTTATATGTATATTTCTCTCGGGATGGCGCACATGTTATAATTGAATTGCTGGACTTCATCTCCACCAGAGTGCTCCCTATGCTTTACCCTAGCTGGAATTTCTGTAAATGCCTTAGTGCTTCATCATGTTGTTGTATAAGGTTGTCTCTTCATGTGCTTTGTTATGCTAATTAAGAAAATTGTTAAGTTAGTGTGATCCCGAATCAATGCAGAGCTTGGGTCTCTTGGTGTGCTTATTATCGAAGAACATCTTCTCACCTCTACTAGTGATTCCAAATAATTGCTGCAAACAAGGGTCTAGTGTTCGTCAAAATCTTCTTAATTTGATTGAATACTGGAGGGATGATTCATCCTTCTCCTCTTGTCTCTTTTCTTTCTCAAAGTTTCCAGTTGATAAGCTTATAGGAGGTATTAGCCAGCCAATATCCGTGTTTAGTATAGGAATCTGAAGGCACATGGACTGTTGTGAATTAACATTTGATGTAACATGATATATTTAGTAGTGAGATATTTGATATTCTCATGCTGAAAATGTTTCTCAGAAGAGAAACTCCATCTGTCAGCTTACAGGTTTTCTGAAATGTGTTTTTGTAATACAGGAAGCATTCTCACACCTTATTGGTGAGCAGAATGAACTTACACAAGAGTTGGCATCTCAGGGGCTTAGTATTGTTTATGAACTCGGTGATGACTCTACAAAGAAAAATTTGGTTGATGCACTTGTTGGAACTCTAACTGGCTCAGGGAAGAGGAAGAGAGCTGTTAAGGTCAGGATATATGGCTTTCTGATCCTTTTGCTTGATATTGCTTACTTATATCATATTTTTTAATTCTGAAGGTACATTTATCATGGGGGAGGGGTACCAACGGCCAACTCGAGCATGGAGATACTGTTGACAGGTAAAACTTCACTGCTTCTCATTTCCTAGGTTTAAAAGTGCCCATCATTCTATAATTACACATGTATTTAATTTGTAAATCCTGTCTAAAAGTATATGTTTAGAGTGCTCATAAATCAAAACTTGAAATATTTATGATATAATTTCTTGAATGATGCTTTAGAAATGTTTCGAAGATCATAGAAGCATTAAGTATGGATGGATCGAGTGGACATCATATAGAAGCCTCAAAAGTTGACATCTCATCAGGTTCTACATCGTATCTATGTCCATAGTTTTCCTTGTTACCTAGTAAGTTTTCCTGACACAACCGTGGCTTTTGCTTGATGTTGCCAAATTATAATTTATATGCTGGCTGAATGATAATAGGTGTGGTTGATTTGAAACTGAAATTGGGTTAATTTTTCATGGGATATTTGATTTGGAGGGTTGAAAAAGATTAGATTTTGAAGTTTGTTTCTCAAAATTGCAATGTTCGTCATTCGAGCATGAGTAAAACTGATAAGATGATTGTAGACTCATATAATAGTTGTATGTGATGTATTTTCAAGTTAGATGAAGCTGTTGCAATATGATTTATCATTTAATGTTGACGTGTTTTCACTTTGATGCTCTCATATTTTTTCTATTTGTGTGTGGAGTAGTTGTTTCTAAAATTTTAATCTTTGAGTTTATTGATTATTATTTAATTGCATTCATATTACTTTTCAGGTACAATGTGATGAAGAACTTTTTTTTATGAGTTTCATGGATGATATTAGTGTTGGAAGATATTTTGGCATATATTTAGGTGCAATGTGAAGACAAACTATGACTTATAAAACGAGTATTCTTTTGTTTCAAGCACATTTGATATATTTGGCTTGTACATACTTTTGTTGAATATTTGCATGGTAGTAAATATTTTAAGCAGGTTTAATATGATATTATTTGGTGTCTTTCGTTATATTATTAATTGATATTTTTTAAATATAAATTGGATGATAAAAGAAATTTGAATATTTAAGATAACGATACAAAATCGTTATCTAAGTGACCAAAAGTGTAATCTAAAGAAACAATACATAATATATTTTACAAGCATTTTATAACGGCAAACAACTGTTATGTATATGATTAAGAAGCGCTTTCTAAACTAACAATACAAAGCGTATAAAATACATTACATAACGCCTAAAATCGATATATATATACCTTTAAATAGATTACGCTAACAAATTGTTATGTACGTGGAACAAAAATATAATCTAAGTGTACAATAGATTACATAAAAGTATGAATGGATAGCGGTTTGGACTGTAATGTAAAAGTACATATAGATAACGGTATATTGCGTTATGTTTACATTCTAAACCGTTATCTATGTACAGAATAGATAACGGTGCAAAGCGTTATCTATGAGCGTGTGCACATAGATTACAGCAGTATATTTAACACATTTTGCACGTATAGATAACGGCATTTCGCCGTTATCTATGAGCGAATTTCTTGTAGTGATTATTTCATCTTTCACATGGAATAGCGTCTTAAATATCCAATAACACTACTTAAACTAAATAATAAAATCAAAAAAGCAACCACAATATTTAACAAAAAAAGAAAATAGTAGCAGAATTTCAATTTCTGTGATAAAGTCACCATAAAACGAATAATAAAAGAATACATAACATTAATCAACAATAATAAAAGCATACATAGCATTAAAATATTAAGGAAATTGCTACAATCTTCCGCTCTGTTCCCTACCACCACCATCGAGCCACTCTCTCCGCCCCCGCCGCTGCTTCCCTCCGCGGCTCCACCCCTGCCGCTGTTCCCATCCGCCCCCACCGCTGCTTCCCTCTGTGGATCCCCCCAGTTGTTGCTCCCCTCTGCCCCTGTCGTTGCTTCCCTCCGTGGCTCCGCCCCAGCCGCTAAGAATCTTTGAAATAATTCGACTACATAATACACCTTCCACATTGAATTCTGCAGTTTTTTACTTTTCCTAATTTCCACTTTCAAAACATTTATTAATTGCTACTATAGTTTCCACCCTAGTATCCCCCATTTGGGAATTATAGATTTTGACAGTACTTTAGATAATGTTCGACAAAGCAAGCGAATGACTTGGTTTGGATTGACATGGGTTCAATAGCAAGTGTTAGGAGTTTGCGTAAATAAGGAATTTATTTATTTATTTTGTTTTTTTGGTGGAATAAAACGAGAAGTGAGTTACTTTTGTTTACTTCCTTGGTGTTTCAAGTTCAACTAATCTCTTGTCCGGTTAATGTAGTGATTGTGTTACTCATATGTGTCATATGCCTAAGTTGATTAGATAGTTGACTAGCTAAAGAGATCACATTATTGTAACTTGAAGAAGTTTTTGACTTCAATGTTTCAGTCTTCACTATCTAACTACATTTGCTCATTCAAAATTTAGTTCTTGTGTTCCAAACAAAGCATCCAATACTTGTTCATTAGGTCAAGGTTTTGACCAAGTAGGAACTCTATCTCTGGATATATTTATAATCAATCATTACTGCCAATTATGCATGTTTGGTTATATAGGTAGTCAATGTGCAGGTATGCAAAAAAAAATCAATGAAAGTAGAGAGATATATAATAAACCATTAATTAACTACATAATTTGTTCATGATCTATTACAAATTATACAACTTAAATAATGTTCATTTTCGAAAGTCAATAGAAGAATGTAACTCTATAGTAGTAGTTTCTTCTAGTATGTTTGTGGACATGTTGAAGTGAGTGTTGTACCATATCAGACTAATGCATAAATTCTTTTAGTATTTAAAGAGTCAAGTAACCAGAATTGGATACCAATAGCAAAGCTCCCAAGGGATGTTTAATAGTGTGAATGAACCTCTGAGCATAAGACTAAACCTTTGATTTATAATTGTCTCTTCTTTCTTGCACTCGATAACTAAAGATAATCTGGTATAAAATTGGAGAGGATGTGCCTTGAAATTTAGTGTCCGCAAAAGCATGTCGGCCTAAGTTTACTTGTCTGGCAAAAAGAGTTGATTCTTAAGTTTGCCATTCTGTTAGGAACCTTTTTTATGTTACTAAAGCTGTTAGTTTTGTTTTGATGATGCTTGCGAAACCATTATTGTGTTGAGATGTTTGATTCATTCTGTGTGCGTATTCATTGTTATGTGATGTTTATGATTTATTGATTTTATGTCTAACGTAGTTAGATTCTACATAAGACTAATCGTTAAAGATAGGTTAATGATATAATAACCTAGTCTATAGAGTTTGATCTTATTTGTTTATGTATTAGAGCATATGATCAATCTATAAGGACAGATCGTGAGTCATGATCTGTGCCATAGGATCATGATGTTGTAAAAGATTAAGTCAAAATTTAAAGATAGAACGTAAGTAACTGTTGGGAACCCTAAGATTAGTGTTGATGATGGTCTCTTGAAACACACTTAGCTGGTCTTTATGTTTAACCTGTTCCTCGTGTAAA
>JAPKLX010000049.1:1682207-1699464 GCA_026898415.1 Leonotis leonurus
CCCCCCCCCCCATACACCAAACCTTGCTCTTTCGGGACCAACAGTAACGATCTGTCTATAGGACTTAATCTGTGTTCTGTCTACACTTGACTTTAGAAGCATTCACAGCACAAAAACATGGATGGAGAGAACATATTATCAACACATCACGTGGTGATGCAAAAAAACTCACTACCCAGAAGGCGAGACCACTTCACAGAAGATCAGAGGACAGAACGAGGACAAGAGAGCAAAACGTGATTTCAACAGATCTCAGAAGAACACCAGATCAAGAGGCGGATCAAGAAGTAGAATTGTGTCTAACAGATTGATCAACAGAATGTGTGATGGAACCCGTATAAGGAGCTCACGAATTCGCAAGATCCACATGTTTAATTAATTACATGAATGATTAATTCTTATACACAGAGGAGAATATAAAAATGGAATTTACGTATTTTTTGCATCTTTATTCATATCGTTTTCCGTCTTTGCATGATATTTTGGTTCGATTTATGTTTCATTTTATGTTTCAGGATCACTAGCTTAAACAAGTGTTGAAATTGGAAAAGAGACGAGAAAGGATCGAGAAATGACGAAAGAGGGAAGTTTAGTGCCGAGAGCACTAGTCAGCGGTCGCGTAGCCTTAAGCGGCTGCTTACTAGGTATTGATGCCCCAGGATGAGCCACGGTCGATCCAGGCACCGAGCTAGGGCGAGGCCCTGGCCAGCGATCGTTGACACCTCAGCGGCCACTAACCCCAGCGGCTGACCCGAGCCTGGCCTAACCACTCAACGGAGGACACAGAACAGCCAGGGTCAGCGGTCGCTGACCTTTGAACTGCCGTTGACCCCTATTCTCATTCGAGGATACCTTTTTTGACGCCCTCTTTCAGCACTACTTCCCAGACGTTTTCCTATATAGTTTTAGCACGTCTCGACCTACTGTTCTAGGGTCGAGACTTTGATTTCTAGTTAGTTTCTCTAAGCCTTAGATTTCGTACTCGAAGGATAGCCGATTGCAATATTCAGATTCGTGTTTCGTCTTCGGTTTTTTGTTGTGGATTCAGACCTTTCTAGTTATTATTCAAGTTTGTTTTCCATTCATTATTTTGGTTTCGTTTATTGATCTAGTTTGTGTAATTGTTTATGTTTTCAGTTTATGATTTCGTATGCGATTTCCAAAGTTCTTTTCGTATTGTTTTAATTCCGATCTCCAAGTTACTTACTTTATTTTGAATTCACATCTCGCTTTCTTAGATAGGAATCTTATTTCGCCGCTGCTTTTCATTAGATTAGATTTTACTTTCTTTTCTTATTTATTTTCCTCGCCTAGTTATAAAATCTTCAACAATCCTTTTTTTATTGCTTTTGTTTATGAACAAATAATCGAATTGTCCTGTTAAGTCCTCCTTGAGAATACGACTTGGGTTGTCTTGTCATTGCTAGATGACCTTGTTTTAAATTGCAAGCAACTCAAAACAACCAGAATACTTACCATGGATAGATCGATAACAGATCGACTAACAGATTGATTGGCAGACCACTGAACACTGAAGTCAACCTTGTATCAAACATGTTGACATCTACCTAGAGGAACTAACTGTTATGAAGCAGATCGATGGATAGGTCGATAGAAAAACCAAGAAGCAGCGCAATAGAATCAACCTTGTATCAACCAGGTTGACATCAAACTACATAAGAAGATATACAAGAAACAACTCGATACAAACGACTTGTGTCTAACAGGTCGATCAGCAAGTGAAAAAACGAGCTGCATAGCGAGATGGACAAAATGCTGTGCAAGAAGAATCTTAATACAAATGATCTATGTATAACAGATAGATAATAGATCGATTTGCAGTTCATGGGGAGTTAGCTCAATGTTTACTGGATACAACCTGCTCACCTAAAGGTTGTTTTAATCCACTTATTCCTATGAGTCCATACGAGCTGCTCATCCCAATTGGAGGAAGCTAGAGTCTACCTAAATTGATAAGCTTACATGTCATATGCCATGTCAACATCCACGTAGGACAAACTCTAACGGCTAGAAGTACAGTCAGCAGTCAACTGTCAAAAGAGCATTTAATGCTCACTACAAAAGCTGCAAAGACTTCCAACGGCTATAATTCAAATATGCCTATAAATACTTCAAGCCTTCTTCAGAAATGTGTTCGTGATATCACCTAGAAAAAGCTTCAACGCCACAAGATTCATTCTCTAGTTTTCCATAGATTTATTCAACACTAGATATAGATTATATATATTCTTGAGTGTTGTAACTTAGAGAGAAATCACCATAATTCTGAAGATAAACCCGCTAGAACTCATCTTAGATTTGAGCCTTCAAAGCCCATAGTTCTAGTTTCTCCATAACCAAAATCTTGGAGGAAGAACAATTATAAAACCGAACCCAGATCTCGTACTCGACGGTTTAAATAAGAGATTTGTAATCTCATACTTAGCGAGAAAAAATAAGCGAGTTTGTCTCGTACTCAACAAGGATAAATAATCGAGGGATCCAAGGTTAAAGGATTCGTCGATCTAGCTTTGATTGATCGTGGACATAGGGGGTTTCTTGAACCACGTTAAATTTTGTGTGTTCTTTTATATCTGCATTGCATTGCCTTGATTCTTTGTTTATCACTCACCAGCGAGCTTATCTAATTAAGCAAGTTGTGCATCTTGAATCAATCTCCTTGAAGAACTCTCGATATAAATACAATATATTTTCTAAGTGTAAGACCAACCAACAACATACACACAGCTTCCGCACACGATCTGTGTTTGGTCAGATCCTCTGGTATGCTCCAGCTAACTGCTAGTCTATTTGCTCCTTAACGGATTACTCACTCTTTGTGTTGAGAACTTACTTGAGCAGCTGGATCTCTCTCTCTACATCAGAGGAGATTGACTGCTATTCCAAGCGAGCTATTCTGGTATAAACAGCGAGTCGCGAGAAAGTTGGATTCTGGTGTATTCCCCCCCTCCCTACACCACACCTGCTCTCCCGAGACCCAACACATCTTCTTATCAAAAAGTAGCAGTACATCAAAAACCCAAAATCTATAAATGAAGAAGAACTTGACAACAAAAGAGAAAAATTTCATTGTTCAATTCCTGCTAGCAAACTCAAAAAACGGGAAGCCATTGAGAGGGAAGATGACTGAAGTTGCACAAATTTTTAACCATAACACAAGGAACATATGCATGGGCAGCTGCAAAAAAACAAAAGGAAGAAGGTGATGTTATATTCCTTCAAAGCAACAAACCAAAGGCACCAAGAAGAAAGAAGGTAGAGATAGATTTAACACTTATTCAGAGTTTAGATTTATTCCATAGATCAACCATTAGGAATCTTGCAAAGATATTTCTATTAGTAAGACTACCGTGTGGAGATGGGTTAATAGCGGTTTGATCAAAGCTCATACCTCATCAATAAAGTCAGACCTTAGCCCCCAACAAACTACTTAGACTTCCATTTACCTTAGAAGCACTAGAATTTGATAGGATAATGAACATCTTAAAGTTCAAAAATATGATTAATACAGTGCACATTTACGAGAAGTGGTTTTATATCACAAAAACAGCTCACGAGTTTTATCTTACCCCCGGAGAGACCGAGCCACTCAGGACACGTAAAAGCAAGAAATTCATAACTAAGGTTATGTTCATGTGTGCAGTTAGTAGACCATTATTTGACCATCTAGGGAATGTGATTTTTGATGGCAAAATTGGTATATTTCCATTTACACAACAAGTACCCAGCGGGTACACTCGAGACTAGACACATCCAATCAATCACAAAAGATGTGATTAAGGCATGCTTGATCAATCAGGTACACTTAGGGACAAATATATACACATAATGTAATCAGAAAGCTAATGTATGATCACTATTATTCTGATTTTTTACAGATATTACCTACCATCAAGCTGAAGTGGCCAATAAATGCAAGTAAAACCATATTTATACAACAAGATAATGCTAGGCCTCATATCAAGGATTGTGATGCAGATTTTAGAAGTGCAGCCTCTAGTGATGGTTTTGACATACGACTACTTCATCAACCCCCCAACTCACCGGACACGAATGTCAATTATTTGGGGTGGTTTAGAGCTATCCAAAGCATACAAATAGAGAAGACATGTTATGGCATAGACAATCTTGTGAATGCAGTGGTGTTTTCATTTGAAGAACTATCTCCTATGACTCTAAACAAGGTATTCCTTAGTCTACAAGGATGCATGATGGAGATCATGAAGGTTAGAGGACATAATTTGTACAAGATACCTCATATGAAGAAGGATAGTCTTATAAGGCAAGAAATGCTATATGTTGATCTAGAAGTGGCGAAAAGTTTGGTGAGAGAGTGTTTACAGTACATGGTGGAGAATGGAAGAGCAAATGACATTCAAGGGCTCAGACAAGACTTGGCTAAAGGTGAAGGGCAGGAGATATCATTTTTTGTCTGCATTTTGTTTAAATATGTAATTCATATTTTCATATTTTCATATTTGGAAGAAATGTAATTTTTTGTATGCACAATGGGTTCAATATGCATGTTCTAAACTACATATTGTGTGTCTGTGCAGTTAATGTGAGCATTCAGGGTTAAACATGCATTTTCTTTAATGCATGTTTGTGTAAATGCAATTACTTTATGCCATTTATTGGCTTTTTGAACATTAATGTAGTATGTAGCATTAATGCAGCAAGTATCGTGTTCTGTACACAAATCACATAGATCCATATTTGCAGATAAACATCAATGACCATCAAACATTAATACCCCATCACAACATTAAATCCAGCATATGTATGGTGCAAGTGTGTGAAATGACCATCACAACATTAAATCCAACATTAAATCAATGGGAAACGACAAGTATCATGTTCTGTACACAAATCAATGACCATCACAACATTAAATCCAGAAGATAAACATCACAACATTAATACCCCATCACAGATCCAGCAGATGACCATCACAACATTAAATCCAGCAAATAAATATCGCAACATTAATACCCAATCACAAGAACAGAGCATCATTTCATCTCAATCACATAAATCCAGCAGATGACCATCTCAAAGAAGAAATCATCGATGGCATCCAAAATATAGGCAAGAACATCATTTCATCATCTCAAGACTAAACACTAATCTCCAACACAATAAATGTCAAACAATAGGGAAAGATCTCACCATCTCGATCAGCACTGCCTTCCTCCAAAATCAGCATGCCTTCCTCCAAAATAACCAGCTCCAATCCCTGGTGCAGCATTACTTGTGACCTCCGGCTCTCTCCGAAAGAACAACCTAACCCATCACTCAGGACCATTGTATCTTTGATAACTAGGGTATTATCATAGGAATGATATATCAATGTACAATTATACTTCTCAGTCGATGTATCTATAGAAACATTGGGGTTCAAAGAGGGGGAAGAAGCAGTGCAACAGGGTGAGCGGCTTGAAGATGAAGAGATGGTTGGATCGAGGAGGAGGCGGAGGATGAGATAGTCCATTTTAGTGTTTAGAAGCAAGGCGATTTAGGGTTCGAGCAAGAGAGGCGATTGAGGGTTCGAGCAAGAGTGAGAAGCAATCGAGTCACAGTAGCTATAGCAAAGTGGGAGGCGGAAATATGAAGCACAATGGGCTTAGGGTGTGTAGGCATATGGGTCTGATTAGCATGCCCTAATTATATTATTAGTCCATAAATTAACATATCATTATCTACCCTTATTAATATCTAATTCTTTCCTAAAATGGAAACAAGACGGAAATAGAGGTACAACTCGAAAAGGAAAGCAGGGCAGAAATAGCGGGACAAAGGGAGTAATAAATAACAAACCAATGGTATAAACATTTATTCTCATTAAAATGGAATTGAAATCAGGTTTGAAACATCATCCAAGCATAAATCATGTTTTGAGGTATACAAACCCTAACAATCTCACTTATACTCAAACATGCTTTAGAGTATACAATCTGTGTCGCATGACATCACAAATCTCCCACTTATACCTAAAGCAGTTCCACTACATGTCTTACCCCAAATCCCTCTAAGTGCATCTCCAACGTTTTACCGTTCAGGCTCTTTAAAGGTTTAGTCAGGTTATAATCCGACGCTACCTTGGACACTACTACTTTTCCCAATAAAAACTGGTTAGTATCTCGTGCATAAATGGCTTCTGGGTGGATCAACTTGCTACAACTTTTATTTAAATCTCAATTTTGTTATAATATGTTATAATACTTTGTCTAAACTTAAGAATGAAAAACGCTTTGTTATTGTAGAAACACCCCCTTTGTTTAGGAAAAGCGCTTTGTTATTGTAGAAACACTCCCTTAGTTTGTATTTTCCTGTATCCTTTACTGATAATTTAATTTCATGTTCTGAAGTCCATTATTTTTCTGAACTCACTTTTAGGCATGACAATTGACAAGTTTATTTTTTAATACATTCAATACTTATGTAACATGAGTTTGCTCTTTGACGTCATATGGAAATATTTATTGAAATTGTGTTGATCATTTTTTTCTCCAATCTTTTGGCATGAGAATCAATATTATGTGTATGAGCTAACCTTTTTGCCTGAATATGAATCTCATTTTCCTTGGTCAGTGTCAGAAATCATGCACAAATTATAACAGCTGCATGAACTCGTATTTATTGTTAATTCATTTGATTCAGAGTTGAGGTTTGTAACTGAATTTCTGGGTAATCTTTGATTTTGCAGGAATATTAAAGAATAAAACATTCTCTGAATTTGCAGATTATTTTTGCTGACTTTATTCGTGGGCTATCTTGATTTAATATGTAAAATGACATTTTCAGTTTATGATTTCTGCAATTTGGATAAGTTCTATTTTAAAATGATTGTGAAAGTAATAGAGATTATTAGATGAGATGTCACGTTGAATATGGGCAATTTGGATAATTTCTATTTAATAGGAGTATTATTTTATCATATACGTTCTTTAATTTAGCACAGGAAGATGACAAAAATTAAAAAACTAAATTCACCCGACCTCAATTGAATCCTCACTCAATTATTGAGCACACATAATTCAAAATTTAGTATATTTGTGATACAACAAAACATTAAAAAAAAAGTTTGATTCTACACTACAAAAAATATGAAATTGGCGACGGAATGGACGACGGATTGTAAATCCATCATCAGCTGGCGACGGATCACCGCGAAATGCCTGACGATGGACTGGCGACTGATTTTCTAGTGCGCAAGATGGCGCCAAAACTAACGATGGACCTGACGACGGAACGGGCTGTCGTTAGCCATTTCCGTCGTCAGTCCGTCGTTAACATAATTAATTTGAATGTTTATTTATTTTATTACTGGACGACGGACTTTTCCGTTGTTAAGTCTGTCGTCCAGCCCTTTAAATTAGGTTTCATCCCCATTTCGTGAAATCAGAACACCACAGCCCTCCATACATTCTCACTGGCGATTTCCAAGCTTTTACCGACGATTCGAAGCTCTCACCGGCCAAAGCAACCCCATGTATGTATATTACTTTGATTTTCCTTCCCCCTTCTCTCTATCTCTCCATTTCTCTAATTATTGGTCGTTTTCTCGCCGGAGAGGACAGCTTCCCCGTTGCGCCTGCCGCCATCCAACGCCCGCCAGCCGTCCTCCGTCCTCCCCACCGCCTCCATGCATTGTCGTTCGCCCCCAACCGCCTCCGCGCTCTCCCTCCGCTTTCTGCCCTCCCCAGCCTCCTGTCGGACTGCTACCGCCACCCTCCAACCTCCTGCCCTCCCTCCAGCCCTCCCAATTGCCTACCGGAGCCGCCTCCTCCTCCGGTGAAAGGTATAAAGTAATTGTTTAATTTATGTTAAATTGTTAATTAGATTAGTTAATTATTTAATTATGTTATGTTAAATTGTTAATTAGATTAGTTAATTATACTAATTATATTTGAATAATTTAGTTTAATTGTTAATTAGATTAGTTAATTACACTAATTATATTTGAATAATTTAGGTTAAAGTTTAATTGTTAATTAGAATAATTTAGATTAGATGTATTTTTGTTCATTAATATGTAATTTAGTTAATTAGATGTAATGTAGGAGTCGGGGACATAAAGCAGTTGCGTATAAGAAGACGTACTACTTCCCTTTAACACCTCATTTACAGAGGTCGTATACATCTAAAGCTACAGCCGGAGACATGATCTGGCATTCAACTTCAGTTGATGATGGTGTTATGCGACATCCTGCAGATTCACGGGCATGGAAGCACTTTAATGTGACTTACCCAGGTTTTGCAGCGGAGCCAAGGAATATCAGATTAGGCATATCAACAGATGGTTTTCAACCCTACGGTCAGTCGGGACAACAGTACTCATCTTAACCCGTTATCCTTACACCTTACAACTTACCTCCGTGGTTGTGCATGAAAGAACAACACATGTTTCTCACATTGCTTGTTCCTGGTCCAAGAAATCCAAAAGATAAGATAGATGTGTACCTACAACCACTTATATCTGAACTGAATCAATTGTGGACAGTTGGTGCCCATACTTATGACATTTCAAAGAAACAAAACTTCCAGATGCATGCAGCGTTGATGTGGACCATAAGTGATTTTCCAGCATACTCTATGTTGTTTGGTTGGAGTACAGCTGGAAGATTAGATTATCCTCGATGCATGGAACAAACTGAAGCATTTTCTTTGACACATAGCTGGAAGCAGTCATGGTTTGATACACATCGCAAGTTCTTACCTTACGATCATCAGTTCAGGAGGAACTAGAGGGCTTTTAAAAAGAATAAAGCCGTTACAGATGATCCTCCAGAGAGGAGATCATGGGAAGAGCTACTATATCAAATTGAAGATCTGGGTTTCGTGAAGGTAACTGAAGATTATGATGATAATAACAAGCGTATTTTAAAACAAGTTACCACTGGATGGAGGAAAAAGAGTATCTTTTGGGACCTTCCATATTGGACTTCTTTGTCGATTCGTCACAATTTAGATGTTATGCACATTGAAAATAATATTTTTGATAACATTTTCAATATTGTGATGAATGTCGAAGGCAAGACAAAAGACACAACAAAGTCTAGAATGGAACTAAACTACTATTGTCATAGACCAGAGTTAATGTGTGACGAGTATACCAATAAATATCCTAAGGCATGTTACACACTTGACAAAAAAGAGAGAAAAGTCTTGTGTAAATGGGTGAAATACCTTAAGTTTCCGGACGGTTATGTGTCAAATATGGGTAGATATGTAGACATGAGTAAATTGAAGATGTTTTGCATGAAGAGTCACGATTGTCACGTTTTCATCCAGTGTATACTACCCATAGCATTTTGAGAACTAATCCCACAAGCCGTTTGGAAGTCGATAACAGAGTTGTGCTTATTTTTTCGTGATTTGACATCACGAAACATAAAGAGTGAGGACATGGAGACATTTAACAATAACATATATCCCAACGATTTTGTGTAAACTTGAGCGTATATTTCCGCTAAACTTATTTGACTCAATGGAACATTTGCCTATCCATCTAGCTGACGAGGCAAGAGATGGAGGACCAGTTCAATATCGATGGATGTACCCATTTGAGAGGTACTTCAAAATATCTTAATTACAAGTTATATTTCAACTAATACATTATGTTTAATGTTTTCACCACAATCATTTCAATACAGATATTTGAGAAAATTGAAAAATAATGTAAAGAACAAAGCAAGTGTTGAGGGATCCATATGTAATGCATACTTAGTGGAGGAAGCCACTGCATTTTGATCATATTATTTTGAGGATCATGTCAGTACGATACATAGAGAGTTGTCTCGCAACTACATTGGAGGATATTCTACTAGTGGGGAACAAGATCAACCAGGCTTGCTTTCCATATTCAAATTGGCTGGAACTGGTGTTGGAAAGACAGCCAAAAGATCATTGGATGATAGGGAATACAGAGCTGCTCATCTATACGTACTCCATAATTGTGTGGAGATCGATCCATATATCAAGCAAAGTTTTACAACTCAATATAACACTTCTATTTAATTTAAGATGTAGTTTGTATCAACTAATATCTACTTGTTGTATGACAGGAGTACGAATCACAACTCAGGCTCTCAAATCCATGGATTTCTGACATGGACATTGACAAGAAAATGTCGACAGAATTTCCTGAATGGTTTTGTACCTATGTGAGTCAAATTGACACTAATCTAACTTGAATTGAATTTATAATTAAGATATATGCATTAATACTTAACTTGACAAATATTATAATTTTTTGGTGATATAGGTACAAACTTATGTAACAAATCCTATAATATGGGATATTGCACGTGAACCTTCACCAATGATTACAACATATCATGGTTATTTGGTGAATGGTTATAAATGGCATACGATATCTCATGGAACTCATAAAGCAACTATGAGTAATGATGTGTGCATCAAAGCTGGTAACTATGGAGACTCGAGTGAAACATATTTTTATGGATAATTAGTCGAAGTGTGTGAACTCACATATCCAGGATTATACAATAAAAAGGTCGTTTTATTCAAGTGTGACTGGTGTGACACTTCGTCGGCAGGTACAAGGGTTGATCCTCAGTTCAAATTAGTGTCTTTAAATCATACACGCAGACTTAGAAAGTATGAACCCTTTGTATTATCCGTCCAAGCTACACAAGTGTATTACTGTTCATATCCAAGTATGAATCAACAGTGTAGAGACTGGTGGGAAGCTTGTTCTATCAAGGTAAGGTCCAATGTCAATATTGCTCAAGTTGATGTGTCTAGTTCTACATTAGAGTCACCGTATCAGTAGGAGGATGATGTGAATGTAGTAAACATTGTCGATGTAGATGATACTATATCACTTCAACGAGACGGTGACTAGGTAGAAATTGAAGATGATGAGGAAAATCAAGACACTGATATTGTTTTCGAAACAGAAGAGGATGAAGAAGAAGATGATGATGAATATGAAGAAGATGAAGTTTCAGAAGAATAAGAAGAAGAAGATGGCGAGGATGACTATGTAGATGAGGAAAATAAAAATGACAATGAAGAAGACGACGAAGATTAGCACATTGTGTAGAAAACTTACCACATTCAAATTTCAACTTATTAATTATAAATGCAACGCATTGTATGTTTAATATAAAACTTCAACTTATACGTTTCTTGTTATAAATGCAACTTATTTATTAATTTTCAACATAATAGATGTCTTCCGGTCGGAGATCTTCACCACGAGATGATGTGTCTACTCCTCTAGGAAGGGGTGCACGACGTTCTCCTCTATCTATCGGTCGGGGTATTCCCTCGGGCTCATCATCCGGATATGAGTTCGGGACGGGTCTGAGCCACCACATTGGTGGCATACATATAGGTGGTCCGTCGTCTGGCTCCGATACGGATCATCAGGGGGAGCAGAGACCCATAGGGGACTTCGTTCTCTCAGTGAGTGAGCTGGGATACGTAAATACAATCACATATTCAATTTTAACAAATATTTAATAAGTAATTCAGAAGACTAATATAAATCAAACTAAAATGATTTATGTAGGGGAATTTACCCGCATGGCGCCCCGACTGGTTACATCTGGGAACTATTTAAGATAGTTCCCAATCCGACTGGATACAGTTGGAAGTTGACGCCTGAGGACGTAAGACAGAGATACTGTGAGGAGTTTAAGGTTCGAAAAATTTCTAAAACTTTCAAATTTATTCTAAATTATAACTTATAACTATATATTGATGTTAACTACAATTTCTAACATACATTTTGGATGCTAGAAAAAATTTACTTGGGAACCGTCTCTCGATGCCAAGATTCGAGAGTTCTGGTACGATAAGTGCCGGGAGAGATATAAGGATTATATATGCGGGATAAAGAGGAGAAGGAATGATCCCCCCCACCTAGAGGTGGGAAGCCGGGATGGTGGAGTGATGAGGTCTGGGCGGGTTGGCTCGCTTATTAGTCTAAGGATGATGTTATTGCTAAATCCCAGGCAAGGAGGCGCAATCGGATGTATGAGCCCCAGGGACCGGGGATTGGTCCTATCAAGCATAGGTTATATATATTACATTTCGATTTTCAATCGATTTCGTGAATTTTAAATTATCGTTGAATGTTCTATTTTATTTGTATTGTTTGTTGTGACAGGTTATAGGTTATCGGTATTACAAAAACAAAAAAAAATAAACCTAGCTAACGACGGACTATAAATCCGTCGTTAACCCTCTGGCGCCGTCGACGGCAACCGAGGGAAACCTAACGACGGACTCTATATTCCGTCGTCCGAAATCCTAACGACGAATGAAATACAGACGGACATGGTCTGTCGTCAGTCCGTCGTTAGGTCTCATGGACGACGGATTTCGAGGCCTAACGACGGAATATTCCGTCGCCTGTAGCTCTTTTTTTTGTTGTGCTACAAAAGATTACGAGAATGTAAAGAACACTGCAGATGTAACCACAATGCATCCTACATGATATTAAATGCAATAACAATACGAAAACAATGCAAAATATCATTTCATGAAAGTCGAAGCTTAATGTGTGAAATTAACAAATATTAAACACATGGAATGAATAGTTAAATTAATTAAATATATCACCAAAACTAACCAGATTCTTTTTTTACCGTGTGTCCACAATGAATATATGGTGTATCTTATTAGATGGAGGATTCATCCAAGTAAAAAACATGCATAATAAAATTATAACAGTTGCATTACTAACACAAAATATTTGCAATAAAATATTCAGCAACATTTGTAAAATTTTGTGAAAATATAGTGCAAGAACAAGTTTAATACTATGCACCAATTTGCAAACAACGAATATATCTATAAATTTCGATCTACATATGAAATATAATAATTTCTGTGTGATTAAATAATACCCAAGAAAAAACATTGTATTTGCACTTTCAATTCAACACAACAATTAATACAAATTAAATCATATAATACTACATAATTTCATAGAAAATACATTATTTACAGAGATTAAACTCTCAAATCTTGATCATTAACATAGATGTACCCAACAAGTTCATATCATTAATTTACAATCTATATACTACAGTTTGTTTTCTAATTGTTGTAGTGTTAGTGATATTAAGTGTCAAAGAATGTATTAATTAAATCAAATAACCTTCTTCCATATTGATAATTCTTCGTCGAGTAGTTGCACTGCGTGGATCTTTCCGGTGCACCATCGAATCTTCGCGAATTGTTGTAAGTTGAAAATCACCATCGTCATCTTCAATATCCGCTGGTTGCCGCCTCTTTCCATGAACCCTAGTTTGTCTTGATTTAAGATAAAAAAAAATATTATTCTTCATTATTTTTCCCACTTCTCAACTCTTCATTAATATGCACTTCGCTTTCATTAAATATATTTTCCCCTTCCATAAGTTTATTAGAGTATGGTTAAGTGAAAACATTATTAATTAGAGTGTGAGACATTATTAATTAGAGAGTGATAAAAGGGATTGAATTCCTAGAATTTGATGATAATTATTGTTTCTTAATTCTAGTGCAAAATGCTAAAACATCTTATATTTTGGATAGGAGGGAGTATATCAAAAGATACGTTGCGAATTTCCCTCCTACAAGTTCAAATACAATTACTACTATACCCTTGTTGCATTGTTTTTTACACAATGCAAACAGGCGGTTGACATATACAATATTTAATTGTCAAATAATTGTTAACCGTCTGATCGAAAGTAACGTACGATCAGGATCATTTCCTATTTTATATTGATTCTCTGCTTTGTACCTGAATCGAGAGAGAGAGAGAACAGTAAGGGGCGCACAATGTCGTTGTGCGGGGATGCGATTTGCCAAGCAGAGGGGGGAGGCGTGTCTACGACTGCGGCGGGTACAGGAACATATTTTTTATTCATCTATCATTATAGCCGGCCAGCACAAACAAAGAGAAAGTGACAGGCATATAAAATGAAACCACTTCCTCATTTCTAAAATCTAATCATCTCGAGATTCCTATCAACCAAGCCGTCTAAATCCAAGTTTTTACAACAGTTGAGTTCTTCTATGCAAGAAGAACACAAAGATGGATCCGTATGCTAATCTAGTCCATACCTGCCCGACAAGGGAATCTAACTCATAGCTACTAAAGCTAGATAGCTTTATTTCCCCTTAGCTTTGAAATAAATTACGAAATGAGAAAAAAAAAAACTATTTTCACCATCCATGGAGCGTCGGAAAGATCTTTTCTTCAAGCAATTAGTTAATTAAGCTGGTGATGACTAGGCAAAAAAACAAACAAATTAAAGTAAATCAGGAGTAAAAGTTGGCATTAGTTAAACTATGTGTCCGTATTCGCGATTATAAAAATAAATTATAATTCTTTTTATTAATGTTTAATTTTAGATTATGATTTATTGATTATAGTACTATAAATTAATATATATTTTATATAAATAATAAAAATAACATTAATAATAAATCAAAAATTATAATTGTTCATATGCTTATATCACATTACGTGAATTATCATATTAGTTGCAAATACGTTACAATGTGTTCGCCGGAGAAAAATTTGTTCAAGAGGATATGGATACACTTCTTGATAATGGAATCCGCATGCAACTAATGAGGGACGGTCATATAATAAAGTTTACAAGTCATTTTCAAATGTAATTGAAGGCAAAAATGGAAGATTTCACGAGACTCTCCTTAACAAACGGATCAATTGTTCAGGGCGTTCTGTCATTGTTAATTATAGGTCCTTCACTTTCATTACACTGTTATAGATTGCCGCGCGAAATAACATGAGCTTTTCCTTAGGAAATTTATAATTCTCGTGATCTAATTAAACATCATTATGCAGGGAAATGGTACTAATATAAAATATGCATGCAAAAAGAAGAACATGGGCTTGAGCAGAACAATTAAAATAGAGCTTCACAGATCAAAGCTAATCCGCTAAATCCAAAGCTAGAGGTACTACATTACATTACATACATACGTACTCCTAATCACACACCTCTTCTTTTATACGTCTTCTTCATCATCTTCTTCTTCCTTCTAATTAAAACACAAGCCAGAGCAGCAACTCTTATTCAATTTTTACCACTACAACATTACACATGAAATACAAACATATATATATAGATACGACGTCGTTGAAGGATGGATACTTATGCTTTGAGAAGAAGTAAAAATTTAATCATGGGAGGAGAGGTTGGTCTGCTGATAGGGCCTGAGGAGCTGAAGAAGGGAGCCGCTGAGGTGGAGTGACATGACCTCGTTGGTGGACCCCATTAGCTTCCCCCCTATGTAGACAGCTGGGACGGGCCCCGTGCAGCCCATCCTCATCAGAGCCTTCTCTATCTCCTTCCCCTCGGGGTCGTGGTCGATCTCATGCACCACCGGCTGCACCCCGAGGTCCCGGAACAGTATCTGCACCGCGTAGCACAAGCAGCACGTGCTCTTGCTGAATATCACCACCCCGTTATCCGACGCCACCTTTCCTATCTTCTCCATTTCTCTTTTTTTTTCCCTTAATTAGTTATGAAGTGTAGAAGAGCTAGAACTAGGGTTAGGGTTTAGGCTTTTCGATTTTTTCAAGGTAAGTTAGCATATACAATTTCCTAGCTAGGTGGGAGGAAATTGTGGGCGGACGAGAGTAGGTGAGAAACCTTGCCTCAAATGGAGATGTGTTACGCCTCTATTTATAAACAAAGAGAGCCGCAGCAAAGAGGCCTAAAGACCTACCTTTTTCCAAACAAGAACATTCTAAAGTTGGTTCCCTTTTACACTACTTTGACAGTTTTGGACCGCTGCTATTTATCTCGTATATATTCCATCGGTATATATTATATTTATCAAGCTATGTATTTATAGTATAATCGTTGAGTTCGTGTGTTCTA
Source organism: Leonotis leonurus (assembly GCA_026898415.1). Lineage (NCBI taxonomy): Eukaryota > Viridiplantae > Streptophyta > Magnoliopsida > Lamiales > Lamiaceae > Leonotis > Leonotis leonurus. The sequence goes on from JAPKLX010000049.1 coordinate 1,698,113, forward strand.
TTGTTAAATTTGGATAAACAATTTCTTTTTTAATATTTTGCCAACATTTGATCGCAGACATGGGCGGATTCAGGGTGATAGGGTCAGCTGAAGCACTCCATCATAAAATTTTAAAATTTTTTTAATTTTAGTCGTCGACATATTTTCGACCTAGCACTTCTCGTCGCAACATGAATAGCTCCTCTTCATCCCAATCACTCAAAAAATTAGTTGCGGTTGAACCGCCAATAGCCTACCCGGTGAGTAGCTTGTGATTGTGTAAGATTTACAGAGAAAGTAAAGCTACCACTGTGATGTAACCGAGTGTGATTGTGTAAGATTTACAGAGAAAGTAAAGCTACCACTGTGATGTAACCGAGAGGTTAAAAGAAGAAGTGATGACATGGCGAGCCACTGTTCATGAAGCAAATATAGTGGAGCACTCTGAACAAAAAATTTTACTTCCGCCCCTGGTCTGACATACTCATTTGAAATTTGTAATATGGATTTGTAATTTGAAAATAAGAGAGTCGAAGTATATCGTACTACTGTGCATAGAGGATTCCCTTCACCTTGGATGCCATAGTAAAATTCTGTAGATCATAAAGTCACTTTTCGCAGGAAAAGATGCTGAAATATTTTGTTCACACAAGTTGATATACAACACATTTAGATATATTTTAGCTTTTGAATATATAAATTCTGTGGAAATGTTTTGACTGTCTCATGATATGCAGAATTGCTCATAATTACCTAAAGTAATACTACATCCATCTCACTCACTAAAAGCGCGATTTATTTCATTTTTACACTTCAAAAATAAATAATATGATAAAAGATAAAAGATAATGAGGTACATACATTATCAAGAATTTTTTTTTACTAATTTTGGTAAGAAACTAATATTAGTGGGAAAAAAAAAACAAACGGCGGGACAAATGAAACATTACTATTTGACTAGGAAAAGTTGCTGATTAAATAAAGAATATAATCTCAAGAATTAAATTAATTAGAGGAGTCCGAGTGGGTACACGTTGAGTCCTTTGTGACCGTTGAAGGTGCAGGTTTCTTCGCTTATTAGAAAAAGGAGAGAGGGAAACATGAAAGTCATGTAAGAAAAGGGCGTGGTCTTGAACAAAGGGTGATCGATTTTCAGTTAGATTCTTGTAATGATACTTTGTGAAAGAGAAAGAAAATTATATTCTGTGTTGAAAGGAAAGGAAGATCGCGAATATATAAAATAAAGGCCGCTTTCGGTGGTGAATCTTGGAGGTACGACCACCAACTTGGGTAAATCCTGCCACATTAGTATTATGCTAATTTCTACCTACGTACCTCAGCTCAGGGGCGGAGTTAAGACCCCGATCGACAAC
>JAPKLX010000049.1:1699474-1755883 GCA_026898415.1 Leonotis leonurus
CCTACGTACCTCAGCTCAGGGGCGGAGTTAAGACCCCGATCGACAACTTCAAGCGGTCATCGGGGATTTTATTTTTATATTTTGTATGTTTTTATTTCAGCTTGCCCCCATGACTTATGTTTCAAAAATCAAATCGAATTGGCTCGGTCATTTTAAAATTTTAGCTCCGCCTCGCCTCAACTCTTTTTATTTTGCCACTATCTATGTGTATATATTAATATATTTAATATATAGTGACGCAAGCAAACATATATATACAAGTAACAATTAATCTTGAATATTTATAAAAAATGAATCTGTAAGCTGGATAAAATTTCAAAATTAATATGTGTATATATAATATGGATTAATGAGGTGACAATATTAATATAATTATAAGATTCTTCATTTAAATATATATATATATGTTGGTATGGTATCACGAATCTAGGAATGGTGTTCTCATATAGACTACACATGCATCTTTGTAATAGTGAAAGGCTTGAAAATGTAGAGCTGGGGAAGGTGGCAACTGCATGCTACAATTTAGTACTAGTATATATATTTTAATTAGCTAGGTTTTAGAATTTTATATATGTATGTAACGTTTATTTTTGAGTTTTTGTACGATAACATCATGAAAATATATGATTTTTTTATCGGTATATAGATATGGGCTTCATTGGTTACATATATATACTGAATTATCTACTCCTTCCGTCCCAACTAGTTTGAATCGTATTTCTTTTCGGGCCGTCACAACTAGCTTGAGTCATTTTTTTTTTAGAAAATCTTTATTACACACACAAATTTAAATAATATATATTCATATCATCACTTTATACTTTAAGCATACACTCTTTAATTACTCCTTAATTCACATGCCGAAAAGAAGTGCCCCAAACTAGTTGAGATGGATGGAGTATATATATAAAGAACGCTTTTAATTTGCTTGAATAAAGTGTAACTAAAATCTTAATTACTTACATGCTTAATTTAAATTAAGAAATAATGATGAATTGATAATGGTGCACAATTCATAATCTGATAATCGCATATGATATACTAGTACGTACATTGAACTGTGAATAATAAAATAATACTTCATTTTGTACGGTTTGATATGATTCTCATTTTTCAAGTTTCAATATATATATAATATCTTCTCCATCCTAAAATAAATTGCATGGGGAGAAGTTCCTCAATTCTTGGATGTGAAGGAATTTTTGTGGGACATAAATTCATTGGTTCTTGCACATGGCTGGTATGGGGTATCATTGTTGAAGAATATAATTCCTTAATTTTCTCAATTGAGAACCTTCATGATTACATATATGATACAATATTTACCAATTTTTTGTTTCACAAACTTAATTTTTAATAAATTAATAATATGCGTATATATATGATCAATTGATATGATAAAGGATCGATGGGTACGTATCGAATTGCATGTATCTCTAATTAAAACAAGTTGGCCTCTTGAAATGAGATGTCAACAAAAGTATCGACCGAATCAGAATAGAATGATGATGAATTATGATGATTAACGTTGATATGCACGAATATATATCTTGTCTTAATTTGATGTTGAATTTGGGAAGTTTTGTTTCATCTTTGCAGTACTAATAGGAGACAAGTGTGAGATCATAAATTACTCCCTCCGTCCTGGAAAGTGTTTAACACTTTGACTTTCACGGGTTTTAAGAAAAATTGTTGACTTTTGTGTAGAGTGTGTAAGGAGTGTAAAAGGTGTAATGAGTGGAGTGTGAAATGAGTGTAAAAGTAGAGTTAGTGAAGGTTGGGTCTCATATAATTTTTAATTTTTAATTGGATTGTGTGTATAGAATAGTTACTATAAATGGAAAGTTTGAAGTGTTAAACACTTTGGTGGACGGCTTAAAAAGGAAATATGTTAAACACTTTCGTGTTATATATGCAGTCATTTTTCATGTGGAATAATGAATTCTCACACTAAATACACCATCGTCCAGTTTTATGTAAGCAAATTAACCATAATAATAATACTTAATATTTTTTGGAATGTGGTTGATCAATTTTTTAAATAACGTAACATTTAATTTTATATAATGAAATGTTGTAATATTGGTTTACATTTTGAATAGATAATTATAATATATTTGTTTTTTAATCAAACCGATTTTTTATGAGTAAAAAATAATAAATTAAAATGTGTTATTATCATTATTAATATACATATGTAGATATAGATTTATGGCAATCTTCCACTGCATTTTACTTCGATTTTGAATGTGCGTGTAAATTAATTACGTACTAAATACAACTATCCCATTTTCTTCTTTTAAAAGATTGAATCAATTATTATTCATCAAAACCGATTTTACATTATATATTATAAAACTTAGGAACTCATATCAATCATGGATTAAGTGTGTTTTAATGGATGAGATGTAAGTTAAGCAATATTGAACAATTGTAATTATGAGATAAAAATATTCTTAAAATAAGTATTTGGGGTGATTAAGTAAAATTGCATGTATTGCAAATTTCTCTAACCTTAGGCCATAATCATGAAACTTTTCATTGCCATTTTCTAGCTCAACACTCAAAACATAATATATTAATTAAATGAACGAGACCATTACATTTTTTTTTAACGTGCATGCATGAAAGTGAATTCAATTTGTTAATAATTTTATTTGCTTTTGAAGTGTAGTCTAATTGCTTGAACCATTAATCATATTTTATTTATTTGTTTAAACCACTAACTATATTTGTTTTTTATTAATTAAATTTATTTACTTGAAGCACAAATTATATTTGCTTTTTATTAATCACATTTATTTACTTAAATCACTAATTATATTCGCTTTTTATTAATTTAATTTGCTTTTTATATTACATTCATTTACTTACTACAAAAAATGCATTATATTATATAATAACGGAATAGTGACGGAAAATTTTTCCGTTTCTGAATTTTAACGGATTAACAATGGAATTGTTATGCAATTGTCGTAAAATTTTAATAACGGAATTATTCGTTATTAAAAATTTAGTAACGAAATTTTCCATTACAATTTCGTTACTAAAATTGAAGAAATCATTCTAGAAACGAAAATTCCGTTATAATTCCGTTGTTATATATAATAACGGAATATATTATGTTGTTAAATTTTTTAGCAACCATCGATATTACTACGAACAAATTCGTTACAAATCCGTTATTAAGATTTTTCGTAACGGAATTTCTTGTTTTAGTGACGGAAAAATTCCGTTACTAAAATAATTTTTTTTTAGTGTTAAATCACTAACTATATTTGCTTTTTATTAATTATATTTATTAGTTTAAATTACTAATAATATTTACTTTTTATTAACTATATTTGCTTTTTATATTACATTTATTTGCTTAAATCACTAATTATACATGCTTTTTATTAATATTAGAGTTGCTTAAATCAAACCACTACTATTATATTATGCCTTTTAAATTAAACTTATTTGCTTAAACTAATAGTAATATTTGCTTAAATTACCAACCATAATTTCTTAAATCATTAATTAAATTTGCTTTTTATATTACATTCATTTGCTTAAATCACTAACTATATTTTCTTTTTATTAATTATATTTACTTTTTATTAACTATATTTGCTTTTTATATTACATTTATTTGCTTAAATCACTAATTATACATGCTTTTTATTAATATTAGAGTTTCTTATGTTTAAATCAAACCACTACTATTATATTATGCTTTTTAAATTAAACTTATTTGTTTAAAGGGATAATGGCCTTAAAATGCATCACCTTTTTATTAGTTGTAAATATAACATGACTTTTCAATTTAGCCTAAAAATACATCACTTTTTAATTTGTTGTAATTTTCCCCAAATTTTGGAATGACCTTAATTTGAGAATATGTGGCACACATGTGGCAATAGATTTTTAAGGATTAATTTAATATATTCAATGTGTCATTTCAATTATCCAATTTGGCATTTCAATTAATCAATGTGGCATTTTATTTATACAATATAGAAATACATAAAAATATAAATTATGCATTATTATTTTTTTTAATATAAACTATTAGATTATAAATATTAAACATAACAATGTAAATGTTATATTTTTTGATTTTTTAAAATATAAATCATTAAATCATAAATTTTAAGCATAAAATATCCATACATAATATTATATATATTTTGATAGAGTTGAGCCACTCTTATAATTTTTTTATTTGTTTCTATTTTAGTAAAATATTTATTAGTATAATTTTAAAACAAGAAGCTTTTATATATATATATATATATATATATATATATATATATAAAAGTGTGAGTATTTTTAATTTAATTTTATTTTTTTTCTATTTTAGTACTACAATATTTATTAGTATAATTTTAAAACAAGAAGCTTATAATAGTATGGGTATTTTCAATTTTTTTTATTATCTTTAGTTAGTTTTTATTTTTAATTAACTAATTAAGGGTAAAATTGACAACATAAATTATACATGATCTAGTTTTATGTAGAAATATCGCAAATTATTGGATTGAATAAAACTGCCAAAATAAAACGGAAACAAAAATTAATGCATCTAGTAGTACTCCAATTTAAATGCATTGTCATGATAAATATAATGCATTACAGTATAAATGTAATGCATTCTAGTATAAACTATTTAATATTGTTATGTTTAATTTTTATAATCTAATGGTTTATACTTTAAAAAATAAAAATGTACAATTCATATTGTTTTGTATAAAATAACACATTATATTTATAAATTAATTATTAATTGAATAAAATCAACATGAGTACAATATATTACTATATTGCATAAATAAAATATCACATTGAATAATTGAAATGCCACATTGGATAATTAAAATGACATATTAGATAAATAAAATTAATACTTAGAAATCTATTGCCACATGTGTGCCACATCATTTCAAATCAAGTTCATTCCAAAATTTGGGGAAAATTACAATAAAGTAAAAGGTGGTGTATTTTTAAGCTAAATTGAAAAGTGATGTTATATTTGCAACTAAATGAAAAGGTGGTGAATTTTAAGGTCATTATCACTTGTTTAAATCACTACAAAAATAACTTAAACTGGCGACGGAATTGACGACGGAATCGTGTTCCGTCGTCGTCTGGCGACGGACTGACGACGGACTTTAACAAATACGGCTAACGACGGATTGGCGACGGACTGGCGACCGTTTTTTTGGCGCGTAAGATGGCGCCAATGTTAACGACGGACTGGGCGACGGACCAGTCCGTCATCCGACTGTTCCGTCGTGAGATCCATCATTAACACATTTTATTTTTTTAAAATTAATTTTATAGTGGACGACGGACTAGTCCGTCGCCCAGTCCGTCGTCCCGCCTTATTAATCGGGCAGAATACCCTTTCGCGAAATAGAACACCCACACACGAGTTTCAAGCCTTTCTCCGGCGATTCCATCCTCTCCAGCGAAATCGAACCTCCTTCCACCAAGGTAAGTACATTTTGCCATTTTCCCTTCCCCTATCTTTATCTATCTCGGTTTCTCAATTTTGACCCGTTTAAATTTGACGCCTGAGTAGAAATCTTCCCCTCGACGTCGCCTGCTCTGCGCCCAGCTGCTCCGCCGCCGCCGCCTGCCTCGCGCCGCCGCTGCTCCGCTGCCTGCTCCGCGCCACCGCTGCTCCGCCGCCGCTGCCTGCTCCAGGTATGCTTTTTAATTTTTTTAATTTTTTGAATTATTTGATAATTTGTATGAATTATTTAGTTAATTGTTATTTAAATTAGTTAATTGTAAAATTAGTTTGAATTGATATATGTGATTAATTTTTAATTTTGTTTAATTGTTTTTAATTGTTTGATAATTGTGGTTAATTGATATATGTGATTAATTGTTAGTGTGAATTGATATATGTGATTAATTGTATTTTTTTTGTTAATTGTTGTTAATTGTTTGATAATTATGGTTAGTTGATATATGTGATTAATTGTTAGTGTGAATTGATATATGTGATTAATTGTTAATTTTGTGTTAATTGTTGTTTTTAATTTTCTGAATTATTTGATAACTTGGATTAATTATTTAGTTAATTGTTATTTAAAGTAGTTAATTGTTAAATTTGTTTTAATTGATATATGTAATTAATTGTTAATTTTATGTTAATTGTTTGATAATTGTGGTTAGTTGATATATGTGATTTATTGTTAGTGTGAATTGATATATGTGATTAATTGTTAATTTTGTGTTAATTGTTGTTTTTAATTTTCTGAATTATTTGAAAATTTGGATTAATTATTTAGTTAATTGTTATTTAAATTAGTTAATTGTTAAATTTATTTTAATTGTTGCTAATTGTTTGATAATTGTGGCTTCAGTGTTAAATTAAATTATTGTTAATTGATTGTTAATTAGTATAAGTTTAATTAAATAGTTTACTTGTTTACTTAGTTTAATTACTTTAGTTAATTTACTAATTTGAATAATTTTTCTAATTATTGTAATTAATCTAAAACAAATTAGTTTAGTTAGTGTTAGTGTTATGGATAATTGACTAATTTGTCTGCTTGATGTAAATTAGTATATCTTAGTTTAAATTCTTAATTAATTAGTTTAAATTGTTAAGTAGTATTAGTTTGTTAATTGAGCGTTAGTTTAATTATATGTTTAAGTTGTTTAATTAGGGTTTATTTAATTACGCCTGTCGCCTCCCGACTCCTCTCTTAGCCTTTCCGAGCCACCTTCTGCTGCTTCGGCGCTCTCTACTTCAGTGAAAGGTAATTAAATTATAATAATGTACTTATTTAGTTACTTAGGTTAATTATATGTAAATAATTAGGTAATTAAATATATTTGGTTAGACGTAATAAATTGTTTAGGTCAAGTTTGTTTAAGATTATTAATTATCTTAATTTAGATTAATAGTTGTTGTATTTATATATATATATATATATTATGACATTGGGATAGACATAATTAATTTCTTAAGGATCTTCTCCATTTGGGATAGATTTTGATTATGTCTTAAGGATCTTCTCCCAATATGATCAGTAATTGTTCTACGAACCTCGTTGTATTTCGATATATATGTTGTGATAATTTGATGAGATGCACGAATTGTTGTTATGTTTTGATGATATATATATATATATATATATATGACATGCATGTTGGGATAGTTTGATGACCTTAGCTGACTTGGTTAGATTACACACAATTACTTATGTAGTTTAAATAATATCGGGGGTAAAAATCTTGATTGTAACATGTAACCCTTATTAATGACCGAAATGATCGTGATCTCCAAATGCGTAGCATCAAACAATCTAAGCATCATCATGTAATTCATAAATGTAAATCAATGACGTGCAAAACATTTTAAACGTAAGGATATTCCCTCTCTCTATTAAAGTCCAAATAATTTACCAATACATTATCGCTCTTTATTCAACTCCAAATAATTCAATTTCTATACTGAACTCCAAATGATTCAACTTCTCTATTGAACTCCAAATGATTCAACTTCTCTATTGAACTCCAAATGATTCAACTTCTTATTTATTTTCAATATAATAGATGTCTTCGAGTCGCCAAGGTTCTCCACGAGATGATGTGGGTACTCCTCGTGGTAGGGGTTCACGACGATCTCCTCTATCCATTGGTAGGGGTAGTTCCCCGGGTTCATTGTCTGGATATGAGTTCGGGACCTGTCTGAGCCACCATATTGGTGGCATACACATCACCCGTCCGTCTTCTGGCTCTGACACTGATGGTCAGGGAGAGCATAGACCCACAGGTGACTTTGTTCTCTCCGTGAGTGAGCTGGGGTACGTAAATGCAATCACATCTTCAATTTTTACAATTATTTAATTAGTTATTCAAAAATCTAACATAAATCAATCTAAAATTACTTATGTAGGGGATTTTACCCGCATGCCGACCCAACAGATTATATTTGGGAACTATTTAAGATAGTTCCCAACCCGACTGGATACAGTTGGAAGCTCACGCCTGAGGACGTGAGACATCGATATTGGGAGGAGTTTAAGGTTCGAAAATTTACAAAAACTTTCAAATTCATTCTTAATTATAACTTATAACTACAATTTCTAACATACGTTTTCAATGCTAGAAAAAATTTACTTGGAAACCGGCACTCGATGCCAAGATTCGGGAGCTGTGGTATGATAAGATTCGGGAGAGATATAAGGATTATATCTGCGGGATAAAGAGGAGGAGAAATGATCCGCCACCCAGAGGTGGGAAGCCTGGGTGGTGGACTGATGATGTGTGGATGGGTTGGCTCGCTTACTGGTCCCGGGATTATGTTGTTGCCAAATCCCAGGCAGCGAGGCGCAACCGGATGTCTGAGCCTCAGGGACCGGGTACTGGTCCTATCAAGCAAGGGGAGGGTCCAAGTCGGTCATGCAACGAGCTGAGGAAAAGGTAATAATATACTTTAAATAATAATTATAATTATGTGGTACAATTTTAATTCATATACACATGTTTCAATGACACAACTCCATTGTGATTTCATGCATAGGGTCGTGAGAGGGGGATAGCTCCGATCGAATGCATGTTCGACTATTTCCTCGATGAGCATCGATACGCGGATGGGACATACACCGATCCGAAATCTAAGGCGATAGCGGTAAGTCTTAATTTCAAAAGAATATATATATATATATATATAATTTATATTTTCAACATTTATAATATGTATACTAACAAATATTCATTTCTCGTTTACATACAGACTGAGGTGTTTCGCCATGCTGACGAGGAACAGGCCCAGCTACCCGAGGGGGACCACGATGCAGTCGATATAAACGAGCTGTATCTGGAGGTTCTTGGCAGCCCGTACAAGAAGAAGAGGATGTTCGGCACGGGAGGCGCCGCGAAGGCCTTGAGAGCATCCAGATTTGGGGGATCGTCGTCCACATCACGAGCATCTAGAGACGAGGTTGAGGAGCTGCGGCGCCGAGTCGAGGAGCAGGATCGCGAGCGCCGTGAGTACCTTGCTGAGCAGCAGAGATTGGCTGAGCAGATGGCGCTCATGCAGACTCAGTACGCCGAGGTGATGCGGTGGATGTCTCAGCGGCAGGGAGGAGGTAGTGCACCCTCCTTTCCCTCTTATCAGCCTCCCCCGTCTGATGCCCCTCCCCATTTTCCTCCTGATTATGATTCGTAGATGCTACTGATACACTGTACTATTTTTTGATTATATTGTTTGTCGTGGGATGCTACTGATACATTATATTATTTGTTGATTATATGAAATCCACGTTCATTTTGAATTTCATTCGATTGGTTCAATTTTAAATTATTGTTCAATGTTCGATTATATTTGTATTGTTTGTTGTGACAGGTTTTAGGTAATGGATAATAAAAAAATAAAATGAATTATTAAAAAAAAATTATAACCTAACGACGGACTGGAATCCGTCGTTAGGTCAACGGTCAACGACCTCTAACGACGGATTCCAGTCCGCCGTCCCTATAATCCGTCGTTAGGTTTCCGGCACCGTCAACAGCCACCAGGAGAAGCTGACGAGGAATTACAGTCTGTCGTCCCTAACTACGGATAAAATCCGTCATTAGTCCGTCGTTAGCTAACGACGGACTCTCTTTTCCGTCGTCCGATGGGCTAACGACGAACGAAATACAAACGGAAAGAATTCGTCGTTAGTCCGTCGCTAGCCCCCCGGGACGACGGATTTCTTATGCTAAAGACGGATTTTTCCATCGCCAGTGGCGCTTTTTTTTGTAGTGAATTAACAGTAATATTTGCTTAAATTACCAACCATGTTTGCTTAAATCATTAATTTTATTTGATTAAATTATCAAATATTATTTTTATTATTAATTGTGATAGTATATTTGTTAATTGTACTAAGTATTGTAATATCATGGATAGTGTATTCCTTGTGATTTCATAGCTAGGAAATGTATAATTGTAACTTTCATTAATGAATAGATATAAAAACTGTCATTGATTAATTATAGTCATTGATTAAATTACAATTGTAACTTTCAGTAGAAGAAAATAAATTATAGCCATTGATTTAATTTTGTGTGTATTAGATTGGTTGTTAAGTTACTATCTAGAGATAGAGTTCTCAATTGAACTCTCCTTATATATATATAAAAGTAACAGCACACATGTTACATAATCTAACTTTCCGCGATCTTTCATTTGGATATTTGAATTCGTTTGTACGTAGATTAAACCCTAGTCCAACATCTTTCATTTATTATATACTACCTCCGTCCCATTAAATTAGACCCATTTGAAAAGTAGATGAGTGTATTATTTTAATATAAATGGGTCTAATTTAGTGGGACGGAGGGAGTATTTGTTATTATTATATTGCTTTTAAGTATACTTGTAGTTGTGGTACGAATATCAAAAGGCGTTGATTCGACAAGGAATTAACCTGACACCGTGTCCATGTATATAAAATGTCACATGGAACAAGGCTTTTTATCAAATAAGATAGGTAAACTTGTACAATCAATCATGATTATTATATTACAATAATAAATATCCTACAACACTAGCAATTATTGAGCTATATATTAGTCCCTCCGTCAACGATAAATATATCATTTTCTTTTTGGTACTTGACTCCACACATATTCTAACACTATAAATCACATCACATGCATCTCACTATTTACATAATTACAACATACAATCATAATTTTTCTTACAACTTGTGTCAACTCCTCCATGATACACTTATCATGAACGGATGGAGTTTATAACACTAAATAAATTCATATGATTTATTATTTTGATTATTAAGTGTCGCAATGTCTAGCATCATCCAGCTTGTTGAATGCTAATAGGTAGAAAAGAAGTAGGTTTACTGTCAGGTCGATGGTATATATTGACCTGATGAAAGTGATTTGGCATGGACAGGTAAATTAGTCTGACTAACTATTCTGGTGACCTGATTTTGGACATGTCCACTCGTTGACTTGTCCTAGACAGTCGGTTTAGACATTGAGAAACACGTCTTTTCGAAAATTTATTTTCTTCTCCTGTTTCTTGAAGAAACACGTCTTTTCAAATTTTCATTTATATTTCTCAAAATGTTGGTACTGCATTTCAAACATGAATAGTCGTACTTTTGCCATTTGTTGATGTGTTTTAAAATTCTCAATACAATTAAGAGTGAGAATTAAAATGAGATCGAGTATTCATCCCCAAGTTTCAAAATTTCGGTTCTTAAATTCTTTGATTATGTGGTTCTGGTCCCGGTCCCAGTCTCAATTGAGACTTCGGGAGTCCTAGGTCCGAAATTAAAAAATTTTAAGTCCCGACCACTGTCCCAAATAAAAATATCTCTAATAGTCCCGAATTTTCGAACTGGAGCAAAATTTCCCAAATTTATAAAATTATTTCAAAAGATCGAAAGTTCTCGTCAGAATTCGAGAAATCAGAAGTCTAAAAAATTTCCAAACTTCTAATTCCAAAAAATTCAAAATTCAAGATCTCAAATTCCACCAGAACTCGGGTCAGGATCGAGAAAGTCCCAAGTCTCAATCCCAAATTTTCACATCTAAATATAATATTTAAATATTGAATTAATTCATGTAAACATAAAAAAATTATATTATATTTATCTCAATACAACTTCACCGAATCTCAACTATAGCATTGGGCTTTGCGCAGATATGAATCTAGTTGGTTCTTAAATTGAAATTACGAGGAGTTATTAGACCATTAAGAACTTATACATTTAATAAAAAATAATGTGATGTTAGTGACAATTTCTCTAAAGTATATACATAAACATTGCCTCTAAATCTTTTCTATACATACATAAATATCAATTTTTATATTATTCTTAGAGCAAAACAAAGAATTGCCTAGTTAAAGATAAACGATAGTTACAAACTTATTAATATTTAAACTGAAGTCATTTGATCAGTATGAATAATGTATGAAGAGTACGAATAATATGAATCATCCTCAAATAATTATTATTTAAAATAGTGTTTAATTTGTGACTATTATTTATCTTTATACATATATTATTTTTATGCTTATTTTTACGTATATATAATCTTTATCAAGAGACACACCAAATGTTATCATATCAAGAGTATAAATACACAATAATATTGAATATCAATTAGCAAATTAATGAAAAGTACACGCCGGAGTCTTTACATTGACAACCAAACATAAAAAATAGATCAACAAACTATAACTTGAAATGTTGACAACACAAAAATCTTTTTATGTAGCGACATAATATATTGGAACTTCTACACAACATGAACAGATGCTAGTACACCATCTTAAGATGTTTGTTGAAGTTTACCTATTATTATTGATGACTGCAACGGCTACAGGCAAGTTGATCACTATCCGAATAAAAAGTAAGCTTGCTTCAATTGGGAATATCGAAATGATGGAGATAAGAAGATAAAGTGAACGAATTATTTTGCTTGTAGATCTAGTTTATATAGGTAAAAAAAAATTAATAAAAATAGACAATACCTTAAATGCTTGTAATATATTTATAATTTTTGTAACGTTCATATTTATTGCTTGATTAAAAATTATTATTTGATTACCATTCAAATTTGTAACCTCTTTTCTTTATTATGATTGACAATTTATTATTAAATATTATATGAAATAATTATAATATTATATATGATTACTATATATAGAAAGTTGAAAAGAGAAAAACAAAGTTACTAAAAATGGCAATCTGTAACCATTATTTATATATAGATATATATAGATGTACACACTTTTTATCTGTTTCTTTTGGTCTTGAATTAGCATATGTTTTAGTTTCGTTGGTTCTTGATGTTGAGTCTTTGCACTGAACATTAAGGCGTGCGGGATTTGGGCTGGATCCATATATCGGCCTAACCTACAATACTTGCTAAATTCAGTCTATTTGGATCCCATAATTAGGGGTGTGTGTTAACGGTTAGATTTTATTCCAATCACGTTCAAATCCAAATCGATCAAAATCCATTCAAGTATAAAATTTTGGATCCAAATTCAAATTGAAATCCATTAAAATCAGTTAAACCCGATTATGAACGGTTCTGACCTATCCAATCCGACCCGACCCATTTGATCGGCTCAGTAGTGACTCAATCAATTTTTTTATTTTTTATTTTTACAATTTTCTTATTTAATAAATCTGAATTTTTCGAATTTTAAACTATTTTTTCTTGATTTAACTTGAAAATCGTTTAACATATCAATTTTATTAGTTTCAGTTCCGGTTCAGGTTCAACATTATCAATTCAAATTTTTAATTCGAATCCATAATCGAAACCATTTTACTAGCTCCGAGTTCAATTTTACCGATTTCGATTCCAAATCTAGAACCAAAATTATTTACCTATTCCAGGCGGATAAAACCCAAGCATTGGCATCCTATCATGACCTACCATTTTCTCCATTTTGTTTTCTCCATTTTCTTCATAATCCTTATCCTTTATAAAATTTTGATGCTAGTGTTATCGGGCTCGAACTAATTTTAAGTTGGTTCATTTGGACTCGGTTCTAATTGATTGTTTTGAGTTTGGGACTAGTTCGAATCAGTTCTCATCCTGTCAATCACTAGACACAAGAACATCTCTAAAACATTAGTAGATACACACACATCTTTATACATAATTATTTAGGGACTTTAAGTACTGCTTGTACACTACAAAATTGGACATTCATCATGGGACCTCCATTTTAAGATTATGTTAGAGTATTATTATGCTTAAATAAATGCTTTAGCATACATGTTATGTTAGTATGCATCACAAATAATATTAAACTTGATCTATCATTTAAATATATGGTTTCAAAAGTGTTGCATCTCATTATCATTTAATAATCTCACAAGATATATGTACATGCTTATAATTATAAGCGCACTTGAGGTGTATGCACTTTTAATCTGATATTTACCAACTTATATAATTTAAATAAATATTTCGTGTGTGTATATACACACACACATGATGTAACGATGTATATAAAATAAAAGGCTTCCTTTTTCTGTGCATATGTAATATGTACTTGGAGAATTTCACAGGACATATATAATACATACACTTATAAGTATATTAAGATACATATACATGCATACGTTATACATTTCACCTAATAATATGTAGGGTCAACCATAAAGATATAGATGCATATGGTGATATAATTATATATTATTGTAATTTTTTAAATAAAAATGTATTTCCTTAAGAAAAATATAATTTATAATTAAGTTCATTTTAAATAAATTTTATCTTTAAACAGAAGATGACTTTATAGATGCCATCTATATATGATGATATTGTTACGTCATAGGAAACTATATCTATCGAGGAAGCATTAATCTTGTTAATTTCCACTTAGTTTTCCCCAAGTGAATTATATATATATCGATACATATATATATATATCCTAATAAGTAAGTAAAAATAAATGAAAACAGACAATATGCAGAAAACAGAAGAGGCAAGAGATGTTTCTAACCATACCATTTTCATTAAGTCAGAAATTTTTTAGAGCACAAGTCACCAAAAGTAGAGTCATGCCTAATTTTTGCAGCATACTGCACAAGTGAGATCATGAAGCTAGCTGGCTGTTTGTGTTTACTTACAACTTACAAACAAGCTGCTTCACTAGTTTTGCAATGAACTAGTACCATGCACACACACTCACGCACACATGTATAGATTGATGGCTAGAACCAAATAGCTTTAGCATTGATGAGCCTCTGCTTCAAGGAACCATCAACATGGGAGGAGATGACGTCTCTGGCGGAGCCGACGAACTCACCGCCAACGAAGACGGCGGGCACGGTGGGGTTGCAGCCCATCCCTCTTAGGGCCCACTCCATTTCCTTCCCTCTCGAGTCCTTATCGAGCTCGTGCACCGCGGGGCTTGCACCCAAGTCGTAGAACAAGGCCTTGATGCTGTGGCACATGCAGCAAGAGCTCTTTGTGAAGATCACTGCAGCCTTCTTCGACGATAGATCTACTATTCTATCCATTTTAATTCCCTCCTAATTTTCTTTCTTTAAATAATCGATCGAGCTAGCTTGCTAGAGTGCAGAGATGAATAAGTATGGCTTCTTTTGTCTTTGATATATATGTGAGTGTGTATTTGTGTGTTTGGAAGTGGTTCTTGTATGGTGTTATTTATAGAGCTAGGGAGGAGGAAACAATGAGAATCAATCAACCAAAGTTTATTTCCTTTTTAGATATTCCTAATTTGGATAGGCTAATAATATTATTAACTTATTTGCCTTTGAGATGTTTAAATTTCTTACTTGATAAAAATGAATATTTAAGATGCCTCCAAGTTGACACATAGGCACATAGCTAGTGTTCCTCACCTTTGGAGATACATAGCTAATTAATTAATAATTAAATTATCAATCTATATGTGCCCTAATATGTATTCTAGCGTTTTATATACAAACTTCAATTCTAAAATTTCACTTTTATAATTATATATATATGTAGTCTCATGCATGCGGCACACTGTCGGTTTCGATCAACGTAGAACATATATATATAGAGAGAGAGATCAAGTTATTGAAATTGTAAGACAAATTAAGTGATACTGGTTAGGAAATAATTAGTTCGAGTTGGACGAGTTCTTATCCTTTCTTTCTAGTCCTTTTTAAGTTCTAATAATTGTTGATAATTACCCTAATTAAGTTGGACCTTATTGTAAGCTTAATTTGACCCATGCATCGCCTTTTACCCTATATATGTATGATAAGATGCTGAAGAGGGAGATTTAAAGTAAAGGAAATAAGATCGATGGATGATGAAAAAATATATATAGCATTTGCAGGTGTCAAAGGGGCAGCAGAGATTAGGGAGGGATATATTCTTGTGGGTAGGGACAGTGCACAGAACAACTTTCGAAGCCCAAAAACACATTATTTATTTTTCATAAAGCCAAAAATACTGCTACAAATGTTTCAAGAATCTGCATTTCATGATATATACATGCATATATATATTGTGTTTGTGAGTGAAGAACCATTTGATGATATATAATAATATTCTTCTTTCATGCTGATCAAGAACAAACTTTAATTTCTCCTCTGTATTTCTCTAATGTCAACCTCCATGTATACTGATTGATAGCCATATATATCTCAATATTTGAATAATGCAGCATCACTTTGGTGATCATTTGGTTCTACTACTCTGGTATTTTTCAGCAGTGTTGCTAATTGTTTTGGTAGAGAGTTGAGATTCTTGAAATTCCAAGATTTTTGGCACTTTATTCTTCTCATTGTGGGATCCTCAGCTGATGTGTAAGAAATAGAAATAAGATAAGAACTTATCCATTGCATTTCCCACTTTAGAATCTGCAGGGCTCCACATAAAGATTAATTGCAGAATACATTTTATATATATATATATATATATATATATATTCCAGCAAAATCAAGGTATCAAAAATAAAAGTAGCTACTTTTCTCAAAACAGTTCATTACTACACACTACTGCACAATTCAGGGCGGACGCAGAACAAGTGTTTAATAGATGTTGGATTTTAATATATGAAATTTTAAAAAGAAATCGTCACGTTTCATAATGATAGGAGAGGTTTTTGCATAGTTATTTCTTAAAATATCAATAATTTTCTAATTTTATAAATGTAAAAAAATTTTAAAAAAAATGTTTAGGAGAGGCTAAAGCTCCCCTTGGTCCTTCTTGGATCTGGCAGTGGCACAATTAGTCTATTACTACAACCTGGTTAAGTAATTGGAACAATTTATATCATATATATATATATATATATATATAGGAAAGAGATTAAATAAAAATGATTATATATATATATATAAAAGTTGAATGAGTATCAAGATTAATTAGCAACTGATGATTTCTTCCAAAAAAATCTATTTTTTGTTCTTTAGTTGAGATGATGATCATCAATAAAGCATTAATCCTTATGTATGTATATATAATATCTGTAGTAAAGTTGCAAGAGTTGGCATAATTCTTGTATAGATACGTCTACACATGTACAACCAAAATATTTATGAATTATGACATATATAGTCAGATGCTAACATTTGTGATTTCATTTTATATGAATCAATCCCCCTATTGGATTTCGCCCTTATCTAGATTCGTACGCACTCATCATTCTGAAAAACATGCTTATTTGGAATATAATATACAAAAAGAAAAGGTAAAAATATATATTTTCTTTAGAAAAGGCAAATAATATATATCATATGATTATAAATATTAAAGGAAATGGAATCACCTATTTTTGGGCTAAGAAATATACAGTATATGGGTTTGTTTTGAGCTAAGGCCCAGTTGAAGCGCAATTGGGTTGTGGTTAATTGTCCACGTACTAATATTATTATTATTTTTTTTTTTAATTTATTTCAAAAGAATGATCGATTATAGTATACGTATACTAGTAATATTTTTTTTTAATTTATTTTCAAAGAATGATGGATTATAGTATGATCTAATTTATTTAACTTTTTTCTCTAATAAAATATTAGAAATCGCTACCTTGATTTATTTGGGGTTGGCGATTAATTTTGCAGTCAGCGATGGAACTGTAACCACTGCTTTAATTTAGTGGTAAAAATTAGGTCGTTTAATCTTTTAATTGTGAAACGTCTCTAACCTACTCTACTCTAGTTTTTCTTTATGTTTTTTCTTCACCTTTTAATTTTCGTTTAATATATCATTTAGCTTTCATAATTAATGTTAGCTTTATAGAGTAATGCTCCACCGCCCGCGGCGGGCACATCTTAATGTGCCCGCGGCTGATGTGGCAATGCCACGTCATTGCCACATCAACATGTGAATTACTATATTTTCATTTCTTTGTTAAATTTATTTTTTATTATTAATTTTTATTGAATAGTATTAAACTATACCCTAACCAATGAACCCTAGTCGGAAAGTGATAATTAATAAAAAAAATATTAAGAATTTAATATATATCTACATGGCATGCCACATCATTCGTGGGCGCATTAACCCCGCCCGCCGCGGGCGGGTGAGCATTTTCCTAGCTTTATATTCTTAACTTTCTTTATGATCGAAATACTATGTGCTTAGATTTAACAACGCTTTCTATTTTGAAATATATATATAGATAGATATAGGGGGTGGTGAGGAAGTAATAATCCAAATATTTACATTGCCTAATCAGTGGCGAAGCCAGGATTATTGTCCAGAGGGGGGCAAATTTTTACATGCAAATTCTTATTTAGATAATTATAATAAAATCGAACAATTTCACTTAAATAATTTATATTTTCCTTCAAAATATCATTAGATTTTTTCAATGATATTTTAAATGCATTTAAAATGGATAAAAATCATTAAAAATAAATTTATATAAAAATTAAATGGTACAATTACTTTTTTTTTTTTTACAAATGATGTTTAAAATGCACGAATAAAACATTTATTTTAAATATATAAACTTAAAATTTATAAATACATAGTATATTTTAAATAACTATATATAAGTAGTTAATTTTTGTGAAATTCTCAGTGGGGTCCAAGCCCCCCTCTGGAGCTTAAGTAGCTTCATCCCTGTGCCTAATCATATTTACTCTGCGGAAATTATGGAACTAAAGAAACGATGAAATCAATTAATTTGTTTGGATTCCTACACATGATGTTGGTTCCGAAACGAGTATACTAAGTGTAGGGGAGGAGGGGAGAATACACCAGTTTTTGATTTTTCAAATTAAAAGCTAGTGAGCTCCTTAACTGAAGAGAGGTAGCTTCAGTGAGAATTGATACTTTAGATAACAATCCTTCAGTCTACACTTAGTGTTGGACTGATGAACTAATATCTTAAGTGTACGTGCGGAAGTGGTGGTTTTAAATCTTACTCGTTTGTTCAAAAAACTTAATGCCTTAAGTTCACTTTTCTTTTAATCAATATTCAGTATGCAATATGATAATAAAGTATAGAAATACTGAATGACATAGAAAGAACACGAAGGTTTGGTTTGCGTGGTTCGGAGATAAAAACTCCTACGTCCACGAGTTCTCGATGTTAATCGAGGGTTTCCAAGTTAATAGAGATTGTCTTACAGTGATCTATCCTTATGGATTAGATGGACAAGAAATGTCAGATCACTCTTCGGTTACAAAAAGAATTGCTACTTAAGAACACTAGAAAGATAAATCTGAAAGCCTTGAGTGTTCTTGAACTTGAGAGTTGTGAAAGTTGAGAGTGAGATAGCGATTGAAAGTTTGAATGCAAGGTAACCGGTGTCTTAAAGCGTTTGAAGCATCGGGGTATTTATAGGTCTCTCATAGAATGTATCCGTTGTGAGATAGAGCACCATTTGAATTCTTCCCGTTGGAGTCGTGGTCCTTTTTGCCATTTTTGGTGTGTGCAACAAGATTTAGTTTCACCTATTGAGATCTTTTCCCAAAGTGGTAACTCTTATAGAGTAGCTTGGAACTCAGTGGTTAACTTCAGACTGGTCTTCAGGTGCAAAACTTTAGAGTGAACTTCAATGACAAGGAACATTTGCTTCATGCTAGCTTCAACTTCAAAACTTCAGGCCATAGTTCAAGTGGCATGGTCCTTCAGTTTTGGGACGTAAACTGAGTTCTGAGATGAACTTCAATTACTGAATTGAATCTTTAGTCTTGTTCCTTCATTTTGTACCTGTAAACTGAACTCCTTAACACGTGAGTTCTAAGATAAGACTAAGACTTCAGTTTTGGGCTTAATTCATCTTTCAGGGGAGGTTTTGGGATCTGAATCAAAACACTTATAAATATTTCCCAACAATTTCCCCATTTTTGATGATGCCAAAACCTAACCTGAAAACATCTATCTAAGATAAAGAATTCCCCCTAAACTGGAGAACACCTAATCTATAAGATGAGATGGGTTAGTTAAGCAGTTAATATCAGACCAAAAAGAAATAAAATAATCAGAGCCTGGACAACTAGAATAGTGTCATCAGGTTGAGATCAAGAGATAGATAAAATATGTATTTCATTCATATGGACATTATGTATAGAAGTTGTTCAGAAAGTAGAATGAAATACAACAAAAAGCTTAAGAAGTTGCTTTCTTCTTTTCTTCTCTTGTTTTCTGAACCATTTCCATTTGAGCTTCGGGAGAGATAGCATTGAACATCAGGTAGGTGTCATCTCGAAGCTTTCTATATGGTCCCTTCAGATTCAGATCTAAACCAAGCACTTGAGCAGCAATGATTGCTTCAGACTCTATTGGCCTCTTATCAACAAAAGGACTTCCAGGAAGTTTGGTCTATCAAATTGCTTCCTATCAGGGGCAGTGATAGTGAATTCAGACTTTGCAGCATCTTCTCTAATCATCTTGATGAAGTCAGTATCCGAGTAGTCATCCAAGAAATTCTTAAATAACTTATCTCGATCAGTTTCTCCGCAGGCTCCATAGATGGTCCAGTGATCGAGCATTTTTATAAAGTCATCCTTCAGATCTTCCCATTCATCATTCAAAACTGAGCGAACCCATGAGTCAGTGTGAGGGCACGTGGGAGGATCAGCTTGACTGGTTCTCTTCTTTCTTCCTTGTAATCTCAGAATGTATAGATTTGATGCTCGTTGCGTGTCAGTTCTTCTCCATTCAGCCTGTTGAGCATCAAATAGATCTTTCAGTTCTTGCATCTTCTCTCTTGCTTCTGGAGGAATAAAAACTTGAATAAGTAGATTATTATCTTCTTCTCCAGAGCCTGGACTCATCTCTCCTTCATAGATATCATCCTCGTTCAGTTCAGCTTCATTGATGAGAGATGGCAGAACATCTTTTCCTTTTGGCATTTGAGCATTAAGAGGAACTGAATGAGAAGGTTCAGAAGAAGTTTCAGGCACATAAATGTCTTTAAAGGAAGGTGTTGGAATAAGAGATTTGGCAGCAGCAGCATCAGCAAAAGATAAAGACTCAGTGGCATCAAGATTTGTACCTACTTCATCGTCTTGATTTCCTTGAGTTTCAAATGGTGGAGGTTGAGACTTAGGTGAAGGAGGAGGTGGATCAGAAGCAGCAGCAGCATCAGGGGTTGGCTCTTCAGTGGATGTGGCACCAGAAGGCATGGATGTAGAAGCACCATCCTCGTCATTATTGTCATCATCATCGTCGTCATTGTCTTCATCATCAGTTAACTCCACTTCAGGAGAGTCTTCACGTTCATCCTCATTCTTTTCTTCATCATTTCCTTCATCAGCTTCTTTCTCTACTCCTTTAGCAGCATCAATAGGGATGTTTCCAGGTCCAGTCTCTTCCCCCTTTTTGGCAGCAGCAAGTGCATCTTCAAGAATTTTATCAAAATGCCAGAGGATAGAGTAAATCCGAGGAAATTGGAGTTGAAGATCATTGGAGTCAGAGATAGACTAACAGAATTCTTCAATGTGAGAGAGGCGAACGCGACAGTGAGAAATGATGAGATCCACCTGTGTTTGGTGATCAGAAGAGACTCCAGTAGATGAAGAAGGAAGGCCAGTGGAAGTATGAGCACGAGAATGAGAGACAGAGGCACTCAGGCAAGCAACATCAGCAACAGATTTTGCCTTTTCAGCCAGAGCGGAAGCAGTATCAGCAGCAGCTTTACCCTTCTCAGCAAGGACACAACCATAATCAGCGCGTTTTAGAGCTTGGCTAATACGCTTGCGTTGCCTAGACAGAGATTTGTCATGCATAGAGCAGTCAGTGGAGAGCTGAGCAAGGCCAGTGCGCATAACGGACAAGTCCTTAACCGCAGCATCAAAATCTGAGCGGAGGGTATTTGTCTTGGCACGATTGTTGTTGCAAGAAAGCACCAGATCATTGACCTTCTTGCTCAGAGGAACTTTGAAATGTTCCAGATGAGTAGGGAAAGTGGAGCGCACCTCTTTCTTGAGAAAATTCTGAATGTCTGTGTACTGGGCCTTAATGGCTTCCTCAATCTTGACATCAATCGCCTCAGTAGATGAAATATTGGAGGTGGCAGCTTTCAGATCAGCCTTCAGATCCACATTTTCAGCAGTAATAGCATCAATACTCTTTTGGAGGTCAGGCAATGTGGCCTTCGAGCTTCTTGGTGTATGTGGCCTGCATGACATTGAGCATAGAAGATGTGGAGTTGGTGAGGCGCTGGCTCTCAGTATCAGAATACATCTTGAGCTGGTTGATGGTCGCCTGGAAGAGAGAGTGGTGTGCTTGAAGGAGAGTACCATCTGTAGACAGAGCTTTAGGAAAAGAATCAAAAGGAGCAGAGGAAATGGGCACTAAGGTCCTGGAGACAGGAGGTGCTGAGTCAGTAGCAGCAGAGGAGGAGACACAGCGAATATAAGTCCGGCCGGCTGCAGCTTCAGCAGAAGTGATTTGGTCTTCAATCAAGGCCTCAGCATTGAGAAATGCATCATTGGCATCTTTAAACTGGAAGAGAGTCTGAAGTTCTGCTTCCTCGACTAGTATGACACTCATGCCTGAAAGATCTATTTTATATTGAAGAGCGGTGGGAGTCCTCAAATCGGTATGTCCGCCATGTCCAGAGGTGTTGGCAAAGTGAAGAGAGAGAGGGGTGATGGAAGATTTTAGGGGAAATTGGAGCTCAAGAATTGAATGGATTGAAGTTCAAGGTTGTTGAGATAAAGTTGTGCAGGGGATGAGAGCACAATGGCTTGTGTTTTAGAAGGGTATGAGGTGATAGGTTGTGAGGTAGAGGCATGGGCGTGGATTTAAGTCCGAGGGACTTCAGGTAGAGGTTCAGATTGGGATAGAGGTTGAGTTGGTTTGGGTTGGGAGGGTGTAGATGTGGGTTTTGTGGGAGATTTGGTTTTGGAGAAGGTAGAGGTGAGTTTGGTGGGTGAGATATCAATGAAGGCGGGTGAAGTCTGGATTCTGGGGGTTATGGAACGAAGTCCAGAGGGGTCAACGGTGGTGAGAGGTTCAGGACTGGGAATGTTAAAGGGTTGGAAAGGTTTGCGGGGGCATGTGGAGAGTTGAAATTGGTCTTGAAGATCCTCATCAATAGATGAGTCGAGAACCTTCTCAACCAAGGTAGTCTTGGGTTGAGGTGGTGGGACTCTCTCTGAACGCCTAGTCTTCAAGAGGCCTGAAGGGCGCTTGGAAGGATTGCGTTTCCTTTTAATGGGCTTTGGAGGAGAGGGAGGTGGAACTTTAGGAACATTATCAGACGCTTTCTCCTCGTCGTAATCCTCCACGACGTGGATAGGATCTACATCGTCATCCTCATCAGCAGTCTTCTTGGCCTTCATCCACTCCTTGGGAAGCTCAATCTGGAGGGCCAGTGTCTTCTCGTGCATACACGCTTGCACATCAAAGTCAGTGGAGAACATCCACTTCTCATTGTAAGCCACACAAGTGGGGAATGCAGACTCAGCGTACTGATAGGACTCCTCTATTAGAATAGAAACATTGGTAGCAAGGTTGAGAGTGTCAGTACCAGACATGGTGACTCCACCAGGAACTTCCTTCAGTTTGTTAGCTTCTCCCATTATAAGCTCTTCCATGACAGCAACCCAATTTGCACCTTCATTGCCGTAGATGCTTTTCATCAGACTTAGTTTTTGCCAACTGAGTTGCTCATGGGAAGATTTCTTTCCCAGGATGCAGTGTTGAACCACATTGAGCAATACCTTGAATTCAGGGCGTATCAACCCCTTGTTGTTGTTAGCAGTTGAGAACTGGCGCGGGGGATCCTCCACTTGGATCTCATCAAAGAAAGCCTGGATAGCAGCTTTATCCTTCAAAAACTGAATGGGTTTCTTGTTACCCACATTCCTTAGCTTAAAAACTGTCTGCAGCAACTCAGTAACATTGAAGTGCAGCTTTTCCACTTGAACAGCACCAGAAACAAGTTCCCGAAGGGAAATCTCCATAGTAGATTTCAGGTCTGTTCCATCATATCCCATATTCAGATAAAACTGAATCACCTGGTCAGGATAGAGGTTCTTAGGACGTAGAGAAGTCAGAGTTTCCAGCCCGTTGGATTTGATGATCTCGAACATAGTCTTTGCCTGATCAATGTCTGTTTGTGTGTAGACAGCAGTGGGCTTGGCATGAAGGCGAGCACGGAGTTGAGAGAGCTTCATCGCTGGTCCAAGAACAACTTTCTTTCCCATAGTTGAAGTTCTGAGATTAGAAAACATAGTTAGTTATTTGAAAATATTTTCAGAAACATAGAAGCAACAATCATAATGTAAACGATTTACATACTAGAGATGTGATGAGAAAATTGCAAGATTTCAACAAGGAAAGATCACAGAGCAACAATGAAAACAGATAATGCAGATAGAATTTGAGCGAGAGGCTATAGAGAATTCAGTTGCGAAAGGTTCGATTGATCGGAGAAGAAGGATTTTTATAGTAAAATGAACGATCAGATCTTGCTCTGAGGTTTTGCAATCGTTGGTTAGGATTAGCTATGCTACTGAATCGTCGCCTGGGCGGGAAAATCAAATGCGGTGTAAGCTACGCTTGACTGTTTGACTTTCGAGGTATAGAAAGTACTGTTGCTTTCATTGTTTATGTCAGAAAGTGATGACAGAAAGAGTAAGGCATATCGCGGAAGAGTTATGGTACCGAGGTACGATGAGTACTATATTACGAGAATGGTATTCACTTAGAGAAATAGTACTCGATACATTTAAACATGCAATACATAGAGAAATAAATGAATCATAAATGTTTAAGTGTAGATTTTCAGTTGATGATACTAGCAACTGAATAACTGCCTTTAGTAAAGAATATCCTTCAGATTTTGATGCAAATCTGAAGTCTTGTTTGCAAAACTTCAGTTGACTTGTAATCTTCAGATTTTCACCATTTTCTTTATGCAAGTAGGTGGTTCTTCAGTGAATAACTCAGTTTGAGTGTTTCGTGACTTCAGTGACCTGCATGGTTAGTTCAATATATAGTTTGAAATGTGTGATGGTTTGATGTCTAAGGTAACTATGTAGAGTTACTCAGGGTGCATCCATCACATTATTTTATGTCTTGTTGAGATCATGGCTTCAGTACACTAATGGTACTGAGTCAAAAGATCTTTAAGACAACATGCAGCTAGATAGGAGTTTAGGATTGTACTTTCAGTGAATACCTTTTGAAGTGGTCTGGATTCAGTAAGTCAAATCTTCCACTTAGCATCTTGAATCTAGCTTCTTCTAGTGGCTTGGTGAGAATATCTACTCGTTGAATGTCAGTGTGAATCTTTTCTATGATGACATTCTTCTTTTCAACGTGATCTCGTATGAAGTGATGCCTGATGTCACGTGCTTGCATCTTGTGTGTAGAATTGGGTTCTGAGTGATAGCAATTGCACTGGAGTTGTCGCAATATATTACAACCTGAGTGGTAAGCACTTCATAATCTCTGAGTTGTTGCTTCAACCAGAGAATCTGAGAGCAGCAACTTCCCGCAGCCATGTATTCAGCTTCAGTGATAGAAGTAGCAACTGAAGTCTGTTTCTTGGAAAACCAGCTGATAAGCTTGTTGCCCAAGAACTGACAGGTACCTGAGGTTGATTTCGTATCCAGTTTGCAACCTGCAAAATCAGCATCAGAATAGCCAGTGAATTCTAAGTTATCATCTGAAGGATATCATAAGCCAAGATTGGGTGTGCCCTTCAGGTAACGCAGAATCTTCTTTGCAGCTTTCATGTGTGACTCCTTTGGATTAGCTTGATAGCGTGCACACACTCCAACAGCGAAAGTGATATCTGGCCTGCTGGCAGTGAGATATAGAAGAGATCCTATAATCCCTCTATACTCAGTCTGGCTGACTGGCTTCCCTTCAGGATCTAGTTATATCCTTCCATTTGTGTTCATGGGAATCTTCACAGCTTTGCTATTCTGAACGCCAAACTTGCTGATCAGTTCCTTTGTGTATTTAGCTTGGTTGATGAAGATGCCTTCAGGGGACTGCTTGATCTGGAATCCTAGAAAGAATCTCATCTCTCCCATCATTGACATTTGATACTGAGTCTTCATCAATTTGGAAAACTTGTCACAAAGCATCTGAGACTTGGAACCAAATATAATATCATCAACATAAATTTGAACGATTAATATGTCTCCTTTACACTTAATTGTGAAGAGAGTTCTATCCACCAAACCTCGCTTGAAACCTGATTCAATAAGAAAAATAGATAAAGTGTCATACCAAGCTCTAGGAGCTTGTTTCAGCCCATAAAGAGCCTTGTGTAGCTTGTACACTTTGGTGTAGTCAGTCTCGAAGCCTGGTGGTTGCTCTACGTAGACTTCTTCCTTCAGGATGCCATTCAGGAATGCACTCTTGACGTCCATCTGGTAGACTTTGAACTTCATGTGAGCAGCATAGGCAAGGAAGAGTCAAATCGCCTCTAATCTAGCTACTGGAGCAAAGGTTTCATCGAAGTCTATTCCTTCTTCTTGACAATAACCTTTGGCAACCAGTCTAGCTTTATTTCGAACAACTTCTCCTAGTTCGTCTTTCTTGTTCTTAAAGACCCATTTCACACCGATGACACCCTGATGCGTAGGACGATCAATAAGTTTTCAAACTTGGTTCCTTGTGAATTCATTCAGTTCCTCTTGCATCGCGGACACAAAATTCACATCTTGAAGGGCTTCCTGAGCGTCTCTGGGTTTAATGTTGGAGAGATAGCAGCTATGTAAGAAGTTTTCATCCGAAAACATCGCAATGTCTGCTTTTAGCCTTAGTTGTTCGTCAGTGGTGGAGTCAGTGGGGGGTTCAACGGTTGCTAATGGCTGTACCATTTCAGCTTGGATCTGATTCTTCATTTGAACTCCTCTCTCCAGACTACCAATCACTGAATCGGAGGGATGAGCTTCAATCCATCTTCTTCTTCTTCGCATATCCTCCTCAGTGATGATCATAAGATCAAGTCTTTGAGGGGCAGGAGGCACTGAAGGCCTTGAATGGAATAGATCATCTTCTTCTTCATTCTGAAGGCATGTTCCCCCTTAATTGTTGGCTCTTACATATTCAGTTTGTTGAATTTCCTGCAAAATAGCTTTATCTGAAGTGGTCAATATGTCATTAGTAGCTTCAACAATAATAAGTACTTCATAAAGGTTAGAATTTCTACTCCCTGAAGGTGGTGATGGAATCTCAGTGATGAGTTCCATGGGTGATGGTACTTCAAGTGACATTATAGGTGTGACTTCAGATTGGGTTGCTTCCTCATCTTGTTGAATCTCATAAGAGATTGCATCATTGTGCTCTGAGGAAGACTTTCAGTTTCAGGTGCTGGAGTCCTTTCTTTAGTAGACTCCTTCTCTTGTTCCAATCTAATGGTTGAGCCTTCAAATGGAGTATTCTCTACATCATCATCTTCTAAGTTCCAAATGAGAATCTCCTTTGTACTTTGAACTGAAGGTTGTAAGTTCAGATTCTGAAGTCTTTGAGTGATAACATCAGTTTCCTTTAACCTGTACTCAAAAATAGATTCATCAAATATAATATGAGGTGTTATTTCCACTATAAGGTTACGCTTGTTCAAAACTCTATCGGCAGCACTCTCCTCTGAGTATCCAAGGAAAAAATCATGGATCAGCCTTGCCATCAAAAGTCTCTAACAGGCTGACCCAGGACACTTCCCAGTAGATCACCCATCATAGTATTGCTCCAAGCCAAGCACGCTTAACCTTGGAGTTTCTACTAAGGGGTCACCTGAAAAGATGATGCACCATGTTAGTATGAGTAGTACTAATCAATTCATTTAACCTCTCGTCAACAATGGTAGTGCAGGACCTTTTCGACTGAGGCAGGCCGCACTCCCATAAGTTCTCTCGGGTACGATACACGGAGGACCCCCCCCCCCTCCGGGAGGTGCTGGAGTCCACTTCCCAGCAATCCCCCCCTCAGCACCATCCCGGTACTCTGGAGGATGCATCAGACCTTGAGAGCATATGTTGGCGCTCCTTCGAACCCGGGCCATGGGGCTACCTATGACACCCAGAGGACCGTCAATCTCGCACCTCGGATTACGGCCGTGAATCGTCATAACCCCTAGAGTTGTTGTGCCCAACAACCCCTCCCCTCAGGCACATCCTGCCTAGGGATGGCACCGCCAAATTCGATTCTTCACATCCGAAGCCCCGGCTCTGATACCAATTATTGGATCGGGAGCACCCATCAGAATTGACGTACTGGCCCCACACACCAACACTTTCTTTTCGAGCCTGCTTTGTCCTCACTGAGAGGCTGACCCAGGACACTTCCCAGTAGGTCACCCATCATACTATTGCTCCAAGCCAAGCACGCTTAACCTTGGAGTTTCTACTAAGGGGTCACCTAAAAAGATGATTCACCATGTTGGTATGAGTAGTACTAATCAATTCATTTAACCTCTCGTCAACAATGGTAGTGCAGGACCTTTTCGACTGAGGCAGGCCGCACTCTCATAAGTTCTCTCGGGTACGATACACAGAGGACCCCCCCCCCCTCCGGGAGGTGCTAGAGTCCACTTCCCAACAGAGTCTGATGTTCAATCCCCATTTGTGCACAAAATTCTGAAATCTTTGCATTGAGAAACTCAGTTCCTCGATCAGTGCGTATGGTGATGACATTGGTTGACTTCTGATTCTTCAATTTTGTAAGGCAGGTATGCGCTCCATGGTTTCATTCTTGTGATAGAGAAACACTGTCCAAGTAAAACGAGAGAAATCATCAGTGATAACAAGACAATATTTTCTACCATTGGCACTCAGTGGATTCACTGGTCCAAATAAATCTATGTGCAAGAGTTGAAGAATCTTCTCAATGGATGGAGCTTCTTTGGTCTTGAATGAAGCTTTGATTTGCTTTCCACTTTGGCAAGCTCCGCATATGTGATCTTTGTCAAAGATCAGGTTTGGCAATCCATGCACTAGATTATGTCTTGAAAGTCTGTTGATGACTTTGAAGTTCAGGTGACTGCGTCTATTGTGCCATAGCCAGCTTTGTTCTGAAGTGCTTTTTGAGACCAGACATGTTTTAGGGGAGGAGGCTTTCCAGTCTGTAGCATAAATATTTCTCACCCTAAATCTTTTCATTACAGTGGTCTCATCAGTGAGCTTATTAATCTTGCACTCATCAGAACTAAACACAACATTAAAACCTTTGTCACACAACTAACTTACTGAAAGTAAGTTGTGCTTCAGGCCAGAAACATAGGAGACATTATCAATTGAAACATTCTCTATATTGAGAGTATCATACTCTTTAGTGAAATCTCTTGAGTTATCACCAAAGGTTACCTGAGGACCATCTTTCTCAGTGTAGTTGGAGAGGGCTTCCTTTTGAAAAGTCAGGTGTCTTGAGCATCCACTGTCTATGATCCAGTTTGAATGCTCTTTTTGTGCACCTCTATTTGGTCTTTGATCCTGCAATTACTGAGTTTTAGGATCCAGTCGAGAACTAGACCCAGATTCAGTATACATGCTATGCTTTGGCACCCAATGTTGCTTTATGATGCGAGTGTTAGATGCATCATTTGTCTTTCTCTTCTGAAAGTT
Source organism: Leonotis leonurus (assembly GCA_026898415.1). Classification (NCBI taxonomy): domain Eukaryota; kingdom Viridiplantae; phylum Streptophyta; class Magnoliopsida; order Lamiales; family Lamiaceae; genus Leonotis; species Leonotis leonurus. The sequence goes on from JAPKLX010000049.1 coordinate 1,728,962, forward strand.
AGTATTGACTTCTGTCTCCTTTGGAACATACTTCTTGCTTACTTCAGGCTTTGAATTAGCCTTAAAGTTAGCTTTTGTATTTGTTGGCTCTTAGTCCAACGCTTCTCAGTGTTTACTGACCCTCGTGGTCTTTGATAGTAAACATTTGTTCGCCTAGAACTGTTTGAGTATGAACTAGGTGATGAATTCCTATGTTCATTTCTGTAATAGGTATTGTTTGAATATGATTCCCAACGTGGTGTTCGAGAGTTATGTGAGTCATAACTTCTTGGACTTGAACCATATGATGAGCAAGTGCAATGAGAGCACTTTGTCATATAGTATTTTGGTTTAGGAGACTGAAAGTGTTTCTTAGCCCCATGCCTTTCAGTGGCACGTGTATTGTATTTCTGGTTCTTGTTAGCCTTTTGCCTTTCAGGGGCTTTAGACTTTCTGAAAGCTTTCTTTTCAGTTCATGTGTTGCCTTCAGGAGAAGCATGCTTCCTGAAAGCCTGCTTAGGTTTCTCAGTGGCAACAGATGTCTCAGTGGCAACATTCTTTGCCTTAACCTTTTCAAGTGTAGCCTTTACTGCAGGATGAGTAAAGACTTTATTAGCCTTCAGTTTAGGCTGTTTTTCAGTCATTGGCTTCTTTCCTTGGGACTTAGAAGCTTTCTCAGTGGCAATCATTTCCTCTTTGTCATGATTTGGTCCTTGTACAAAGGATATGATTGGAAATGATGGTTTAAGTACAGTCATACAAGGCATTTTTGCCTTATCTTGATTAAAACCAAGGTCTTTGCCTTGAGGTCGTTGAGATTCACTCAACATATGATTTGTATATCCAGATTTGGTTCAAGTTTCGACTTTCATTTTGTAATATTCTATCCTTTCAGATAGCAAGTCATTTCAGTCAGTCAATTCCTTGATCTGAGATCTTTGGAATAAGATCTCCTCAGTTCGTGTGTCAAGATCCTTGCTTAGATTAGAGATAACAATCTCTTGTTCCTGAGATTTTACTGAAATCTCATTCAGTTCTTTGCATATTCTCTCTACCAACTCATCCTTTTGGATATCAGTAGGTAAATTTCCCATTATGTTCTCAGGTCGTTTTGCTAACTTGGTTGTCAGCTCATCATGTTCATCTTTCATGAGGATAAAGATAGCTTGAAGATTTCTAAAATCTTCAGCTAATACCTCATATTCTTCCAGTGAGACAGTAGCCTCAGTTTCTTCATTATCCTCAACTGGAATGATCTCAGTTGTGGATTTTTCTTCAGTGGTTGGTTCAGATGATGATGAAATGGATGCATATGAAGTAGAAAACTTTGTCTTAGGGTCAATGTACCCTTCAGGCATGACATGCGCATAAATTACCTGAGGGACGAAGTCGCCTGAGTGATTTCCCATCAAGCAGAAAACTTCGTTTGACTCTTCTTCATCCTCAGTGGCCATCAAGCCAAGATCTTCATCATCTGATGAATCTGAGAAGTGCTTTTCGTATGTTGACTTGGAAGGAGTGTTGATTTGATCTGTATCATCATCAACCATCATGGCCTTCCTTTCTGCATTCCTTTAATCTCTTCTTAGTCTGAGCTCATCCATTTCCTTCTTACTGAGGTCGGGGCAGTCAGGTTTAAAGTGATCTAAGGAACCACATTCATAGCAAGCACATTTGCTAAAATTCTTCTCAGGTTTGGACTGAGTTGATGTCCCTTCCTGAGTGGAAGTAGTTGCTTCAGTGGGAGGTGGTGTGGCCCTTCTTGTACGGTTATCCCTGTACATCTTTTTGAATCTATCGATTCTCATACCTGCACGTTCAAAACGTTTTGCCATTAGAACATATTGTTCCATTAGTTCAACCTTCGACATACCTTCGAGGTCTAGTCCTTCAGGCTTTGCTTCCTTGGCTGGGCTTTTGTCAGCCTTGAACGCTACAATTTCTTGTGATAAGGACACTGGAACAGCATCTCTGATTGGATTTGTAATCTCCAATATTCTCTGCCATGTTTCGTTTCAGTATACTGAAGATGGCAGCAGTGGTGAGACTGTTGAAATCTGGACGCCCATTAATCTGAATCTGATATGGTAGCCAGTCTTCACGTCGAAGACTCCATACAATTTTCAGATTAATCTCCCTTTGAGTGTATTTGTCAGGTTTCAGTGCTCTGACTGATGTCAGTATCTGCATGAATCTGAGTTCCACTTCACTAATGGATTCTCCAGGAACCTGCAAAAATGCATCATATTTTTGACACTCGAGGGTTAGTTTGTTTTCTTTTATTTCCTCAGAGCCTGCACACATTTGCTCGAGAGTTTCCCACATCTCTCTTGCAGTTTCACAATACTGGATGTGTACTAGCATTGGCCTTTCAAGTGTGCCTGAGATGATATGCTTGGCATAGTCATCTAATCCATCGATCTTCTTTTCATCGGCAGTGTATTCATTGAGTGGTTTAAACTCAGTCCCTGGCTCTCTTACGCCAGTTGTTTCTTGAGGAAATGTCTTCATGATTTTGATAGGTCCAGTGGTGATTACTTGCCACATCATGACATGATGTGCCTTCAGGAAAGAAGATACTCTATATTTGCAGTAATCATAGTCCTCTACTGAAAACATTGGTAACCTGAGAGTATTCTCCATTATAGATATTAGAGAATGCAAGTGAACAGATATGGTTTTCTGAAAGATAAGTTTAAAAGTCTTGGGTTCTAGAAACAGTGGTCGTTAAACACACTGCTCTGATACCACTTGTTGGTCCCGAAACGAGTATACTGAGTGTATGGGGAGGGAATACACCAGTTTTTAATTTTTCAAATTAAAAGCTTTAGTGAGCTCCTTAACTGAAGAGAGGTAGCTTCAGTGAGAATTGATACTTTAGATAGCAATCCTTCAGTCTACACTTAGTGTTGGACTGATGGACTGATATCTTAAGTGTACGTGTGGAAGTGGTGGTTTTAAATCTTACTCGTTTGTTCAGAAAACTTAATGTCTTGAATTCACTTTTCTTTTAATCAATATTCAGTATGCAATATGATAATAAAGTATAGAAATACTAAATGACATAGAAAGAACACGAAGGTTTGGTTTGCGTGGTTCGGAGATAAAAACTCCTACGTACACGAGTTCTCGATGTTAATCGAGGGTTTCCAAGTTAATGGAGATTGTCTTACAGTGATCTATCCTTATGGATTAGATGGACAAGAAATTTCAGATCACTCTTCGGTTACAACAAGAATCGCTACTTAAGAACACTAGAAAGATAAATCTGAAAGCCTTGAGTGTTCTTGAACTTGAGAGTTGTGAAAGTTGAGAGTGAGATAGTGATTGAAAGTTTGAATGCAAGGTAACCAATGTCTTGAAGCGTTTGAAGCAGTGGGGTATTTATAGGTCTCTCATAGAATGTATCCGTTGTGAGATAGAGCACCATGTGAATTCTTCCCGTTGGAGTCGTGGTCCTTTTTGCCATTTTTGGTGTCTGCAACAAGATTTAGTTTCACCTACTGAGATCTTTTCCCAAAGTGGTAACTCCTATAGAGTAGCTTGGAACCCAGTGGAGAATCTTCAGTTATGACTTCAGATGCATAGCTTTAGTTTGAACTTCATTGGCAAGGAGCCTTTGCTTCATGTTGGCTTCAACTTCAAAACTTCAGGCCATAGTTCAAGAGGCACGGTCCTTCAGTTTTGGGATATAAACTGAAGTTCTAAGATGAACTTCAGTTACTGACTTCAGTCTTTAGTCTTGTGTCTTCAGTTTGTTCCTGTAAACTGAACTCCTTAACAAGTGAGTTCTAAAATATGACTAAGACTTCAGTTTTGGACTTATTACATCTTTCAGGAGAGATTTTGGGATTTGAATCAAAACACTTATAAATATTTCTCAACACATGATACTAAATATATATTTATGCCTTTTAAATTACATTTATTTGCTTAAATGACTTACATTTACTTTTATATTAGATTTGAATACTGCTTACTAAAAGAATATTTTTTGTTTGCATTAACATATTTAATATTTTTTCTCATATGCTTTTCTAAGTTAATTTATTTGCTTAATTAACTGAGTATATTTGCATAGTTTAAACACTAATTTTGCTTTTTTTAAATTAGATGTGATTTATTATCAAAATTAATTTATTTACTTAATCTACAAACTTAATCAAATCCAACGAGTGATTAAAATAAATATATTTAATTTATAAAGCATATAGGTAATTTTATTGGTCTTATTTATATTTAAAATATAAAAAGTGCAAATGTAATGAGTGATTTAAGCAAATAACAATTCAAATGCAAATAGGATTATTAATTTAAACAAATCTAAATATTTGTCTAATCAAATATTAAATTAAAAAATATATAATATTAATGGCTTCATTTAAATTTAAGCAAACTCTAAAGCAAATATAATTAATGATTTAAGCAAATAAAGAAAATTTGAAAAGCAAATCTAATTAGTAACGTGAAAAATAGAAATGATACAGTATTTAAGCATATAAATTACACTTTAAAAGCAAATAAAAGGTTAAGATAAAGTATAAAAAAAAATGAACGATTCTCATTTATTAGAAGAATTAAACATGCAAAGCTCTCACGTGTTGCACTAATTAATTAAATATGGTATGTAGCATGTAATACGAATTATCTATTCTTACAAAACTTTGTAATATATAATTATAGCCTTTGGTTATTAAAGATTGTGAAAAAAACTGTCAATCTATTTAGATGATTTGTGAGCATTGATGAATAAAATGTGTGAACAAGATTGGTTCTGAGATGAAGTTCTCATTTCAACTCTTTCCTATATATAGAGAGAGTAATGATATGCTAAGCGCCTATTTTAGGCGATTGTGTGAGCGACACGTTTGTTTCAATTTCAATAATTTTCCATCATTTTATTATTTAAAATTGTGTTGCATTCATGATTTATTTTTTATCTTATTTCCTATTTTTCATTCCTAATAAGAAATATCATTTAAGAGGATGGCTCATCTTATTATGGGGCACAATTTAACATGTAAATAGTTGATATTACTTTCGTAAATAGTTGATATGACAAAGTCACATCAGCATACGAGTCATTATAATTTTTGTTTTTTTTTTATTATTTTGTATTGAATAATATTAAATTATACCTTAATCAATAAACTTTAGTCAGAATAATGAAAATTAATAAAAAATAATTATCAAAATTTAATATTTATCTACGAGACATGTCATATCGTTTGCGAGTCTATTAACTTCAGCCGGTCGTGGGAGAGTGATATTTTTGTATCATTTAATTCTTATTTTTCAAAGATAATCTTTACTAAAAATAATAACCATTAAATCATTACATAAAAAAATTGTTAAATAAAATAGAGGTAAAAGAAAAAAAAAATAAATTAAGCAAGAAAAAAAAATCAAAAAAAATCAATAATTGAAAGCACCGAGAACAAGATAAAAGTGTCACTCACCGTCGATCATTGTGAGGCGCGCAGCATATCAAATTTATATTTATATATATATATATATATATTCTGATAAAAATGACGCTACCGACACTAATTTTCTAACAGAGAAAAGGAAAGCAATATTGGCTAATTTATGCACGATTGTTATACTTAATGATAATGCATAACATTTCATAATTTCATAATTAATAATATAAAAATATATTTTCAATACTCAATAATAGGGTTGTAAACGAATCAAATAGGTTTGATTCGAAATTTAGTGGTTCGAATTCGAATATATAGATTTGATATTCGTAAATATTCAATTAAAGATATAAATAATAAATTTATATATTAATATTTATATTTATATAAATATAATATAAAAATATATTTACATATAATTTTTTAAATATAAAACCTATTTTGTATATTAAAAAATAAATTTCAACATAAATTTTAATTTTTGTGATTGTAAAATTTCGAATTGGATCGAATTTTAAATTTAATATTTTTAAATATCATTATTTAATATGTTAAAAAATAAAATCAAATAATTCAATTCGATTCGAATATTCCATAATAAATCAAATCGAATACTATGATATTCGATTCGATTCGATTCGAATATTCCATAATAAATCAAATCGAATACTATGATATTCGATTCGATTCGATTCGTTTACAAACCCTAGTCGGTGGTCGCCCTTAAACACAATTATGGGTGAGATCAGTTTATAGATTGTGTCTTTAATCCTTCACCTTACATAATGCAAGATCGATGGAGCTAATTAATTAATATTATTCTAATTTAATCTCCATCTCTGACTCTAATTAATTAGCCACGCACCATTAAAATTCTCCACTAACCTATCTAATTTTTCTTTTAGGGTCCAAAAAGATCAAATTCTCCCACATACCTACCTATATTTAGCCCTCTTCAAAGGCAACGCATTTTCATTGATTCCGCTATATTAAGATTAATTTAATAATTACTCAAAAAGCATTACTACTATTTCTTTGTTCTTTCACTACATAACATAACCGACCATATTAATTTTGTTTTATTTATTTATTTAGCAATATTCGGACCTTTTGATCGACAAAATGACCGACACTTGATCATGCTTAAATATTCCACCTTTTCATTAAGAATCGAATTAGATAATAATATTTATTTGATAGAATTTGGCACATTTTTAGTACTCTAATTACTTGCCCATAAGTGGGGAATAATTTTCCTTTTTTATTAGAATATTTTTATTACCCTAGTTACTCCTTGGAAATTTCGAAATGACCGCCAGGAAAGAGAAAATGGCTGGCAAGTTGAATGAAAACATAATTTTTTACCCCGATATTTATTTATTGATTATTTTTGTTAAATGTTGAAAAATACCCTCTCTTCTAATATTGTTTGTCCTATTTAACTAAAACTGTGAATGTTTTATTAACTTTTATGGCTAACAATAATGGGATAGAGGTAGTAGTAAGAATAATTTATCCATAATGCTACAAATTGTGGCGTCACCTCAGTTGTAAATGATTCACGACAGTTCGTGACCTACTCGGTATCAATTCAAGAAAAATTCGAAATCACTGACATTTATCGAGTTCAATTCGAGCTCGAGCTACTCGAGTATATATCGATTCTGAGTTCAAGTTCAATGATAATTGGCTTGATAGGCTCGCGATCCTAATCGAGGTTAGGTTGTGATTTTACATTTATACTCCATCTGTCCCACTAAGAATGTCACATTCTATAAATAGAAAATGTTATCTCTTCAAAAAGGTGTAGACCCTACCACCTTTATCACTCTTACACTACTTTATACACTCTCCTTAATAACCGTGCCGGAAAAAAAGGTGTCATGCTTAGTGGGACAGAGGGAGTACTATCTATTGTTAAACGAATTTAAACGAACTTAAATGAGTTTAATTAAGATAAAACTCAAATTATACCAACAATTGAGCATAATTGAGTCGAACTCGAGCTTATCGAATTTCTCATAGAGTCGAGCTTGAACTCGAAAAATTAAAATTTGACCTAATCAAGTCAAGCTTGAGCTTGACACTTATGAACCGAGCTCGAGTTTGAGCAAACTAATATTCGACTCGACTCGACTCGTTTTCACCCCTAGCGGCACCATCTAGGGGTGTGCAATAACCAAACCGAATTAAAAAAAAAACGACCGAATCAATAAATTTTGTCGGTTTCGATTCGATTTTTATTTGATTCAGTTTACGGTTCAATATTTAAATTTTAGAACTGATAGGTTTCAGTTCCATTTGCAGTTTCTATTTTTTAGTTCGGTCGGTAACCGAGCCGACCGAAATATAGGAATATAAATATTACATATATATAATTAAGGGTTAATTATGAAAAATGTCAAAATATGTAACTAATAATGAAAAATACCCACATTCTAAAAGTTATTTAAAAAATACCCAAAATGACATAATTACCCTTAGGTATTTACCTTTTCTATCATTAAAGCATATATCCCAATATCATACAACATAATATCGTATATTGTATCTCAAATATTAAATCCGAGGAGGATCTATTATAACATGAGTGAATCATTCGTTACCGCCGACGTAAACATCGTCTTACCAAAACTCATTGTACCTTACGTTTACATACTTTCATTCATCCATTTGGACAATAAATTATATTTTTGGAATCATAATATGATCAAGATATTAAATTATGAAAATCCGGTCATGAAAAATAGTCTAAAAATGAAAACTCGATCGCACTTTGTAAAATCCGAAAACAAACCGACCGGGCTTGACTTTTCTTGACCGGATTTTTTTGCATGTGCATTACATGTTATTAACATGCTAAATTAATAAAATTATATCGTCAAATTTTATATAAATTACAAAATTCGGATGTTTGAAAATAAACACGTCATATTTGCATAAATAACGACAGAGTTTTTTAAAAAATGCATGTTTTCACGACATGATTTTAGCTCACCAAACTCATAACATATTATGTTTCGAAACTACGGATTTAAATTTAATATTTACCTTTTTGGTTAATTAAAAATTAAGTGTATGAACTTATTAATTATGTTAACGTATATGTTTTTAATTATTTAAAAATTTCAAAAACAATAAATAAAATAAATAATTAATAATAAAATATAAATGAAACATAATTATTACTTAATCATTTCTTTGATTTTAACAATAAAATAAATTGTGATTTAGGGCAATTTAAGAAATTGTACATTTCTTATAGATAGAAATATGAAATGTTTTATTAATATTTTATTAATTTGTACTTTTCAACTGATATAATTTAATGTTTATTTCATATAAAATAATAAAAATAAAATTTATAAGAACTTATATGCTTACATGGTATTGCCACATCAATTACGAGTATATCAAGTTATGTCTACCGCAGATAAGTGAGTAATAATTCGAGAGAGAGAATACATACTTGTTTCCTAAATTTGTAAAGGGAAAGATTCAATAGATATATTTAAATTTCATTTCATGCTATTCTACAACCCCACCGCAATCTTGTCGAAAAGGTTCTACACCAATTATGTTTTATAGGACAATTGTCAATTGACGTATAATAATTTTATAAGGCTAAAAGAAAATTAAATTTTATTTTTTTTGTTTGCATGCGATAGATTTCTGTTTGCCTTGAATATAAATAAACAAAAGAAAGGGAATCTAATATTATAAAGGCTGTCAAGAAATGGATAATAGCAAACATCTTTCCAACCTTTTTGATTATTTCTTCAATCAAGCCTCCAACATTTGTATTTCTTCAATCAATCTAATATTGGTTTTGTTCGAACTTACGTGGCGTATTAATCATCAAAGAATTATGCATGATTATCAATTTTCACAGTAAAAATTGGTTCATATGTATTTCATTTCATTACAACATATGTACATTACTATATGTTTGATATCTTGTTGGAGCCCACAAATTCTGTTGGCCATGCAGCTTCTACTCCTACTATATAAAGTCCTACAACCGAGCAAGATCTTCTTCAACACCAAGACAAACAACATCTAAATCCACCTACATTACTCTCCCTCACCGAAACTAGGGTTACGCCACAAAATGGACACCATCGAGAGGCTGACGGCGGAGAAACCCGTGGTAATATTCAGCAAGAGCACTTGCTGCATGTCTCACACCATCAAGACACTAATATGCAGCTTCGGAGCAAACCCGGCAGTCTATGAGCTTGATGAGCTCCCAAACGGGCTGCAGCTCGAGAAGGCACTCACAACAGCATCAGGACGGAGGACGAGTTTCCCGGCCGTCTATATTGGCCAAGTACTTGTCGGGGGCGCCAACGAGGTCATGAGCCTTCATGTCAAAGGAGAGCTCGTCCCCCTCCTCAAGAAGGCTAGAGCTATCTGGGTATAGCATTTTCATCAATACAGTCTTGAGAAAGACAGATAGAAGCTCTCTGTCTATATAAGCATTAAGCAGTCATCATCTTTTTATACGTCAGCTTTGATGACTGATTTTCCATGTACTTTTTTCTTTTCCCATAATTAATGTAATCTCAAGTATAGTTTCTGACTTCAATATACATGCAACGTGCATTAGTAAAAACAAAACAAATATATGACAGTCAATAGTTTTTAACATCTGGTTTTTTTTAATTCACTCCATGAATATCGTAAAATATATTCTTAATTCAGAAAAATTGGAAACTTCAAATATGATGATGGCGACAACAATCATTTTCTGATTCATCTCCCTTCACTTTCCCAGAGTATAAATGCCACAATTCTTCCTTAGCTTATATTATAATCCCAAATTCATTAAATAACCGCAAAATATCAAGCATTTCTTGATCCCTGACCGATTAAATCAACCAAATAACTATCATAAACAATCACAACATCATAATTACCGAACAGTAAAATCAAAAATATTTAGTCTTGAAAGAACAATACTTATATACGCACAGTTTATAGCAGCAAGAGATCAAATTGGATTGGAGAAAAAAGAGAAAAAAAAAAGACGGTAGGAAACGAATAGATCGATGAAAACCTGAAGAATCTGGAAAACGGAAGCTTTGACGAATTAAGCGCCATCTTCATACAAACTACACCGCCAAGAATTCGCACCAATTAAAAGATTCGAGAAGCCGCAATTAAAAGCAGAAATATAAGAGAGTATGAGTCATGACTGTACGAGTATGGCGCCGTTTATTAATAAAAGTATAACACAACATATGCAACTTTCGATATTTCTCTCGGAAAATAACAAAATTTAGTTAATAAAATAAAAAATAGAATATCAATTATATTTTAGATTAAATGTCATAAATAATTTTAAGAATAGTGAAAATAATAGTTAACGAATAAGGATTAATCTTTACTATTTTTATATTAATGATTATGATTATTTTTTAGATTTATTATAGGAAAATGGTTAGGAAGTTAGTCCATTTTTGTTGTACTTGTATGAATAGTAACATACAGTATCCTATATTTCTGCCAAACAATTGTGTCATTAACTCTTTATTCCATTGGTCGACAATCAATAATGTTAGAAAAGTTGCAGTTGTGAAATTTGTTCAAAGCCATGCACAAGAATAAGTTTTAACAATAAACTCATGCAGTTAATTATAAGAACTCATGAAAGCAAGTAAACAGAACAAGCATTATCACTAGACAATGAACAAACAAAAAGAAAAAAACAGAGTAAATCAAAAGGCAAACACTATAAAACCTCCTCAACAAAAAAAAGCCAAAAAGAAAAACGCAATCACTAATCCTATACATGCATATTTACAAGTGAAGTCATTCAAGAAACAGAATGGCGCCGTCTCTTCTGAAACAGAAACCTAGCTTCACAAGTGGGCTTACCCCCCATAGGCTTCTTCATGTCTCTGATCTTGAACAATGCATTCAGCTTGCTCAGCTTCTTCGTGAACGATTTGAATAGGCGGTTGGCCGGATGAGATCGAACGAGGTCTTGTTTCATGGAGACGTGGTCCTTCTCAAGATCGGTGAGCCTCATCCTCATCCTGGCCACCTCAAGCTTGAGCTCACGGTTCTCCCTTCTCACAGAGGCGTAGTTGTCTCGTGGGGAGATGCACCCGGACCCTGCACCGCTCCCGGAGCGCTGCGGGAAGCCATTGGTGGAGGACCCCAAGAAGAAGGGGTTGTGGCCCCCTACTCCGTTCATGGCGTTTCTCAGCCTTATCTGCTCGAAGTAGAGCACTTGAACTGCCATCTGAACCGGGAGCCGCTCGTTCTGTGCTGCGTGGCTGCAGGCCTCCTGCGACAGTTTCTGGCAGTCGATCGTCTTGCACAGCCGGTACCGCTCAGAGTCTTTCATATTCGGGTGCACCTGCAGTTAACATTCAATAAAAACATTATTTGTATGATTCCGAATCGATCAAAAACAAATGTTCGTTCCGCTATCGCCTTATCGGGGTTGGGGTGCGTTTTTCTCATATAAGCAAATGATCATCACTGCTACTATGTGAAGAAATAGTGATTCTTTGATAATTTAGGAGTTTTGGACTTGCCTTGAGAAAGATGTCGACTGCGCGGTACAAGCCATCATAGACCATACGAGCATGATCCGGAAGCAACTCTGCAAGAGCGATGAGTTTTGATGGTGCCATGTTTGAGTCTAGTGCTATTTCTGCAAGGTAGTTATCCAACAATTTTGAGACCTTGATTATTGAGCTTTGCTTCGGAGATCCCGGGCTGTCGAAGTCATACATCATATCGCCCTCATCTCTCAACCGGTTATCATTCTCGTCATCGTCATCATCCTCATCCAGATTCAAGAAAATGGAGAAAATCCTTAGGACTGAATCAGTGTCATACAAAGGGCTGTGGTTGTTCCCATGTGGATTTGCAGGTATAAGTATGTCTTCAAGAATGGCTTGATCCAACTGCAGGCCTATCCTCCTCTCAAGATCACTTCTGCAAGAAGTGGCTGCCAATACAGATATGGCGGACTTGAGCAGAGTCGAGAGGAATGCCATCGGAACGGAGCTTTTCCTTGACTGTGAAGGGAGTAATCCCGTGATCGTCTCCACTGTGACCCTCTGCTTCTTCTGCATATCAAGACTCACTGAATTTGGATCCCTCACTACAAGGCCTTGAAGTGAGTTCTGAGCATAGTTTATCAGAATCTTGCTGATCAAGTCCTGCTTCAATCCCTTCGTCTTCACTGCAGTGAGAACTCTCTGAAACGGATCGAGGCTCAGCTGTGAGAGCGACTTCCCCCACCAATTTAATGGTGTCTCAGCCTCAACCGTGGTGGAGACTGGCTTCGAAGAGAAGGTATGCTCCAATTTGGATAAGCCAGAAGTGAGCTGCTCTTTGCAGGCATTGTTTGCTATGGCATTGATTATTCTGCTCACAAGGTTTATTTCCTCAGCAGTTGGTAATAGGCTTTCGCACTGGTGAAGCACCGATATCGAATTAGGTATGCTAGTTAGGATCGCGTCCCTCAGGTAGGCCTCAGCCCTAGCTTCAAGGTTTTTCTCTGATAATTCCTCCGTCATTTCAAGAAAATGAGCTGCACATCTCAGCATAGCCACATTTGAGATTGTGATCTCAACGTTTACACCATAGCAGAACTTTGCAGAAAACTCGAACGCTTGTGATCCACCAGGTATAGCAGAGAGATTCAGCCTTGTTACCTTGGAATCCTTTGCTTCGAGCAGTAGCTTTCGTATTCTCCCACTCCGTGAAACGAGAGGGAACTGCAACGACAAAGAAATCATTACAACATGTTCATAGTAACTTCATATGAAGCCATGTGTACTCATTAAGAAAACATCAATAGTTATATAACATTATCTTGAATTCAAGTATGAATCTTTTCTCTACTTATATCAGAAAACATTCGTAGTTATAGCATTATCTTGATTCTTATATGCTTTCCTGAATATATAGCTTCAACAGTTCAAAATTCATCATATAATATTTAATTCTAAGTAGCATTGTTCTCACTTTGTGCAGAGCAAAACTTGTTGTTCCAACATCAATGGTGAGATCACTAGAAACGTCGGAAATCGGCCTACAAAACAAGAAACAAGCAACAATATCAGCACCATCATCAAACCATTAACCAAAAAATCCAGAGTACTTGGGAAATAAGATGACATCTTGCCTGCACATGGTGGAATATACTGAAGTTACAGACGCATATTATTTCACAAAAATGAAAGACACTCTAAATGGCACACAGTGAAGTCTTGAAACATGTGGACTCAGTTACCTTATATCTTGTCCTTCACATTCATCACCTATATTATATGTATGGCCCAGTACTAAAAACAAAGCAATCGAGGCGGCTTAAGTGATAAGATCGTCGTTGTAAGAGTAATTTTCCCAATAGAAAGGTGTACTAGACCACTAGTGCAACAGAACTTACTAGATTTAACCACTCTGTCTCCTTCAACTATATGGTTTACGCTGTTTTGCAATGAAACAGACTATGTTAGTTTTGTCCTGTCTTAAGAGCTGGGGCCATGCTGCATTATTGCTCAGTAATAAGCATCAAATTCTTCAAGACATGTGCACATGCTTGTAAATTGTAATAAACGCATTACAAAATCTAGTACTGCTTCATGAAACTGATGTCTAATTAGTAACAACTCATTCTTAGTGTTTTTGAGAGAGACGGCTGTGTCAATGGATTAGATGAAAAAGGGCCTAAAATTGACTGTTGATTGATTGTTCAAAGAAATGAATGAGCCACAAACACACATACATACACAAATCACATCATAGAAGGCTTGGTAATTTGAAACTTGAAGGGAACAAATCATAAATCTTTGCAAGTGGGATTGCTATCAACTTTCTTGATTGGTGCCCCAATCAATCATAAGTGGAAAAGATCTCTACCCAAAACCTAACAGTTCAAAATAAGCAAACATTTAGTATCGAAAGAACCCATAAAACCAAAAGAAAATGCAGAAGAACAAAAGCAAATAAAACGCAGTACTAATATTTTAAAATATCATACATTCATCATCAAACATGGAAAAATGGGATCCTTTTTCGAAATTGGAAATGGTTACCAAATTAGTAAAATGTTAGTACCATTCAGCAACATGCCTTGCACTCGAACTGGGACGAAATGACCTCTTTCCTGATATGCTTGGCTTCAGTTCAGCAATAGTAACAACTCCCATTTCCTCAAAAATAGTAAAAAAAGCTTCAAGATTTAAGCTTTTCTTAAGAAAAAAATGGGATTCCTCTTCGTAACGAAGAACAATGCCTAGAGCAGGAATTCTTGCAGGGGCATGACTTCCCACACACGCTCAGTGTGTGTGAACTGCGTCTCAGTTTCTTGAAAAAACAGAGGAAAATAAAGAATGAGGTAGGAATAAGGAGAGAGCTTTTATTCACTCACACGCACGAACTCATGCAAGATTTAAGACAGCTTACCACAAAGCCACTTTGATTAGTGAAAAAAATAGGGTTCAAATTTTATAAAAAAAAGTCAAGAATTTGTGTTTGCGTTGGTGTCAACTTTACGGTGAAAGGTGGAGAGAGTATGACTGTGTGAGTGACCTTTTTATATTTTTGCTCTTCTCTTTCAAGAATTGTTTTTCACCGTCTTTGAGAAACTCACAGGAACTTTTGGGGCTTGTAATGATGGCAGATTAAGCTACAACTAGCAAAGATTAGTTTCTTTTTTCTATTGTTTTAAAATATAGGAGGGGGAGGGATTGTTTGTAAAGTTGATTAAAGTGGAAATTAAAGCAAATGTGAGTTGGGTTACATAATTATAATTTATAAACTTCATTAATTTATGGTAACTTGTCGGGGACTTTGTTAAACACACTCTTAATTATAGGAATTTTCGCATAAAAGCTTCCTGCTTCGTGCACTTCACTTTCTTACATTATCACAAGGCCTTCTTTTCTTACATTATCGTTTATCATTTAGAGAATATATATATATAATAAAGTATTAACTTGTTTTATATTTGAGCAAGAATTATTATAACCTAGGATGCTTTGGAGGATAAATATGCAGTAATAAAGTGGAGTAATCTTCTTGGATCATTAACTGAGAACACAATTTATTATAAAAAGGAAAATATGGAGTATATGAATAAAGAAACATGTCCAATCTCTTGAAGTTAGTTACAAACTTACACATGATGTTTGTTCTTCCTCTGCAACATGTCTCTGAAATACTTACCACTCTTGATTTCTTCACATTATTCAGCAAACTCTGTACAGGAATCTAGGTTGTCAGATTTATTTATTTTTTGAAGATGACAAAAAATTATAGAGAAAATAAAATAGTAGTAGTAGATGGGCCATAGACATAGCCATTGGTATGAGCATGCTTGATTCATAATAATAAAGAAGGCATGACATGATGATTCTTCAGACTATAAGAAAGCTATAAAGATGAACTCGGCTAATCATCATAGCCATGTCCAAAGATATATAATATATATATAGTCATTAATATTATGTGGTCGACGGTTTCATGTATCTAAATAATTAATTAATCACGATTTGATATGACAACTAATTATAATTCCCTCTTAAACCCTTATTAAATAAGAATTCAAACTAGCCAGCCTGCTGGGAGTATCCTAAGGCGATATATATAGCTTTAATAATGAATAGTGATCAATTAATGTAGTTTTAACCCGTGACACAGGTAAAGGTGTTCACGATTACAGTTATAATAAAAATTGTAAACAAATCATTGGTGCCTAATTTTATTATTTCATAAATGTAAATAATTGATTGGTGCCTAATTTTATTATTTCATAAATGTAAATAATGAATTTCAATTATGAACTGTCAGTTTTTTTGAATACGCTTTAAAAAATTAATATTTTTTTACACTAACTCATGTATTAAAGTTACATGTGATTTTATCAGTTATAATGATAATGCTATATAATACTACATCTATTTTTATAAGTATTCAATTTTTGTTGTTTTATAATAGTGTCTCAATTCAAAATTCTAGACTAACATTTTCTTATTTTATGCTTATTTAATATTTCATCTCTCCCATTTATTTAAACGAATTTTTCTTATTTTATGCTTATTTAATATTTCATTTCTCCCATTTATTTAAACGCATTTTCCTTATTGGATTGTCGCGATTATTTAGACACATTTTCTTATTTGACAAATTTTACCTATTTTTCTTAAAGACCATAATAACTAGACAAATGTATGCGTTACAAAAATAAATACGTCTAAATAGGTGGAAGGGAATGATTACTTTTATAATTTGAAAATGAAAATGAAGGGTACGAACGCATTTATCAAGTATAGATAAAATAAAGGGAGAACAGCCTTAAAATGCATCACCTTTTCATTTAGTTGCAAATATAACATGACTTTTCAATTTAGCCTAAAAATACATCACTTTTTACTTTGTTGTAATTTTCCCCAAATTTTGGAATGACCTTAATTTAAGAATATGTGGCACACATGTGGCAATAGATTTTTAAGGATTAATTTAATATATCTAAGGTGTCATTTCAATTATCCAATGTGGCATTTCAATTCATCAATGTGTCATTTTATTTATACAACATAGCAATACATAAAAATATAAATTATACATTTTTATTTTTTAAATTTAAACTATTAGATTATAAATATTAAACATAACAATGTAAATGTTATATCTTTTTTTATTTTTTAAAATATAAATCATTAAATTATAAATTTTAAGCATAAAATATTCATACATAATACTCCCTCCGTCCCACTCAAGATGGCCCCTTTTATTAAAATAATACACTCATGGGAATATAAAAGGGGCCGTCTTGAGTGGGACGGAGGGAGTATTATATATATTTTGATAGAGTCGAGCCACTCTTATAATTTTTTTTTATTTTTTTCTATTTTAGTACAATATTTATTAGTATAATTTTAAAACAAGAAGCTTATATATATATATTTTCAATTTTTTTTATTATTTTCTATTTTATTACTACAATATTTATTAGTATAATTTTTAAACAAGAAACTTATAATAGTGTGGATATTTTCATTTTTTTTTATTATCTTTAGTTAGTTTTTATTTTTAATTAACTAATTAAGAGTAAAATTGACAACATAAATTATATATGATCTAGTTTTATATAGAAACATCGCAAATTATGGAATTGAATAAAACTGCCCAAAATAAAACGGAAACAAAAATTAATGCATCTTGTAGTATAATTTAATGCATTGTCATGATAAATGTAATGCATTATAGTATAAATATAATGCATTCTAGTATAAACTATTTAATATTGTTATGTTTAATATTTATAATCTAATGGTTTATACTTTAAAAAATAAAAATGTACAATTCATACTGTTTTGTATAAAATAACACATCATATTTATAAAATTAATTATTAATTGAATAAAATCAACATGAGTACAATATATTACTATATTGCATAAATAAAATATCAGATTGAAGAATTGAAATGCCACATTGGATAATTAAAATGACACATTAAATAAATTAAATTAATTCTTAAAAATCTATTGCCACATGTGTGCCACATCATTACAAATCAAGTTCATTCCAAAATTTGGAGAAAATTACAACAAAGTAAAACGTGGTATATTTTTAAGCTAAATTAAAAAGTAATGTTATATTTGCAACTAAATGAAAAAGTGATGAATTTTAAGGCCATTATCCCTAAAATAAATTGATAAAGTTACATATCTAAAATATTGGTGGACTCGTTTTTAGATAGTGTCGAGTTTTATAATGACAGCAGAAAATTATAAAATGAAGAAAAAAAACAAATGTTAAAATTATTAGTTAAAATAATTCTAAGTTATAACTTAATGGAGGTTGTGCATATCTAAAATTATAAACTCTATTCCATTATTTCTGACATTCTTTCATAAACAAATACTCTCATAACTTTAATTAATATCATATCTACACCTCTAACTTTTATTCAAGTTCGATAGACTATTATTTATAAATTAATTGAATCTGTTCAAAATGGGAAACATCATCTTTTATCAAGAAGGGCCATATATATATATATATATATATATATATATATATATATATATATATGCAGCAAGAAAGATGGTTTAATATTTCATCAACATTTACAACCTTTTAAAGAAAGGGATCAAAAGTATAGTACGTAGAGAGATACATGAAATTTAAATTGTATGTGCATTAGTAAAATATATGATAGCTTTTGGAATTAACAACTATTGGAGCAATGATGGTTGAAGCCACTCTAAAGTTGTAGCAGTGAGGTTGCAATCATTTTTCAATAGTTGTTCATTTATTTTGCATATATCACACATTATAAAGGTTATTTTACCATACCACTTTATTTTGACAGCCAAAATTCCTACATTAATGCGTGGAATCATGTCTCAAAAATTTGCTTTCTGCCTCCATTTAATTAATATGTTTAATCTAATGTTCTTGGGATTAGGACCACATTTGGAGGCTTTTATTGCACCAATCCATATACAATGCTAATTAAAGTCGATTTCATAACAATAGAAATAAGATGAATAACTATGTTTTTTTAGTTATAAGCATTATTAGAAGACAAAAGTACATAATTTTCTCACCTTTTTGTCTAATTACTTTTTTTTCCGTCAATATAGGTGACAACAGTGTTTGAGACCATTAAGCTTCTGAATTTCTATTATCCCATGAATGTCAAATATATTCGCTTAGTAAAATATTTTAACTTTGAAGACTCAGTTTGATTTATCTTTCACGAAAGTGAGTCAAAAAAGTCATTTGTAAATATTTTTTTACAGGTAAAAAGTGGAACAATTGTTTGTTTAGTTGTAGTAAATAATTTGTTTTTGTATAATTATTTGGCTATTTTTCCCCATTTTAAAATAAATCACAATTATTTTTACCAAAATCATGTTTCCGTTGAGCAATTATGATTCTATTGTTTTATGAAAAATATGATATTTTTGCGATCATAAATCCATATTACAAAATTGTTGTCGTTGAAAGAAAAAGTATATAGGAGTGTCCAAACATTCATTCTATCTAGGGATATTAATTAGGACAATCCATTCAGTTTTGAGCTAACCCATTCGAATTGTTGGTTTATTAGGTTCGGATTAAATTAGATTGAATTTTTTTTAAAGTGAAAATTTTTAACCCTAACCCTACACTTTCGGTTTTCAAGTCACTCGCGCTAGAATATTATTAAGTAAGATGTTTAACATACATGTATACTTTTTTATAATTTTATATTTAAAAGAATAATATATAAATATAAAAAATAAAATAAAATTTTAACACAAAGTTGAATATTCAATATAAATATAAATAAATCTAAATAGAAAAAGATGAGGATTATATTGTGTCATAATTATTATTTTAAATGACTAATCAATTGATAGGTATGTTAAATACACCTTTTGCATAGTAAATAAAATATATTTTGCAAATAATTTTTATGTTATTTTGTCATTCGGTTAATCGAGCCAACCCATTTGTTTTTTGAGCTAGCCTATCGGGTTCAGGTTCTCGATCCAATTCATTTGGGTTAAAAATTATTTTGGGTTATGAATTTTCAACACCCTATTTGGTTTCGAGTTGGTGATCGAGCTAACCCGCACGTTTGGGCTAAATTGACATCCATAATTCTACTTATGACAACCTTAAAGTGGTGGTTGCTGAGTAGGGATGACAATTTTACCTGTGGGTACCCGATACACGCGGGTACCCAACCCTATTAGGAGTGAGTTTGAGGGGCATTCGATATTCACGGGTAGATTCATTGGTAAAATGTAATATTCATTTAGTTCGCGGATATAAGTAGGGATAGTTACTATCCATACTCGCGAAACTCATATACCCGCTAAATTACCTACGAAATACCCGTGAAATATCCTCGAAATACCCATCAAATACCCGCGAAATACCCACCTAACTACCCATCTAAATCTAAGTTTTTATCTCACATTGAAAATTTAAGAAACTATATCAAACGAGGACTCCTATAAAATCCATCCAACTCTTCCACATTGAAAATTTAAGAAACTCTATCAAAAGATGGCTTCTATAAAACATTTGTATATCAATTTTTAAACTTCAATTATCAAATAAAAAAAATATGAAATAAGTTAAAATTTAAAAATTTTGTCAAAAACCTGCTTTCGGGTCTCCGATTCTATCGATTTTTTTTTTGGTTCACTATAATTTTCACGTTTATTATAATTTAATTTAATGTGATTGGAGCGGGTAGCTAACCATTTCGCGGTTAAATCGATTGATCTAGTTCTATCCGATTACTTTTTAAAATATTGGTGGTTAAATGGATATCCAATGAGTGGTGGGTGGTGGGCTTGAGTCATTTTCATACCCATGGCGGGTAGGACCTTCTCTCGCGGGTATAGGTATGGATAGCTATTATCCGTACTCACCGAATCCAATTGTCATCCCTATTGCTGAGGCACGACACGACATGTTTCAATAAATAAATTGCAAGTAGGAGTATGAGGTACTCCCTCTGTAAGAAATCCAACACGGGGACTAAAAAAATAAAGTGTTATAGTTAAAAAAATAAGAGTAAATATTTTAAATGTATATTTTTTTTAAAATGACCACTTTTAACGAGACACACCAATAAGAAAATGTTACTCCCTCCGTCCCAATATATATGACCTTTTTTTCCATTTCCATTCGTCCCATTAAAATTGGCCTATTTTCTTTTATAGTAATTTTTGTGCTTTAAGTGTATTATCTTAGTCTGCGTACAAAAAAAAGGAAGTCATCTTTAATGGAGTATATCTTAGCGGAATTTAGTGAGTAATATAATATCAATGCTAAATTCCTATCTTGGGCATTCTTTTTTACACTTGATGACTTTGAATTGGGCTAAAAGGCCAATAAGAAATAGGAACTTACACTTATTAACCAAAAATCATATTACGACCCAAATAGGTAAATAATTTTTGTTATTCATAAATAAATAATTCGGTAGATAAAACTCTCATCCAGTTCCACACCTCTTTTTTCAAATACAAAGTAAAATAAATTTATTTCGATTTTAAATAACACAACAATTTATCATTTTATTGCTAAAGTAACCTCTTTGCATCCCAAAAAATAAATAAGAAAAAAAAAAACCATACAATGCATCTTATTTTCATTGTCACAGCGACATAAATAATACTCATTTTTAAAACAAGACGCATTATCTTAAACTACACAAAAGAAAAACATGTACATGATTGGGCTTGGACAAAATTATATAAGGACCAACAATAATAACATTAACCATATAAACATGCACAAGCACAAAAACTTTATAAAAAATAAATAAATAAACATCGCTTAAAAGCAAACATTTCCAACAACTCACTCACAATGTAAAATACACATACAGAATCAAGAATCCAATCAAAATCCTAACAACCTAGCAATGTATGTAGGCTTAAAAAAGTCTCAACACTAGGCGATATGTTACCAAAGCAATAAATAAGGGCATATATAATTGTATACATCATCACCCCACAAAAAAATATGTCACCATCTTTTATTATGCTCATATACTCATTCATAATTAAAGACTTGAATGTGGAACTTCTCCAGCTCAAGAACCAGACTTCGGTTTTACTGAAACAGAACCATCTAACCTAAAACGTTAGGCCCGAACCACACCTTGTTTCTGCGAGGATCAACATAAGACCCTGCATTATGATCACCCTGCACCTCTTGAAATGAATAAGATGGTAACAAAGTTGTAGCAGCAGAAAGCCCGAGCCCATGACGAGTACCTGGCGTTTCAGTGTAAGATGAATCTAGATTGTATTTCAGAGTGGCTATGGGGTGATCGTATTTGCATGTTCGTCCAAACTTGCATTGGCCTTTCTGCATGTAGAAAGAGCAGGCCTGCACCCCCTGTTCCTCACCGAAAAGGTAAAATAGGCATGTTTAGAGATTTGAGCGAAAATCTGAAATCTGGACAAGGGGTGAGGTTATCAGCATTATTACAACCTTAATGAGTTACAGGTAATCAAACATGTCTAGTACCATAGCTATACTTTTTTTTTTCCCATTAATAACACAATACCATTCAAGAACTGTTTAGTGATTTTAAAATGCAGGAAAGGTTAAGTTCTTGCATGACATCGACATGTTCCTCTAGGAAAATGTTTGATGAAGAGACAAATGGATTTCAAACCTAAACACTTACAAAAAAACAACCACAACGTTATAAAAGGCAAAGGTATCAGAATACAATGTTAACCCATAAGATCTAACAGGAAATTAGTGGTTCTCCTCTGTTTTGTTGAACTGCAATTGCATAATGTAACAACAAAATAAAAGAAAGTAAATGCACATGATATCACCGTGATGAATAGGATGACAATGAAATCAGATCATTGGAATTTGGAAGACTATGCCACAATAAGAAGTGCACATCTAGACATGTTGCTAGCAACACCGCTTGTAATAAAAAAGGTCAAAACATAGAAAGATCAGAAAGAAGATTTTGCAGATAAAACTCTATCATAGATCAGTAATAGGAGAAGGTTGAGAGTGTTTGCTTTTACTTCAGATTGTATGTCATAGTGTAGTGTTGATAATCTGGCAGGCAGTTGAGTTATTAATAGACATGATCAGCTTAACATTACATAAGATGAAGACAGGATGTTGAAATTCAACCAGGTCTAGATTTCACATCTAGAGAGATTGCAGTTGTTACCTACACGTATATGATCATTCAGGAAACCATCCCACCTTTTGTATAAAAGCACTAAAATTCAATCACAGTAAAAATAAAATCCCATTCAATTTCTATTACAGTTTCTACCTTATGTAATTATGTATCTAGTAATTTTAGTATGTAGGCCCACTACTCACGCCTGTTTATCTCCCTATGTATATAAGAGATTCTTCTATTATACTATATAAAATCTATTACTATTTTATTATTTTATAATTCTAAGTATACAAAATATTCATATCCCAAACTGTAAGAAAAAGAGGCAAGCGCCTATGCTGCTGGGCTTAGCAAAATCATTCATAGGATACAAAAGCTAGTGTTCTACCCAAAAAGACTTAGGTAAAACAGATAGATACTTTCAAAACTATAATGAATAAAATAGTATTCAGAGTGAGCTATTCAATTAAGGAAAAGCAATAATGGATGAAAGGATCAATCATACCGGACGAAGAGGCAGCCCCAACGGGCTAAGAGCACAACTAGTCTTTGAGACAGCCCAATCTGGCATATGATTATACCTACAAGATGATCCGAATTTACAGTCTCCAGTTCTCATGTAGTACTTGCAATCTGGCTGGCCAGGTCTTTCAGGGAATTTTTGTTCTTGTGGTATACTGCCTGATGGGCCTGCTGATGATGGTAAATGGGAATAAGCTCCGAAAAAGACAGGGAGAGAAGAGCCTAGCTGTGACAGTCCATACACTGAAGCTGCTCCAACTGAGGGTTGAGCACCTGGTGACGGTGTAGGGCTAACCGATCCCTACATCATACAAGCCATCATTACGCTGGAATCAAAGATAGCTCCTATTTCAAACAAAAGTATGAAAGTACAAATTAACATATAAGCTCAGATAGGATCCCAAATGAACAGTCTCAAATTCAAGGAAACCCATGATAGAGGGCTTACTGAGTGTGGATTCCAGTTTGGAACAGGAACAACTCCAGGGAGCAGCATTGGACCATAAGCACCAGCGACATAGGAACTAGGCAACAGAGGAGATCTTGCAACCCTGTAGCTGGATGTTGTGCCTTCAAATTGCTTAGAAGAAGGAGAAGAAAGAGACTGCACTGTCGGATAAAATGGACGTGCAGATGCTGACACAGATGTTCCATCTGATTGAGGATGATCGAATTTACATGTTATACCGAATTTGCATTGCCCCGTTTTCAAATAATAGGAGCACTCTTTCTCTCCCTGTTGGAAAGGATTCTATCATGACCATTGAAAGTCTGACAACATAAATATGTGAGTGAACATACAACAACTGATTACCGTTCGTAATGGATATCCATAACTATTTAGAGGTGCATTAGTCAATGAGCCACCAGCATTTTTCGGGTGGTTAAACTTGCATGACATACCAAATTTACAAGTCGCTGTTCTTAAATAGTACTGCACATTCAACAAGTAAATAAACATAATCCATCAAGAGTTCAGAAATGAAGGGGGAAAAAGCATAATGTGTGTTAGTTGCTACAACTCACTCAGAAATACTGAAGTCAAGTACCTGGCATGGAGGTTCCCCTACTCGCTCAGGGTAATCTCCCACTCCTAACTGCACGACATACAAAAAGACATGTGCATGAAACTCCATTAATTCAATAGAAATAAATTCAACCACCCCTCTTAATAGTATCAAGAACCATAAGACAAAAAAGAACAACCCAAATGAGCTTCAAGAAAGCTAAATCCCCGTCCCCCACCCCCACCTCCTGAAATAATTACGGCATGCCAACCCCAACTTGTTACAACTGCCGACAAGAATAGATAGCAAAGGATAGAATAAAAAATAGAGTAGCATAATGAGGGCAATGCTGCATATATTGCAGTGCTATACATACTAAGAACGTCGGATCATACGACTTACTACCATAAAACAAAGTACAACCACAATTTTACTATAATATAAATTCAATATCCTTACAACCGATACAAAAAAAAAAACACAGAAAACAAAATCTTGCGGTCAGAACCTCACCGAGCTGGCACGATTCCTAGGGTGATTGTAACGGCACTTGGCCCCGTATCCACACGACCCGGTTCGTAGATAGTAGGCGCAGTCGGGTAGACCCGGCATCTCTGGGTACGCTTCTCTCTCCCATAAATTCATCCCCCGCATAGATTCTACATGTACGAACACATTATAAAAAAAAAACTACATGCTACAGCCTCACTAAGACCCTAGAAACTCAAAACCCATAAATTTAAGAATAAAAAAAGAAATCCGAAATCAACACCCAAACCCACCTTCCAAACCCGAATTTTGAGGCCATTCCCCCTGCTGCTGATCGCCGTACAACGCCATTCGAGCTCGACTTAACTATTCCTGCATGACATCAAACAGAG
Source organism: Leonotis leonurus (assembly GCA_026898415.1). NCBI lineage: Eukaryota > Viridiplantae > Streptophyta > Magnoliopsida > Lamiales > Lamiaceae > Leonotis > Leonotis leonurus. The sequence goes on from JAPKLX010000049.1 coordinate 1,754,433, forward strand.
GGGTGGAGGCAAAACAGCGAAGAATCCGCTTTTGTACAGGACGTTTGGTTCTCAGTCGGCGCTCTAACCGATCGGAGACTTTAATGCTCAAAGGGGTTTCACTATAGCACTGCTTGGGATTTTGGTTTGTCCGAACTCCGAAAGAGAGGATGAGGAGGAGAAGAATGATAGAGTATTTGTGAAACAGTGAGAGTTAGCGAGTGTTTACCCTTTTCTCTTTCTAGTTATTTCGTTTACATCTGTACAGTATTTGATTCTGGAGCTGTAGTGGTGTAGTAGAGTGTAGTGTTTGTTCGTAATCGTACAGTGTGGTCTGGTATTTAACGCGCTCTGTGTCTCTCTCAAGTCTGGAGAGAGAGTCAAGGACTATAAAGAGTTTGGTATGTTTGTAAGAATACCCGCCAAAGTGTGAGTGACAAAAGCGGGTTAACCATTTAATGAAAAGTTTCTCATGGGAATCCCCCTTTTTTAAGCTTTTTTAGTTTTTTCAACGCCGTTTTCATAATACACGGCCTTTTATATATCACACCCGTAACCGACACTCCTCCCCCTGTGGAAATACTCTTTTCACCTCTTCTTTTCTGTCTTTTAATGAAATTATAATTTAAATAGAATGAACGTATAAAAAAAGATTTAAAGTATATTGTTTGATATTTAAATATGACTTTACACAATATTTCTATAAGTATTAGTATTAAATAAAAAATTATAATAAACAAATTTTTATTCATCCCATTAAAATATGTCTAAATTAATAGAATGGAAGAAATAGAAATTTAAGATTTTCCTGCATTCATGCAAAAAGTAATTTTAACAAATATTGCTAGCAAATAAAATATAGATAATATCATTTTTTTTTAATTTTAAATTATAAATACACTAATTTTTGAACAACACTGGTGATGTTGGAATTTTATTTACTTACCGCGATTTCATTAAAATTGTTTTGACGTTAAAAAACACACAGACTTAAAATTATATTATTACTTTGTCAATGAGCAATTGAGAAAATTTAAAATGAAATGAGCAATGCAAGATAAATTTCACCGACATGGACTCGAATCTCAAGTCGTATTTATAGCGTTATCGAAATAGTTTTTGGACATTATAATTTGATTGTTGGAATTTGTGATTTTATTTCATAAATTTATTTTCGTTGTTTTGGCACTTAATATTTTTGTTTTATTGCTATCTGTCATTACTCTGCGTAGCCTCGTCAGCCTTTAAAAAGTTGAAAACAATGGGTGCATCGATTGGTTGATGGGGAGTAGTACTACTGTACTAGTTGGTAGGTGTCATCTCCCATATAGTTAATATTTATTTTATTCTGTTTTACTATTCCATGCTTCACGTGGTCATATATTCTTATTGGATGTTTATATTCAAAGTGACCATTTTTTCAAAAAAACACACTCTATTTTCTTAGACTCCGTGTTAGATTTTTGTGACCG
>JAPKLX010000049.1:1755893-1844830 GCA_026898415.1 Leonotis leonurus
AAAACACACTCTATTTTCTTAGACTCCGTGTTAGATTTTTGTGACCGCATTTAACGAAACGGAGAGAATAGTATTAACATATTTTATTTTAAAATTTTATCTTAAAATAGAGAATTTGTTATTTCTTCTTTTTAGGGTTATGGATTAAGGTGTATATTTTAATTGTATGCATTAATAAAAAAAATATATGATTCATGTTTAATTTTAGTTAACACGAGTAATATATTTGTAGTATAATCATCCTACATAATTTTATACTCTCTCTGTCCCATTTGATTATAATAATACACATATTTGAATAAAAAATGAGACAATTGAGGTGAGACAGAGGAAGTATAAACATATATATATATATATATTATATATATGCGGGTGTGTAATTTTGTCAATTGAAGCTTCATTTCATTGTTATATTGTTGCATTACGATTTAAAATTAGAAGATGAGAACATACAAGTTACATAAGGAAATCTACTGAAACTCGAGAAGACTATATATAAATAAACCTAGAAAATACTTTGTAAAAATCGAAATCCAAGTTCTTGTAAATTAGAAGATGAGAACATACAAGTTACATGAGGAAATGACTGTAGGAATCGCTTTATATATATCTATATCTATATCTATATATATATTGATCGATCTTAATTTTCGAGGTGAAATAATACGAGGTGAAGAAAGTAATAACACGGGATTTACGTGGTTCGACTTTTAATGAAGTCTACGTCCACGGAGAGGAGAGCTGATATATTTATGACTTGAAAAATAGCAATTACAGAATGTCCCTCTAATCTAGCTTTGAGAGCCTATTTATAGATAATTTAGAAGCGGTTATGCTAAGTGGGCCGAAGTGCTGGGCTTATGGGCCGAGCTATTGGGCCTAACCGCTGGGCCGAACTGCTCTTGGGTCGAGGTGACTGGGCCGAGCTGCTCTTGGGCCGAGGTGCCACTAATGGGCTTCTATTGGGCCATGTTGGATGGGCCATATCCTATCACATCCCCCCCTCAAAAGAAGATCGGCACCGAAGTGGAGATCTTGACGAGGTTGGCGGAGTGATGATCTGGATGAGGTGAAGATCTTGCGGATACCGAAGTCGAGGTGAAGATCGTGCAGTTACCGAAGTCGAGGTGAAGATCGTGCAGTTACCGAAGTCGAGGTAAAGCCGAGGTAGTAATCTTAGTGGTGGAAGACAGCTGTTGTAGAAGGTCGCGGGCGACACGTGTCGCATTCCTGTTGGAGGAGCCGAAGAGGCGGGATTTTGAAAAGGAGGCGGTTGAGAAAAGGTGAAGTGATGTCTATAAAGGCTTCCTTTGGAAGCTAACAAACACTTTTCACTTTTCGCAACCCTAATCTCACTTTCCCATCTGCAAAAAGCTCTTAACCTTTCTGCCATTTGTCGATTTCAACTTCGAGAGAGCTTATTCACATCTTTCAACCAAGTAAGTTATTATGGCTTCTTCGTCTTCTGCTTCTTCTTCTTCTTCGTCTTCTTCTTCTCGCGTCCTAGTCGGTCCTGAGGTGGTAGAGTCTCCCTCGCCGATTAGGAGTTTTCCGGCGAGGGTTTCTGTTAGGGTTTTTACCCGTGCTTTTTCCCCTCCCGTATTTCGGGAGGTTGAGTTCTTGCCCCCCTCTGGGTCGGGTGCGGTGCTGGATTTTTCTTCCACCATGAGTGACTCGCACATGGTGAATCTGGCCCGTCGTTTTGTTTTCCCCAAGTCCATGGAGTTAGTTGTTCCTCGGGAAGAGGATAGGGGTTGCTCTCCGCCTGTAGGTTTTTTTACAGTTTACGAGGACTACTTGCATTTTGGTCTTCGTTTTCCTTTGAGCCCCATTTTTGTTGATTTTTTGGAGAGGTGGAGGCTGCCTCTGGGGCAGTTAGCACCGCCGTCGATCAAACAGATCGTCGGTTTTTGTATAGAGGTCGGCAGCCGAGGAGGCTCGGCCTCGTTAGATTCTTTGCTGCGCTTCTATAGAGTGAAGCGGGCGCCGACGGGGTGGGTGTATCTTTCCCCCACTAATAAATTTAAGTTGGTCACCCCGTCGAAGGTATCGAACTGGCAGAAGAAATTTTTCTTCTGCCGAGCAGAGGGAGTGCCTCGGCACGACTGGTCTTCGGTCAAGTTCGGGCCGCAGCTGAGGGTGGATCCCGTCGGCGACGTCGAGGCGAGCCTGGCGGACCTCGGCATGATTAAGAGGAAATATGCCGAGGCTGAGTTGTCGAGGCACGGGCTAAGCCCATGTGACGACCTGGCCGACGTGGATCCGGGTGAGGCTGCGTATTATGTTGTTTGACTTCGTTTCTCTGTGCTCGGTTTTAATGTTTGCTCTATTTCTGCAGTGGATCCCGAAGTTTTGCAGGCGGCCCTGAGGAGGAAGAAGAAGAGGCCGAGAGTCACCTCGGCCGCCGAGGAGACGCCGCGCCCAGAGAGGGTGGAGAGGGTGGAGATCGGGTCGACTCCGCCCGTGATTAACTTGGAGGAGCCTCGGAGGGAGGAGGTGAGAGGCCCGGATGCTCGGGCGTCCGGGTCGGGGGCAGCTAGTAGGGCCCCGTTTCCCGAGGTGAGTGGAAGAGGTTTTAGCCTTACCTATTTTTATTCTTTGTTCTGTGCTGACATATTCCGTGCAGGAGGCGAATATGGTGCTGGACGGGCTGAGCGCCCTCTCGCACTTCGTCATTGACGGAGTCGAGCAGTTCAGGGCCTTAAAAGCCGAACTCGAGGGGGCGAGGGCCGAGGCGGCGAAGGCGGAGGAGCAGGAGGCCAGGACTCTGGTCGAGCTGCTCGCGGCGGAGAGGAAGGTGGCCGAGGTGGAGGCCGAAGCGGCGAGGTTGAGGGGGGAGCTCGCCGAGGAGAGGGAGAGGATGGCCCGGGCGGCGGCCGAGCAGGGCGGCGTGCTGCGAGCGCTTGCTGAGCGGATTTTCCGCTCCAAGTACTTCGGCACCGTGGCGGCGCAGCTGGTGACCGCCATGAGCACGCCGATTACTTCGGCAGCGCTCGACTTGGTTGCCAAGGATTACCCCGAGCTTGATAAAGTCAAGTACGGGTATGAAAAGGCGACTAAGGAGGAGATGCTGCGGGAGTACGCGGAGGTGCTCGTGGAGTACACCGCGGCCATCCCGGTGGTGGAGCGGCTCGCGCAGCAGAAGACCCTGCTGTCTGAGCAGGCGGTTCGGCACTGCCCGGTGGATCGGGACGACGGTCTTGAGGCTGTCATTGCCGATCTGGCTAGAAGGCCGGCTGCCGATGCCGAGGAGGGAGGCGGTGAAGGCGGCGCTGGGGGGCCCGAGGTCGGGGAGCAATAGTTTTGCTTTTTTTTTTTTTTTAGCTTGTATTACGTCTCTACTAGAAGCGCTTTTTACACGTATATAAAGAATACTTTCCTTTGAACTGTGTCTCTCGCTGAACTGTTTACTTCTTTTGCTTTTGTAGTCCGCTTTTGACTTCTCCCCTACCTCGCTGTCTAATCAAGAAATAAACGAGCTTCGTCGGGCTGCCGAAGCTGTCGAGGTCGAGGCCGCATGTTGGAAAAGCCGAGCTGCCAACATCGAGACCGAGCTCGAGGCGAAGCTTCGGTTGGCTCAGGAGAAGCTGGACGAGGAGCATGCGAGGTTTTTGGAGTTGGAGGATAAGTTCAAGCAGGTCAAGGACGACCTTCAGACCTTTAAAGCCGTGGCCGAGGAGCACGAGGAATACGAGGACCGTATACATAAAAATGGTGGCCTGACCATATACGAGGTCCATACACAAATAAAAGAGGTCCGAGCTCGTACGAAGAAGTACATAGAGAAGTACGGCGACGACTCCTGGCAAGTTCGTGAGCAGGAAGAGGCGCTTCTCAAGCTCGGATCCATGTACAAAGTTATTCAGAAGAGGAACCCGAGGCTGAAGAGATGGATCGAGTCTAAGAAGGCTTCACTCGAGGCTTCCTCTTCGGGTCAGTTTGAAAGGAGTTCGGCTGGCGCTCCTCCCCTCACTTTGGGTCGAACTCGAGAAGAGACTCTCGCCATCATGTCTCGAGGTGGAGGGCGACGCGCTTCGGGTGGCCGAGGACGAGCTGTGCTTCCAAGCCGAGGTCGATCTACGCCTTCAGGTCGAGGCCGAGGTGGTTTTGGCCGTGGCGAGGGGATGGCCTTTTTGGATTCAGTGCTCGGTCATGGCGGTGCCAGCTCGAACTCGGGTCTGGGCTTCGTGGAGAAGTATCTTAATTTTAGTAGTAGGTCTCCGGGCTCGGACCCTCCACCATGATTGTAATACATATTTTTATGAAATAAAATACAACTTTTCGTCATCATTACTTCTCTAAAGCTTTACTTAATTTGTGTAATCAAGTTTGCTTAAGACGTTTGTGATGATTAAAATGTACTTCGGAGTTACTGTGGACGGGATGGGGCCGAAGTTTGGACGAACTTCTTTCTGTGTACTTCGAGTAGCCACTTCGTCTAAGGACGAAATTTGGGCTTTGTATCTGCCACTTCGTCTAAGGACGAAGTTTAGGCTTCGGGTCAGCCACTTCGTCTAAGGACGAAGTTTAGGTTTTGAATCAGCCACTTCGTCTAAGGACGAAGTTTAGGCTTTTTAGTTCCTTGTTTGTCGAATTTATCGATAGGAGTGGTCTCCCTAGAGGCTACTCCATACTTGGAGTTTTAGCTTAATTTGGACATGTATACAGAATAAATACTATAAAACTCTATATATAAGAAATAAAATTCGAAATGTCTTGAATTACAAGTAATATTTCTTTAAGTGAGAAACATGCCAGGTTCGGGGTACTGGCTCGCCAGATATGTGGACTAGCTTGTACGACCCTTTGCCGAGGACATCTTGGATTTGATATGGGCCTTCCCAGGTTGCTTCTAGTTTGCCGAGCTTTTCTGCCTTACTAACTTCATTATTCCTGAGAACGAAGTCGCCTTTTTGGAATTGTCGATGCTTCACTCGGTTGTCATAATACCGAGCTACTTGCTGTTTGTACCGAGCTTCTTGTATGTAGGCTCGTTCTCGTTTTTCTTCCAGTAGGTCCAAGTTAGTTCGGAGGCCTTCCTCGTTGGTATTGGCTGTAAAATTTATAGTTCGGGGGCTCGGCAAACCGATCTCCACTGGAATTACTGCCTCGGTCCCGTAGACGAGGCTGTACGGCGTTTCTCCATTGGATGTCCGAGGAGTAGTTCGGTAGGACCAGAGGACTTGAGGTAAATTTTCTGCCCAATCTCCTTTGGCTTTGTCGAGGCGAGTCTTCAAACCCTTGACTATTGTTCGGTTCGTGACTTCGGTTTGTCCATTTGCCTGAGGATGTGCTACCGAGGTGAATTTTTGTTGAATGTTAAGTTCGGAGCACCATTCTCTAAATGTCTTGTCCGTGAACTGAGTTCCATTATCCGAGACGAGGACGTGAGGTATACCGAAGCGGCAGACCACGTTCTTCTAGACGAAGTTGAGGGCTTTTTTGCTCGTAATTTTTGCAAGAGGTTCGGCCTCTACCCACTTCGTAAAGTAGTCGATGGCTACTATTAGGAATCGCAGCTGGCCGGGGGCTTGCTCAAGCGGGCCAACGATGTCTATCCCCCATTGCATGAAGGGCCATGGGCTTTGCATGTTAGTTAGCTCGGTTTGAGGTAACCTCGGCACGTTTGCATGGATCTGGCACTTCGGACACTTCTTGACGAGGTCGACTGCGTCCTGGAGCATGGTTGGCCAATAGTATCCCCATCTCATAATCTTTCTGGTTAGAGCCCGAGCTCCGATGTGACTACCACAAGATCCTTCGTGCACTTCACATAATATGTAGTTCGCTTGGTTCGGTCCTGCGCACCTTAGAAGAGGTTGAAGATACGACCTTTTGTATAATACTCCCTGATCGAGAACATATTTGACTGACTTGCTTTGAAGCTTCCGAGCTTCAATCTTGTCGGCAGGGAGTTCACCTCTTTCTAAATAGTCCCGAAGTGGTGTCATCTAGCTCGGCTCGTCGTCGGACACCATATTCACTTCGGCTTCGTCGATACTTCGAATTGTGACTTCTTCTACAGGAGAGGCTGTGGATGACGAGGCGAGTTTGCTTAGTGCATCAGCTCGGTCGTTATCGCCTCTTGGGATTCGTATCAGCTCAAAGTATGAGAAGCTTTCTTGTAAAGTTTTGACTTTATGGAGATATTTTTTCATCCTTTCATCCCGTGCTTCGTATTTGCCTAGGACGTGACTCACTATGATCTGGGAGTCACTGTAAACTTGTATAGCTCGTAGTTGGAGAGTTTGTGCGAGGCGAAGTCCGGCTATCAGGGCTTCGTATTCCACTTCGTTATTTGTGGTTGGGAAGCTTAACCGTAGAGCATAAGGGAGTTCCTTCCCTTCCGGACTGACGAACAGAATTCCGGCTCCACTTCCTTTTTTGCCCGACGCCCCATCCACGTAAACTTTCCAACAATCTGCTGGAGGTGTCTTCGGCATTTCTTCTTCGGTATTCTCCTCGGACGGTTTGGAGGGTTTCGGAGGCTCGGCGAATACTGCCTCTACTAGGAAATCTGCCAGTGCCTGTCCTTTGATAGCCTGCCGAGGTGCAAAGGAGATCGTATGCTCGCTAAGTTCGACCGCCCATTTGGCGATTCGCCCCGAAGCTTTTGGCTTCGTGAGCACTTGCCGAAGTGGGAGGTCGGTTAATACTTGTATAGGGTGAGCATGAAAGTATGGTCGAAGTCGTCTTGCAGCATTCACCAAGGCAAGTGCGACCTTCTCCAGGGGTTGGTACCTCGTTTCTGGCCCTTTTAGAGCTCGGCTTATGAAGTATATGGGTAACTGTCGAGGTCCTTCTCGTACTAAGACTGCGCTTATTGACTCGTCCGAGGCGGCGAGGTATAAGGAAAGAACTTCTCCTTCTCTTGGGACTGACAATGTGGGCAAGTTGTCGAGGTACCTTCTTAAATTCTCGAAGGCTGACTTGTGCTCGTCGCTCCATTCGAAGTTCGGGGCCTTCTTTAAGATTTTGAAGAATGGGAGTTGCTTCTCGGCTGCTTTAGATAGGAATCGACTGAGTGCGGCCAGGCAGCCCGTTAACCTGTGTACGTCGTGGACTGACTTCGGCACTTGCATCTCTTGGACGACCTTGACCTTTGCTGGGTTGGCTTTTAATCCTTTGCGAGAGACCCAGCACCCTAGGAATTTTCCGGACTGGACCATGAAAGTACATTTTCCTGGATTTAACTTCAGGTTCACCTCGCGAAGTAGTTTGAAGACGACCTGGAGGTCGTTTAAGCTAGTGTTGACTTTTTTGCTTTTGACGACGATGTCGTCGACGTATACTTCAACAATCTGGCCGATGTGAAGTTCGAATATCTTGTCAACCATCCTTTGATATGTGGCTCCAGCGTTTTTGAGTCCGAATGGCATTTTCTTGTAAGCGAAAATGCCGAAGTCTGTAACGAAGGCTGTCTTCGGAGCGTCCTCGGTACTCATGAGGACTTGGTGATAGCCTTTGTACAGGTCGAGGAAGCTAAACACCTCGTGACCGACGAGGGCTTCCACTTTCTTGTCAATGTTGGGGAGGGGGTAACAATCCTTAGGGCAGTGTTTGTTGAGGTCGGTATAATCAATGCACATGCGCCATCCCCCTCCTTGCTTCTTCACCATTACGGGGTTAGCCAGCCACGTCGGATATTTTACCTCGAATAAAATATCGGCTTGCTGTAGTTGGCGTACCTCGTCGTGTATCACTTGATTTCTCTCGGCAGCAAAAGCTCGTTGCTTTTGCCGAACTGGTTTCACCTCGGGATTTATGTTGAGGTGATGGGTGATGACACTTGGTGACACCCCGGTCATGTCTAGAGGTGACCAGGCAAAAATATCTCTGAACTCCCGAAGTAGTCGTATAACCTGACCTCGGAGTTCGGTTCCCCCGACGAAATCGACCTTGACGACCTTGGATGCGTCGTTTTCGTATAGTACGACGTCTTCTAGAGGTTCTGCAGCGGACGGGGTCGACTTCGTCACTTCTGGGTTCTGTAATTGTTATGCTTGGGGATGTTGCACACCAGGACCTCGGAGTGCGACCTGCATGCACTCCTTGGCCTGTGTTTGATTTCCCCGAAGCGTGATAACCCCGTTCCTTGAAGGGATTTTGATTGTCAAGTGGTAGGCCGAGCAGACTGCTCTCGTCGCTATCAGCCAATCTCTTCCTAAGATAATGTTGTAAGGAGAGTTGGCTTTGACGACGAAGAAGTGGATTATCTTTGTGGTAGATAATGGGCTTCGTCCTACCGTCACGGGGAGCGAGATCGTACCATCCGTCGAGCTCTCCCCTTGTGTGAAGTTTTTCAATGGGACGGGTGCTGGTTTTAGGCGTGCTTCTTCGATGTCGAGTTTGCCGAAGCAGCTCTTGAAGAGTACGCTTACCGAGGCCCCACTGTCGATGAATACTCGGTGCACTAATTTATTGGCCACCACAGCTTCGATAATGGTGGCATCCTGATGAGGCGAGGCGTGAGGGACGGGGTCATCACTAGAGAAGGTAATGACCTCGTCCTTTTTGAACCTCTTATGGGAAGGCTCTTCCGATGGTTGGTTCCGAGCCTCGGCTTTCAGCGAGGACCTCGTCGAACCTTGCGGCAGCCCGATGATGGCGGCGATAACTCCATCGTACTGAGGCTGATCTTCGTCTTCGTCTTCGTCATCATGCCTCGGTTTCTTGTCTTGGGGTTTGCAATTTTCCCCCCTGGTTCTATTTCGCTTACTTCGGCTTCGAGGTCGGGTGTCCTGTTGACTTCAACCTCGGTATTTTCCGAGAGTGCCATCTCGCACTAGGTGGTCGATTTCTGAGGCGAGGTTTCGGCACTCCTCGGTGTCATGGCCGTGGTCCCCATGGAACTCACAGTACTTGTCCTTTGGTCGTCTCCTTGATCCAGTTCGGGACAAAGGTGGAGGCTTTGAGAACAAGTTCGTGTGGAGTTCGTAGATTTCTGCTCGAGGCTTGCTTAGTGGAGCGAACCGATCTTGTTCCTGACTAGGCCGAGGTCCGAGGCGGGATGCTAGTGGACCTCGTTGGATTCTCTCGAGGGCACCTCGTCGGGTTGGCCCGTGATCGGTTCGTTCTTCCCTTCTTTTCTTATCCTGACCTTCAGGTCGGTCAATAGCCCGCTTCTTCCTATCGGCTTCATCCGCTTCGGCGAATGTATCAACAATCCTCCACAAGTGTTTGGAGGTTTGGGGGCGTTCTTTTACGAGCTCCCTGAAGAGAGTGCCGGAGTGAATGGCATTTTGGAATGCCGAGATGAGGACTTCGTCGGATAAGCGGTCGACCTTGAGGCTTTCATTGTAGAATCTAGCCAAAAAGTCGCTGATGGATTCTCCTCGTCCTTGTCTCAAGGTAAGGAGTTGAGCCGAACTCATTTTTGCTTCGGCTTTCTGGAAGAAGCGTCTTTCAAAGGCATCCAGCAGGTCGGCATACGATCCTATGCTGCAGCGCGGCAGGTTGTCGAACCACTTTCGTGCATTGTCCACCAACAGTTCGGGGAAGACTTTGCACATATAGACGTCCTCGGCTAAACCTTGGTTCAGCATGTTGTATTGGTACTGGGACAAAAAGTTACTCGGGTCACAGGAACCATTGTAGGGTTTGATAGGTGGGACTCTATATGTTGATGGAAGCGGAGTATAGAGAATTTTATTGGTAAAGGGAGTAGCGATTCGGCTGTAAACAGTGAATCTCCCTTCTCTATGGTCGTCCTCGTCACGTCGAAAATGGTCGACGTTTCGACGAGGTGGTGCCCTCTCTCTTCGGTACTCCTCGTCACGTCGGGAAGGGACGACGTTTTGACGAGGCGAAGTTGAACCTCGCCGAGGTGAGGCAGTGTTTTCTCGACGATCATGCTGTCTCCTGGGGACCTCGTCATTTCTTCTCTCGACAATCTGGTTTGAGGGACGAGGTTGTTGTCGTGATGGTCCTGCTCTATCTTCCTCGTTCAGGTCTCGTTGCCGATGCTGTTCGGCAAATTTGAGGAAGTCTTGTTCGTGGAGATCTAGATACGCTTTGAGCGCATCTCCGAGCTGAGGTTGGAGCGAGGTGTTTCCTCGTTGGTTATCCTGATTCAGCCCTCCGCTATTGATAGAATCGTGAGATCGGTTCGAGTGAACGTCCTCCACATGGCCTTCCGGAGTTCGGCGACGGAGTAAGTGCTGTCTATTAGGTTGTACCTGACGTACATCCCCTTCGTTGGTAGAAGTACGAGGTGGATCGGCAGGTACGGGGGGCAGCTCGGCTTCGAGGTGACTGGGCCGAGCTGCTCTTGGGCCGAGGTGCCACTAATGGGCTTCTATTGGGCCATGTTGGATGGGCCATATCCTATCATATATATATTTGTATTTATTTATATAGTGGTCAAATAATTTGATCGGGTTTTTAAGTGACGTGTCATTTAATTTAAGATAATTAAATAACATATGGTCGATCTACGTTTTGAGTAGATGATCGTGGTATATTTATTTTCTCTAAACCGATTCTCGATGAGTGGGAAATAAAAGTATAAAGTGAGTCACTTAAAGAAAATAGTTATGCATTTGAGACTAAGTATGGAGAGAAATACTTCTCTCACGTTGATTATGGAACCATCATTTGTGGTGTTATATTATACATTGGCAGAAAGTTCCAATTTGATTTATGGTCGGTAATTAAATTGCTCGTGGTGAATGAATTTATCCAAATCAAAATGATAGACTGAGTAATAATTTAATAGATATTAATTTTTTTTTATAATATGTAAATGATTTTGATAACAATACTTCATATAATTTAATAGATATTAATTTTTTTTTATAATATGTAAATGATTTTGATAACAATACTTTATGTAATATGTATGAAGCTATATCACCAACCCCTCATTTCTCATCTTCCAACACAACCCTTCTTCTAAAACTCAAACCCCCACATAATCGATCTTCAAACAATCGAGGCATTACGATAAATTTTTTCATTGCTTATCTCACAGTCATAAAAAGATTTAATTTTGAATATTCTTACCATTGATGAATTAAGAAATTGAATAGTCGTCAATTTTACTTCGCTATTAACTCCATATATTAAAAGCCAAAAAATCTCAAAATCAATACCTCATCTATTCTTAGGCTTAAAAAGTGTCTTCCACAACACATCCAATGTATATTTTTCCTCAACTCCATATCTACCCACCATAATTTAGCATATTCATTCTCAATATCCCCACAAATTGTCATAGAAACACGAAAACATTCCATGGTTTAAGTTTGGACTAACCAGATAACAAACCTAATAAAAACCTCATCCCATTCATTTGAAAAATATCTATTCAGTCACAACATAATCTATTCACCACTGTCTCCCGCAAAAATTGAAATTGTAAACTTCTTATTTTCATCATAAAGGTTGTTAAGCTTAAATAAGTTGCATGACTATTCACCATATGCACCCCAAAATACTATTTAATCTCATCAATCACATCTTGTATCACCTTGGAATTAAACGATAACACATAATTATCATAGTTAAATTACTTGACCAGAAGAAAATGAATATAAGCCCAAAGCTTGCATATTGCTTCCCTCCATCTTCTTCGGCTTTAAAAAAAATTGTCATAAAAAAATGTGAAACCATTAGTGCTCGCTTTGCCACCCTTACACCAGTGAAAGTTTGTTGATGATCTATATATGATTTTTAGGATTGAAGAGAGCCATTATGCATAAATAACAAACAAAAATGGTGACAACGGATCTCGTTGACTAATATCACTTAATGGCTTTACTTAGACAGTTATCACGAAAGAAAAACGAGTTGAAGTAAGACACTTCATAACCAGCCCTACCAATTTCTCCGTCAAGCAAATTTTTTCCAACATCAACTATTATAAAAAGAGCTTTTCACCCTATTATATGCGGTGTTAATATCCAATTTTGTTGCAACATAGGTTCTATTAGGTTTCTTTTACTTCATAATGAATTTATGCTTTCAAACTCAACCAAAATATTATTTGAGATAAGTCTTTCTGGAATTAAAGGACTTTGAGAATCATCAACTACTAATGGAAGTCAATATCATTACAAACTATTTACAAAGACTTTAGGCATAATCTTGTTAGTATTACTAAGTAATTGACCTGAAATGCTTTACGTCTTGCTTATTATTAATCTTTGAAGTTGGAGAGGTAAAAGTATCATCCCAATAATCAGTTCCTTCATTATTATTCGGTACATGCAAGCACTATCGCGTAGCCTTACACTCCACCTCTCCCCACAATTTATGGTAGAACACCGGTTGAAATCCATATGGTCTCGGTGCCTTGGTCGGTAGCATTTGAAATAACACCTTCTGAATCTCCTCCTTCCAAAATAAGGTTGTTCCATAATCTCCCCACCTACGTCACATCTATCCTCTTTAACAAGGCTCATCACAAATTTCATCTTATTATCTCCGGACGAATTAGAAGTAAAAAATTTCATATAATAGTCTTAAAACAAACAAGACTGTCTCAGCCTCCTTGGTCAAAGTAACCCCATCATCATAATCAATCATTTTATTGTGTTACTCATTTTCTATTTGAAGCGTGAAAGTGAAAGTATTGTGTAGTTTTATCTCCATGAGCAAATTAATTTATTCTATAACTCTATATCCAATTAACTTCCACAGTTTCTCACAATTTTTATATCAAGCAAATTTTTTTTATAATTTGTTCAGTTACATTCATTTTCCTCCTCTCATTCATCAACCTCACATGTTGTTTTTAAAGACATGTAATCTACTTTCCCAAAGTATCAAATTTATGTCCAATCATATTAAAAGGTGTGATCACATAAGCTGAAGGTTAGTTGTGTTGGAGCAGTGAGCTGCTCGTTTCAACTAAAGACATATTGTAAAAGCACATCAGGCGACATATCGTCTAGCTGATCATCAAATAGATCATGTAGACAATCTAGTATATTTTTAAAATATGACATTGTTGATATCAAGCTAACTAAGACAGGTTAGATAGAAAAGTCAGTTGAGGCTAATAAACTATACATGATTGAGGATGTGACTAGACATACAAAAAGACAAGTTGATACATGTCGATCGATAAGTCAATCTGGTTCTATAGATTTTCTATAACTAAAAAACTGATTAATTTTGTCTAAGTTGTTGGGATCAGCTATTCAGTTGAAAACAAATGAACACATAATTAGTTTATAATTGTGATAAATTGCTTAACAATTAAAAATTTATAGTAAAACTCTTACTTATGCATGAAGTCTTCTACTAGCGAGTGGCCGTTATTAATGTGAAATTTTGTTGCACGATATGAGTTTGATACTTTGATCTCCCCTATTATGTTGAGAAATTGTTACATATTATTTTCTATATCATATAAAAATAAAAATTCATAAACATTACATTTATATGCAATTGGCTTGCAAAATAAAAATATTGCAATTATTGAAATTTGATGCTCATTTGGCATAATACTCATCATTTTATCAACAAATTCATCTCATAATGTGCAATCAATAGTCATGCATATGGAAAAAAAATAATAGTTTTAATCGTGAATTTAGAATGACAATTAATTTGATAATAAATGAAACTATTAAAATGAAAGCTACTTTTACTCTTTATCCTCAAGAACTACATCCATGAGCTTTGATGTCTCATATTAATTTCTTTTATTTGAGGTTTATATGTTGACACAATTTTGTCAATCACATCTGTGTGCACAAAAATAATCATATCAGTTCGAGTTGTAGTGTTGAGATAAAAAATAATAATTAGAACAATATTGAAAAAGTAAAAAATTAATTTAAAAAATAAAGTACACGATTCGACATTTTGAACCATCAAAATTTCAAAGAATGACTTGAAAACAAACATTGAAGTTGAGAAATCTCCATCTTTTAGCTGGCAGATTCTTGTATGCTTACATAGCATGATGTTGGGTCCCGAGAGAGCAGGTGTGGTGTATGAGGGGGGGGGGGGGGGTGGAATACACCACACTCCAATTTTTTCGCGTTTGGCTGTGAACAGCAGGTTGAGATGCAGCTCGTTGTTTATACCACAACAACTCGCTGGGCATAGCAGTCGATCTCCTCTAATGTAGAGAGAGATCCAACTGCTCAAGTAAATTCTCAACACATAGGGTGAATAATCTGTTAAGGAGCAGATAGACTGGCAGCTAGCTGAAGCATACCAGACGATCTGTCCAAACACAGATCGTGTGCGGAAGCTGTGTATATGTTGTTGGCTGCTCTTATACTTAGAAAATATATTTTGTTTATACCAAGTGTTCTTTAAGAGATTGATTCAAGATGCACAGCTCGCTTAATTAGATAAGATCGTTGGTGAGTGATAAACAAAGAATCAAAGCAATGCAATGCAAAATATAAAAGAACACACAATATTTAACCTGGTTCGGGAAATCCCCTACGTCCACGATCGATCAAAGTTAGATCGATAAATCCCTTAACCTTGGATCCCTCGCTTATTTATCCTCGTTGAGTACGAGCCAAAACTCGGTTATTTATTCTCGCTGAGTGCGAGATTACAACTCTCTTATTTAAACTTGTCGAGTACGAGATTTGGGTTCGGTTTTATAATCGTTCTTCCTCCAAGCTTTTAGCTATGGAGGAAACTAGAACTATTGGCTTTGAAGGCTCAAATCTAAGATAAGTTCTAGCAGGTTTATCTTTAGAAATATGATGATTTATATCTAATTTACAACACTCAAGGATGTATAGAATCTTTATCTAGTGTTGAATAAATCAATGAAAAACTGGAGAGAATCTTGTGGCGTTTAAAGCTTTTTCTGGGCAATATAATGAACACTTGAACACTTATTTCTGAAGAAGGCTTGAAGTATACATAGGCAAATTTGATTATAATCGTTGGAAGTCTTTGCAGCTTTTGTAGTGAGCATTAAATGCTCTTTTGAATGTTGGCTGCTGACTGTACTTCTTGCCGTTGGAGTTTGTCCTACGTGGATATTGACGTGGCATATGACATGTAGCTTATCAATTTAGGTAGATTATAGCTTTCTCCAACTGGGATGAGAAGCTCGTTTAGATCCCATAAGAACAGGTGGATTAAAACTGAGCTGACTCCCTATGAACAACAGATCGATCTGCTATCGATCTGTTACACACAGATCGTTTTTCTTGAGTTGCTTCTTGCATAGCTAGCTGTCCATCTCACTATGTAGCTCGTTTGTGCATTTGTTAAACGATCTGCTAGACTCAGATTGTTTATAACGATATGTTCCTTGTATATCTTCTTATGCAGCTTGATGTCAACCTGTTTGATACAAGGTTGATTTTATCTTGCTGTTTCTTGATCTTCATAACGACCTGTCCATCGATCTAACGATCTGTCCTCATTATAACGACATGTCCTTATTATAACGACATGTCCTTGTTATAACGATCTGTCCTTGTTATAACGACCTGTCCTCGTTATAACAACATGTCCTTGTTATAACGATTTGTCCTTGATCTAACGATCTGTCCTTGGTAAGAATGTTGACCACCTGTTCAATAAAATAGATGCAATAAAAACTAAGTCTAGATAGATCATGTTAGTCCTATGAACATATCGTTACATCAATCTGTTCTCACATTTTGACTTAACCTGCTATATGACAAGGTCGATCTTTATAGCACATATCGTTTATTTAATCTGGCCTTACAGGTTGATCTCTCTTCTAATAGATAGACAAGATAAGATCAAGCTCTACGATACAGGTCGTTAACTCAACCTGATCTTACAAGTTAGCTGATCTACTATTGAGAACACAGATGGTTCCTATGAACACGATCTATCTTTCATCGATCTGTCCTTACACTTAACCATCTGTTAAGTCTATCTAATCTAGACACAAATAAAACATAAATACCTAAGCATCAATATGTATTATGGTTTCTCATTATGGTTTAGCATTGGTTTCGCACCATCAAAACATATAGATAATGATTTCCACAATCATCAAAAAGGTTCCCAGCAATGAGCTTCAATGTACAATATGTAGTGTTGTATCTTATTACATACATTTTCACAACATAGTTCATTATTGCATGAACTTTTTCTATTTCGAGAATATGCTTGAATTTATTGATATCTCTAAGTTTTATTGTTGCATTAACTCTATCATCCTATAAAAATAATCAATTGTGAGTGAAAAAATTATATAAATTTCAGATATTCTAATATATAATAAACGGGCATAACTTGAAATTTATAAACCTTTTTATCAGTAAAACACATTTCATACTTGATAGTTCCTTTCTTTGTGAACTGAGATTGATAATATGTGTGAACAACTTGAATTTGTATACTAAATTTGCTCTTTTCTTCTTGAAGATCTTCTACAAAAGAAAATATAGGTGTCATTCGAAAATATTTGTTTAAGATATTTGAGAACTCAGAAATTTGGAAATTGGAAAAATATTTGCAGGTACGACTAATTGATCTCAAGTTATAGTAGGTAGACTAATTGATCTCAAGTTATAGTAGGTAGTATTGTGTAGTGGTGATAATGAGTTGTTTTGTTAAGCGGTGATAATAGACTTCTTTGGCGGTTAATAAAGATAGAAGTGTAGTAGGCGTAATTTGAATCGTGGACATTAATAGTGATTTTAAAATAATCAATAATTTAACAAAATTAGATTAAAAGTGGTAGCAAAGTACTGGATGTGATTAGTTAGTGATCAAATTTAGTTTATAATAAAGTATTTTAATTTTTTTAAAAAAATTATGAACTTCATTTAGAGTATATTTTTTATTGATAAATGTAATATTTTCCTAAATTAATAAATAATTCTACAGTTTGAATTTGTATAATTTATTAGCATTCCATTATAACTTTACAAGTCATATATTCATCTATTTAATTTAATTAGAAAACATGTTTATGTATTTATAAATGTCATCTAATAATTTACGGTATTATAAATTTCATTTTTATTTTTTACAAATCAAATCAAATTATTGATTAATATATAATATTTGAATCATGGTTGCTAATCAACTTAATATTATTTATATAAATACTACTAAAATACATCACATTTTTAATTTTTTTAAAGCTATTAAAAAATTGTGGATTTAATATATAATATATGAATCATGTTGCTAATGAAATTAAAACTATATACATAATTGCTTCTAAAATAAATTAAAATTTTAAATTATTAAAAATCATGGGCTTAATCTATAATATTTGAATCTTGATTGCTAATAAAATTAAAATTATTGACATAATTGCTACTTAAAATTACATTTTTTTTAGAAAAAATTAAAAATATTAGGATTCATTTAGTGCATTTTTTAACTGATAAATGTAATTATTTATGAATAGCTAAGTAGTTGTATAGTTTAAATTTTTATTTACAATATTTTGCAAATTAAATTAAATTATTGATTAATATATAATATTTTAATCTTGATTGCAAATTAAATACAAAGTAATTACAATATTAATTACAATATAGTCGCAAAATACATTACAGTTTTTTGGATTTTTTTAAAATTATGATGCCATTGAAATTAAAATTAATTATAAAATTAATTGAGCATAAATGATTGCAAGAAAATGATTAAATAATGATTTATTTTAATTAAAAAAATTAAATTAAAATAATGAGCGTGTATTTTTTTGAGATGTATAGGTTTTCGATCAATTTCTTTTGTCTCAGTGCATTGTCTCATTTTGAAAAGATGCTATACGATCAAGGGCAACTACTATGTTAATACAAGTTCATGAGGACGCATGTAGTGCAGAATTCGAAGGTGCTATGCTATAGATTTCCTACATGATTGAAGAGCATGTCCCAATCTTTAAAAAGCACTTCTACCTCAATACAAATCGATGAGAATAGAATCACAAGAAAATGAGTGTGCAATAAAAGAAGATAATATTATTTAATCTAAATGGTACCAAAATATTATTTAAATGACGATACACTTAATTATCCTTGTGCGCTAATCTCTTTGTCTAAGTTGCCCGTATATTTATAGGATGTGGAGTTGTGCAAAGTAGATGCGGACAATTGAAATGTTCTAGTTTTATTTTTGGATAATTGATTTTTTTATATTTCTAGGATGTTGTATTTGTACTTTTTTTGTCTCTAATGTTTCGGTACGTTGTTCTCTACCTTTGATCTTTCTTCAATAATATTTTTTTCTTTGATCTAAAAGAAATTATTTATGTGTAATGATCTATTAGGTTTGATAACGACGGTTTAAAAAATATCCAGATTTTACTATAATATCCGGACATCTTAAAAGAGAACAATTATTTTTTTCTAGCATGAACATGGTGTTTTGTAATAATAAAAAATAAACATTAAAATAAGTAGCATCGTTGTATTATAATTAATCAATATCTATATAAAAAGCAAAATCAATCACAATACTTTTCTCATTTATGTTCTAATTAACTATAATAATTATTTACATTTATTTATATTTATTGGTAGTAATAATATTCTAATTTGATATCCATGGAATCATATTGGCCGTAAAATTCTTATATCGATGATGTCATTAACACCATCGAATTTAAGGATGCCCTTCAAGTTTTAAAGACATTAATTTTTTTTAGGCATTGTTTACTTTGCATGATATGATTGATTAATAAAAACAACCTAAGCTAATTTAGTGTTTACTTTGAAGTATAAATGATGAATTACTCAATTTTGAATTAATTTAACTATCATATCTTTCAAATAATTAATCACACATTTTATCAATTTAGCTTATCACTCAAAGTTAGTATTGGTATGCAATTACTATAAATAAAAGTTAAAGTTAATCACTATAATTTATATGCACGATTTTAACAAATAATTTATATGCACGATTTTAAAGTTAATATATTTACTTTTATTTTTTTGAAAATAGACTAATATCGTATTAATCCTTGGAGTTGTTTGATTTAGCGGATGAAATTGAGTAGATTGATTGGATAATTACTTTATAATAACTTTGAAATATGATTATAATTAATATCATCCACTAAATTAAATACCTCGTTTATTTAATATCAGAAATTTAAAATTTTCTTTCAAAAAAGAAAGTAATTTAAAATGGAACTAAGTTGATATTATTATTATTATTATTTTAGTTTTTTTTTTAGTTGCTCTAGACTAGACCTAAATATTTGGAAACTTGTTCTACCGCTCACAAATCGCGATACTGTGTAGTTAAACAGAAATAGAAGACGTATTTATCCTATTTCCGATCTCCACTGTAAGAGTTCAATCATGCTTCGTTCGGTCCTTCCTAGACTGCTTAAAAAACACCAAGGCTTGCCCAATTTCTGGGTCTGTGGTAATGGAGTTACCACTATTGTGAGCGCAGATAACTCAGTTCTTCCATCTGTTTCGGAGCGTGAACCGCTCGAAAAGGGGTATGTTATCTTCTACCTGGTTAATTCATGTGGATTGTCTCGTGAAAAGGCCATATCTGCTTCTAAATTAGTGCATTTTGATAGCCCAGACAGACCGAATGCTGTTGTCAGCTTTCTTGAAAAACAAGGTTTTACTCAATCCCAAATCACTACTTTAGTAGAAAAATGCCCTGCACTCTTAGCGTACAATCCTCAAAAATCCCTTTTGCCCAAGTTCGATTTTTTCTTGCGCTCCACCGGAATTTCTGAAGAGGAACTTCCTACTATTGTTTCGAGATGCCCAGATTTACTAACAAGATCGTTTGAACGTGATGTGGCACCTGCTTATAATTACGTTAAGGGTATAATTGGTGCTGAGAAAGTTGATAATCTTATAAGGATAGGATGTAGGATTCTTAATCTTGATCTCACCAAGCTTGTGCCAAATGTGGATTTGTTGAGGGAAGTGGGAGTGCCACAACAGTTTATAGAGTTTGCATTATCAAGTTGTACTGATATATTCTTGTCGGATCATGCTGAGTTGAAGAGAGTTGTTGAAAAGGTGAAGCAGATGGGTTTCGATCCATTAAAGTCGACTTTCATTATGGAAACAAAGGCCCGATTGGGGGAAGGATGTGCAGTTTTAAGGGATCAATGCAATGAAGCTCATAGTAAAAGGGGTTGTTCGAAGGATGAGATTGACGCCAAAATTTATCCGAAATCCTTCTGTGAGTGGTTAGCTGGAATTATCGATGGTGATGGAAGTATTCAAGTTGGTAAAAATGGATATACATCTCTTGAGGTTTTTATGGGACTTGAAGATTTACGACTACTGCGGTATATCCAAAATAAGCTCGGTGGAAGTGTTAAAATGCGAGCAGGTGCTAGAGCTTATCGTTATCGACTACATCATCACGATGGTATGGTTAAGCTAATGAAGTGTATAAATGGTCATATTCGACATTCAGCACGGCTACTTCAACTACATCGTGTCTGTCAAGTACTGGAAATCCCCGTTATTGTACCTATTCCATTAGATGATCGATCAAATTGGTTTGCCGGTTTCTTTGATGCTAATGGTACTATTTCTATAGCTATGAAAGACGGAGTACCTCAACTAAGTATTGGAGTAACTAGTAAACTTCTACAGAATATCGAGTCTTATAAGGTAATGTTTGGAGGAAGTCTCTACTTTGATAGTGGTCGAAATGGTTACTACCAATGGTTTATACAAAGTCGAGAAGACATTATGAAGATGCTAGATTACTTCAAATCAAATACTTTTCGAAGTCATCAATCACAACGATTCTTCCTTATTAAGAAATATTACAGTCTTTGCGATCTCAAAGCATTTAAACCCGATAGTATGCACCATAAAGCATGGTTAGCTTTCCTAGGCAAATGGAATAAATATGGAGAAGAGAATAGTTCTTAAGTGCACTGTTGTTCATATCTTGTTCTTGGAGGGTTTGATTGAAAAAGACTGGAGCCTTTTGAAGTAGTGTTACTATTTGGAGCTCAATGTTTTCAGTTTATGGGTCTGCACAATCTGTTTGAGGCGAGTCTGAAAACTCATGGTAGGATTCCTTAATGAAATAGGTAAAGGTATTCATTGTTATGATCACACTTTTGAATTTAATGTACTAGCAAGGAAGACAACATTATATGTTTGAGCTTTTGGTTTGCTTGCTCACAGTTCTGCTTGGCATCGGTTGCTGCATACCGAAGATGGTCCTTAAGAGTGCTCCAAACATTTCTATGAAGTCTTTTGCATAAGTTGAAAAGGTATGCTTACGGTTGAAATTTTGGCCCATAGATTGTAAAGATTCTTCCTTTGTTTGCTCTTTGAGATCTGACATTTCGTTATGAGACTTTTGCCCTAATCTTGGCCAACTCTAATAACAGTAGAACAATAGTCTGTCCCTTCAACAGTATATTTGATGGAAAATGAATGATTGCTACCGAGGTTTCATGATGTAACAAGCAGAGCATTCAAGTCGTGTAGAAATACTCACTTTACATGATAACGATGGTACTATTACAGTTTATTAGGTGCAGAAGCTGCAATTCTTCTCATTAGCTCTTCTTGCCCTCGATGATCAATTTCCCTCAGCAGTGACCAGTTTTTCCTTCAACAGATCCGACAGTCGTGCAGCCAAACTCTGTCTGGCCGTAGGAGACACTCCATGCTTCCCGATGATGGACTCAAGAATCGCCTCGGCTAACAGTTTGTTCTCTATCACAGCCTTCCCTTGCTCCGGAACCAAACCATCTTTGGAGAAAGCAATCTGCAGATGAAGAATGCGTTAATGGAAAGGTAATCATGAGTGAGAGGAAGCAGAAGGATTACGGTGAGTGAGCCGGCAGGTGAGTGTGTGAAGAGGATGGATGCCCCAGGTGGGAAGCTTTCATCCTTGAAAACTTGTAGAAACTTGTCAATTGCTTTGCTCTCTGCATCTGTGTATTTCCCAACTGCTTTCCAGTACGCGGTGCAGTTCTCTGCCACTTTCTCTGAGTACTGTTGCCCCGTTAATGGCAGTATCATTGTCACTCTTGTCATCTTCTCAAATGGACCTAATTAACAGAATTTTCTGATTTATTAAAGAAATATTCAAATGTAAATAATATATTGTTGTTACCGGCGATGAATTGCGCGATGAAGTCGTCGGAATTGGTGAGTTGATCGGGGGTTTTGCCCTTCCAGTTAACGGCGAGGGAAGCGATGGCAGTTTGCTCCACATAGACAGCAATGGCAGTGAACTTGATGAACTTACCCTGGATCTCCATCCCTCTCACCCCTGCGCCGGCGAGAAATAACGTATTGTCGGAGGCCGGCGGCTTCGCAGTTGCCGGGAATATAACGGACTCAACTTGGAGTTGGGTGACAGATGGCGGTGGAGACATTATAATATATATCTCAATTCAAATATGGAGTGTAATTGAAGATGGTGGTTAAGTTGAAGAAATAAATAAAGGGAATTGTAGTGTAAGTGTGTAAGCTTAGGTGACGCACGCTACAAAGATACTCACCACGAGTTCTACCTACCATCCCATCCCATCCATTCCAAAGGTGCAGCGGTTGGAAAATGGAAATCATAAAAACTCTCCCTTTGGTATTGATGAGGTAGTCTCCTAATGGGCTCAAAAAGTGAGCCCAATACATTGGCCCATTTGGTTGGCTCAGAGCAGGGCCCAGTGCAAAATATCGACCTTATTATTTCATCCCTGCATCAATTTTCTCTGAATAAATAAATAAAGCCCAACGATTATATGCAGATTATGACCTTATTAGCAATGCCTCGTTAAAATCTCATATAACCAAAGAAGAACTACTTCAAATGCCGTAACTGGTAAGCTCAAGTAATTACTTGACTATACATGCAGCTTTGCTTAAAAAAAGATGATTTTTAATGATGATTCCAATTTTACTTATTTAATTTTAATTTATTTCTAGAGTTGCTCAAAAATCAAAATGGGGCTAAGTAGAAGGAAGTTAAAAACGGTTGGAGACTAAAATCAACCACTTGCTGACTGTCTTGTCTTGAGTTGCTCATCAATGTTCACCTCTCTCTTTTTCTCTCTACATCCATCCTATCTATACATACACGCTACTGTACCTATCACCTTTACCAACAATCTTCCCAGATACTATTACTATCGTATGCTTAATTCTTGTCGATTGAAGTCTGTTTAGGGTTTTGTGAATTGCGCGATGGTGGACAGGAGGAAGAGGAATCCCCTTGTGCTTTCTTCAACTAAAGCCCTTGTCGATTCTTTTCTCAATTCTCATGGACCTGCTCAAGATGGTGACGGAATTGACAACACTGACCCCGCTCCCTCCTCCCGCGCGTTGCAGTTAACGGCTGGGATTCTCAGAATTTCCAAAGACACAACTGTCAATTTATTTGATGGCTCTGTTTCGGTTGGGTTGTCCACTGCAGTTCTCAAACAATTGTCCATTACATCAGGATCGCTGGTATTTTTCTGCTTTTAATCAATGCTTGATTCATGCTTCTGTGATTTCAGCTCGCAGTTGCATTTAAATTTATTTTTGTGTATGGTTATATTTTTAGGATATTGCAGCGAACACAGTCAAAAGTGTAGTCTTTTTTCCGTAGTCTTCTGGTTTAACCAAATGTTACACTCATGTCGTTTAGAGATATGTGTGTGCGTGGAACTATGTTTTAGAAATCATTTTGATGCACAGAGTGCTAATCTGAAAATTCTGGCCGTATTGCGTTTTCATGTGTTCTTTAATTCTACAAGAGAATTTTGACTGGTGAGTGGATCAACGACGACTGTTCTTCTTTTGTTTTCTTGTAGATACTCATCAGCAACATCGATGCTAATGTGAGTAGAATTGCACAAGCGGTGGTTCTCGACCCACCATATCCAAATTACAACTCCAAAGAAAATGGATCAGTTGTCACGAATGCTCCTAGGACAATGTTGATCTTTCCATCATGCAATTATCCTCAAACTCAGCTTGAGAGTTTGGATCATCATGTGGCTTATGTGTCCCCAATTCTTGCATTTAACCTTAATTTGCACCTGTCTTGCTTGAAGAGTATTGTGCAGCAAGGGAGAGAGAAACTGTCATCCTTGCTTGAAGTAAAAGCAAACGATGAAATAAATGAGAGAGAAAATGAGCCCTTTTCTGTTCGCATAAGGCTTGAACCTTGGGGCAGGATGCCTAACTACGCCTCGCATTTGAGGGCCTCCTTTGTGAAGATACCAGAATGTGGAAACCTTGAACGTCTTAAAACTAGGTCATCGGAAGAATTTAAAGATCGCCAAAGCTTGATAGATTTAGCATTAAATGATTACTTCTCCATTGATAGATATCTGGCCCGTGGTGACCTTTTCAGTGTATGCATTAATTGGAACTGCAAATCTGAGCTGTGTATCCCTTGCAACCAAAAGACGCCAAATAGTGGTGAAAACACAGTATACTTCAAGGTCAAAACTTTAGTTTTTTGTATGCTTTTTTGGTGTCTTTAGTCCTAGACACTGATATCTGCCGGTTTTCAGGTTGCAGGTATGGAACCATTAGAGGAACCTGTTCTTAGGGTCAATTGCCATCAAACTGCTCTCATTCTTGGAGGAGGGGTTCCATCACCCATTCCTCCAGATCCTTTGATTCCACAGTTGAAAAGTGTGTATCCCTTGCAAGATGATGCAGTGCTGGCTCTAGCCTCCATAATAACACCAACCTTATTTCCATCAGCATTGTCATCAAAGTTTAGAGTCTCCATCCTCTTACATGGTGTTTCAGGTGCATTATAAACTTCTAAATCTCAATTATATAAATGCATAATGGCCTTCTGTCTTTATCAGATATTTTCTGGATTTATTGATTCCAAAGTGGCTTTTAGGTTCAGGAAAGAGGACTGTGATAAGATATGTTGCTCATCGATTGGGTCTGCATATAGTCGAATATAGTTGTCATGATTTCATGACATCTTCAGAAAAAAAAGCATCTGTTGCTCTAGCTGAAGCGTTCAGTGCAGCTCGCAGGTATTATGGCACAACTATGATACTAAACATTGATTAGTGAGAATCAAAGATGCAGCTCTAAAAAATCTACACAGAGCTTACTGTTTCAAATTAATCAACCTTCATAGATTTCCATATTGCAAGGCAAAACATGCACACCCCATTTAGTTACGTTTTCATTATGAGAGCTTGTTCTTGATATAGACAGATTTCTTATACTTGATATGATTGTACTGCTCTAGATACTCTCCAGCAATCCTTCTTCTCCGTCATTTTGAGATTTTCCGCAATTTGGCTGCTCAAGAGGGGTCGTCTCATGAGCAAGTTGGAGTCAACTCAGAAGTTGCATCTACCATTAAGCAATTCACTGAGCCAATTAGTGAGAATAAAAACAATTATTTTGAGGACAACTCAGATGGCGATTCTGTAAGTTTACAAGATGTTGGTAAAGATAATTAGTTAGTATCTCTGCTGCTACAGTATTTCTCACTCCATATCAGATTTAGGATTCCCAGATATTCTCTTATTTTAATTCTTCATATCCCAGTGATAGGCTGATAGCCTTTGATAGTAGTCATAAGGCCATTACATGTTCAAGTGATGATTTCTGAACACTCCCCTCTTTCACTTTTGTAGCAATTAAAAGTTACTGCTATGATAAACCAGCACCCAGTACTACTAGTTGCAGCTGCAGACAACTCCGAAGGTCTTCCTCCTATCATCCGTCGCTGCTTTAGTCATGAAATAAAAATGCAACCCCTCAATGAAGAACAAAGGTCTCAATTGCTGTCCCAGTCTTTTCAGAACATCTCTGATCTGCTTCCTGATGTATGTTGTCACTTTGTTCTCTTTTTATGTTCTAAGTTACCCTTTTTATCTGTTTGCAATTTGATGATTTTGTTGATGTTGAATTAAATGATTACGAAATTAGTGAAGCTATTAAGGTAACAAGCAATGGCCCATGGTGGATTTATCTGGAAAGGGTTTCTAGTGATGTGGGCAAAATTATCATATGATAGAAAGCAAAGTATTTGATTTCTCTATCTCATTGAGACAACCATCTCTATGACTCTTAGTATTGATGGATTGGATAATCTCTTATTTCAGACTTCTGTAGAAGATCTTGTAAAGGATTTAGTCGGGCAAACATCAGGTTTCATGCCCCGAGATTTGCGTGCTCTAATTGCTGATGCTGGAGCAAATATAATATCCAAGACGGAGAAGCTGGAGCGTGAAAGATCAACACCTAGTTCATCCAAGTTATCCGTTAAAGATAGTAACAAAGTAAATGATGCACCTCAGGATTTTGGAAAAGAAAATGTATTCAAAGCATTAGAACGATCAAAGAAAAGAAATGCCTCAGCTCTTGGTACTCCAAAGGTAATATATCTAGGGCTTAATACAAATTTTTGATATTTCCTACATTTTGGTGCTTTCTTGAAACTATTCTAAGTTAAATATTGCATATCCCCAGTTGTTCCATATTTTCCACTCTGTGCATTAAAGTTAAAAAAGACCGGTCTAGTAATACCTTAGAAATTAACATGCTTAAAAGATAAATCACTAGTGCTCCATTAGAGGCACCGTATACTTCTAGTATAACAGCAGCTCTACATATGCATAGTGCTTCTGGTACTATCGATACTTAGATAAATGTTAATACTCCAGTAGAGGCGTTCTTCTTTTTATTATATGCAGGAATCCTACTTATACTTAACGCTGGCACTGTAGGTACCTGACGTCAAATGGGAAGATGTTGGTGGCCTTGAGGATGTCAAAAAGTCAATCCTGGACACTGTGCAGGTAAAACTTCTGTTGTGTTCTCTCCACTTTGGAATGTATTCAGACTTTTGTCAACTTCAATTATGAGTACATTATAATCTGTGTTCTTTGTTTAAAGTGAGTAAGCTTGTACTTGGCAGTTGGTAGATTTATCATGTCATGCTTAACTTGGTGTGGAATTAAAATTTACAGTTTAATACCTGCTCTTAAGCTGATGAAAAGGTTTACAGAGTACATACCTATTGACTTTTTATATTTTCTTTGACAATTTCAGTATAGATCTTCTACTCTGTTATTGATATTATTCTTCTGTGATTGGATTGTCAGCTTCCCCTCATGCATAAGGATTTATTTTCATCTGGTTTGCGTAAACGGTCAGGAGTTCTTCTCTATGGTCCTCCCGGAACTGGAAAAGTAAGTTCATCGGGCTGTATATTATTTCAAACTTTTCACCACTGCAGCTAACTTTTTTCAATCACTTTAAACCTCAGACATTACTGGCAAAAGCCGTTGCTACAGAATGCTCGCTGAACTTTCTGAGTGTGAAAGGGCCTGAACTGATCAACATGTACATAGGAGAGTCAGAGAAAAACATACGAGATATTTTTCAGAAGGTAAAAAGGCTTTATGTCCTTTCGTAACAGTTAAATGCATACTACAAGATTCTTTGTGATGTTTGACTATTATGCATGGCATCATTTCAGGCCAGAGCTGCACGCCCATGTGTTATATTTTTTGATGAACTCGATTCGCTTGCTCCAGCTCGAGGGGCCTCTGGAGATTCTGGTGGTGTGATGGACAGGGTGGTTTCTCAGGTAAATTATTGGGGTCTTTGTTTCTTCTATAATCAGAGCTTTTTCCTTAACCCCCTCATAACTCCGTCTCCCCCTCCCTGCATGCCAACCTAATGCATCCACATCTAAGGATGTGCATTATCATGGTAATTCCTATGTGTTAACGCAAATCTTTTTTCCAGATGCTTGCAGAAATTGATGGACTGAATGATTCTACCCAGGTTAGTCATAATTCTTGGCAATATAAATTCTTCTTTCTATTTTACTTTCGTGTTCTTATTTTTTTCATGTATATATGATATCTCAACCTATTCATGTACTTCATTTTCTTTCTCATTTAATTTTCATTGTACCTTATCACAGGACTTGTTTATAATCGGGGCCAGTAATAGACCTGATCTTATCGATGCAGCCCTTTTGAGGCCAGGCAGATTTGACAAGCTTCTCTATGTCGGTGTTAATTCTGAAGCATCTTATAGGGAGAGGTTTGTTTCTTTAATTCTTCCCTTCACATTCAAAGTGTATGTAAACTATATTAGTTCATGGACCCAAACTCTTTTTTGCAGGGTACTTAAAGCACTTACTCGGAAGTTTAAATTGCACGAAGATGTTTCGCTATATGAGATAGCTGAAAAATGCCCTCCAAATTTCACCGGGGCTGATATGTATGCCCTCTGCGCAGATGCTTGGTTCCATGCTGCAAAACGGAAAGTGAGTGTTCAAGCTCAAAAGTTTCTACTGTGTGTGTTCTCTCAGTTGCCTTCCTTTAATTTTTCCAATGCATGTGATGGTTCGGTAGTTTGGAATCTGATTTTTGTGTTTTATACTTAATAATATTTCAAGCTCATGCCAGCTCTTTTGTTGCTGCATATTAATCTCTTTTACTTACAAACACGAATTGAGTTTTGTTTTCATTATTCTGTTATAGGTATCGATTGATGATTCAGCTTCACCCCCACAAGATCAACCCGAGGCCATCGTTGTTGAATATGAGGACTTTATCGAGGTATGATTTATATATGACTAGGAATAAGCATTTACCACGAATAATAAGATAAGTTCTATGACTGAGCTGAAGAAATACGAGACCCTGCGTTAAGATCTTGATATCCAATCCTTTTTATTATATGTTTCTGATAACCTTGAAGGTGTTGAGAGAGTTATCGCCTTCGCTATCAATGGCTGAGCTGAAGAAATACGAGATGCTTCGCGATCAGTTCCAAGGACCGTCGTGATGAAAAGCAAGTGTTAGCCTCCTAACTTCTATAGTCACTATACATCCAAATAAAAGAAAATAAAAATAGATAGAGAAGCTCTTATATTATTTATTCAAATCCATTTTTCTGTTCCTTTTGTTTGTTTCTTTTTCCTGGTGCGACGCTTGGACGTGGATTCCTCAATTTATCTGAATCTTGTATCTTCATCTTTGACTTAATCTATGAAGAGAAAGGCAAGTTTGAAGCATATTTTGGAAAGTAGCAGCTATTTGGGAGTGTGTTGAATAACTAATAGAATTAGTCTAATATTAGTAGATAAATTAGAGTATGGTTTTGTAATTCTGTTAATTGGCCATAAGCATATTCTGTCACCAACTATGATATATTCTTTCTACTTCTACCCAACTTGATGGCTTTTCTTTGCTTGCTTGTAGAGCTGGCAAAGTGGCGGGCCCGACGGAATTTTGAGGCCAGCTCAAGTCCACGGCCCGAATATTTTCGGGCTTCAAAATGTTAGGCCCAATCCGATCTCGGGCGGGCAGACTTTTTTCTGGGTGGCCCGAAGTTTAATTTATTTAAAATAAATAAGAAAATTATTTAAAAATTTGACAATTACAACGTAAAATAAAACTATGCAATTAACATCTTTAAATGTTAATAAAATTCTGAATAAATAATTAAAAACATAAAAAATAAACACTACAAATTAATAATTTAAATTATATAACAATTCCAAAATAAACAATTAAAATTTTAAAAGTATTTTATTCATTATCTATAAAAGTTATACAAAATATAAATATTTTAATGATAATTTAATTAAATAATAATTACAAAAAATAGTGTTTTAACATTTGTTATTTGACAGATTTTTTAGTCAAAATCTCGGACTTTTTAGCTTAAAGCGGACCCAAGATAATTTTTGGACGGGCCTATGAGCTCGAGCCATTTTTGGCAGCTATTATTAGCTCGTATGGTTACTTTTGGGCCCATATTTGGTAAGCAAAGTTGGTCGTTATTTTCTAGTACTATCTTGTTTGGACTTTGGTTCTTTGTCCTTTTGTGTGTTTGATGTCATGCAGGCAGCATTATAATTATAATTAAATAGCAATAACCTTTGATTTAATTATTACATTAATTAATAACTTAATAAATCATGAGTTTGGTCCCATTGTACAGACAAAACGCTCTTTTTGGTGCACAGTTTATTTTCATTGAACAAATAGTTATATAACGACGTCGTCTATTCGTTGCACAGTTTATTTTCATTATCTTATATAACTAGTTCATTCTACTTTACGTTACTAGTGACTAAATTATTCTTTATATAATTTGTGAAGATGGGAAATTTTGTTAGGGATTTGATTGACTATTGACTAAAACAAAGGTACATTTAATTCGCAATTCAATTCCAGAGCAAAGAAACGAGTAAATGAACCCTTTATATACTAGTACTGCAATTTAATGCAATCTTAGATATTGACATTTCATAAAGGCCAATGTTAAAGTATTTAATTAAAAATAAAAATACCCAACTTTATATGATAATTGATCATGCGCTCATATTATTCAAATTTAAAATAACTTGAATAACATGAGCACATGGAGAAATTTCTCGTGTTATTATATAATGATATTTTTTATATTTATTTTATAAAAATGACTATTTTTAACTATTACCCCTTTCTTCTCTTCATAAATATCATAATGAAACATTTACCAATCTTAGAAATAAAATAATGTTCGATTCAATTAATTGAATTTGATAGAATTTAATTATATCTTTTAATTTTACTCATATTGGACTTTTTGATAAGTCTGTGCTGACACAATTCTTTGTCAATAATTTTTAGAGCTTTCGATTATTGTTAAATGTAATTAAGTTTACTAATTCTCTTCATTTGTGTACATAGTAGACGTTATATTGAAGTGGGATTGATGTGTTAAAAGTATCTGACTTTGACCAGAAAAGTGAGCACATCAGTATGATAAAACATACAAAAAAAAATAAAAATACTAGAGAGACCAAAAAGACATGAATTCAAGAAAGGCCTAAAAGTGGAGTCAAATTTTCGTCCCACCTAATTAAACCTTTTTAAGTATTTTTTATACGAGTAGTATATAATTCTTCCTTGTCCATTTTTGGATTATTAAATCTTAGTGATGTTACCAACAATCATATCATGAAATAGCCAGCTCATAAATGACAATTTAAGACTGTATATATGTGTGTTACGCTGGGGTGTGGATTGCAATATTATTAATTAACTGAGGATAAATAAATATATATATTCAAAAGGGAATTGAGATAAGTACCAAAATAATGTGTAGACATTGAACACTCGCAAGTTGTCTGACAACCTTTGTTTCTCATGCCTCTTGCTATCAACTTTTAGAATACTTTCTATTACATCTAAAGCAATTTATTCTATTGATTTTAGTTCGTTCTCTCATGCTTCACCATTTGAGGAGTTCTTGAAAAAAAGATACATTAAGAAATAATATGATGACAATATTTAAGACGAAACTTGTTATGCAGATTAAAAAGAATTTAAGTGCGTGGCTCCAAATCTGACAGTATAGAGTAATTTCAAATAGCAATTTTTTAATCTACAATTAGTATTTGACTGATAGACTAATATCTTAAGTGTGCAGAAGTCGTAGTTTTAAAGACTTACTCGTTTATCAGAAAACTTAATGTTAAAGTTCAACTTTTCACTTAATCAGTATTCAATTATGCAGTAGAGAGTTAGAAGAATAATTAATACTGAAAGTAAATAGCGATGACACAAATGTTTGGTTTACGTGGTTCGGAAATAAAAAATCCTACGTCCACGGTTCTCGATGTGAGTCGAGGGTTCCAACTAAATGGAGTGACTTACAGTAATCAACCTTGCAGATAGAACTAAATCTAAGCTAGATCTATTTCTTCGGTTACAAATATATCGCTACTTAAGAACACACTATGAAATTACAAGTAAAGTTTGAGTGTTCTAAGATTTGAAAGATGAGAGAGATTGAAAGCTTGAGAGAGTTGAGAGCGTTAGAGCGTATGAAAGCTTGGTAACCGTTTCCGAAACGTTTGAAGCAATGAGATATTTATAGGACACTCTTTTTGTTGAAGCTCTTTGAGATATTTTGGAGCTATGCACTGAAATTCTTCCCGTTGGAGTCCGAAACGTTGGAGTCGTGAGAGAATTTCAGTTGGTAACCGGTTCCGAAACGTTGTGAGAGAGAGCTTCATCCGTAACATTTGAAATTCTTCTCATTGGAGTCGTCGTCCTTTTTACCATTTTTGGTGTCTGCAACAAGATTTGATTCACCTACTGAGATATTTGCAGAAATGGAAATGCCTATAGAAAGTAGTAGCATAACTCAGTGGTGGTGTTCCAGAGACTTAAACTTCAGTACAGAGGTTCAGTAGATGAGGTCTTCATACTTCACTACTTCAGGACTGGTCTTCAGGGAGATGGTCCTTCAATATTGACTTTATAAACTGAGTTATTAAAACTTCAGTACTGGACTTGATACTTCAATCTTGAATTCTTCATGATGAGTGTACCTGTAAACTGAACTCTTTACCATATGAGTTCTAAAATAAGACTAAGGACAAGATTTCATTTTTAGACTTAATACATCTTTTGGGGGAAGTTTTGTAATTTGAATCAAAACCTGTATAAATATTTCCCAACATAATAACATAATGGGATTTAATAATTTTAGATTTTATGAAACCATATGTAAGTATTATTATCGACACTTCTTAAGTGCACTTTATGTATATATATATATATATATATATATATATATATATATATAGGGTTGGGTTCAGGTAAAAAGTGGTATTTGAGTATAAAATAGGAAGTAATCCAAACTATCCATTCCATTAGATCCAATGGTCCATATATAATGTTTTAAATGCTGGTCCACGCCACTTGCATCGTCCAATTGCAATGCAAAAGGGTAAAAATGGTAAAATAAATTGGCGGTTTTCTTATTATTTTTGAAAGAAAATGGTAAGCCCGTTCTTTACGGAGCAGTTTGGAGAAACAACCTAAAAACACTACCATCATCTTCTTGGAATTTATTCTCTGCAATCTGCCGTTTTTACTTCAAAATCGGGAGAAATGAGCACGACGCCACTCCGACGGTCGCTTCGACTTCTGAAGAACGAAGGTGACGATAATGATTTCGAGAATCCCATTATACTGGAGTCGCCCGTAATGTAATCTGATAGGAAAACAAGTGCAAAAACGCGTAGACCACCCAAAAATCTTATTCTCTCTGCCAAAAAATCTTCCACATTCACGCTTACTAACAATGCAACAACGTAATTATCAATGCAACAATGTAACTGAAGTAATGCAAAAATGTAGTCTGGTTCAATGCAAATTGTCGTGTTATTAAAGCAACAACGTAATTAAAACAAACCTACCTGCCATGAATTCACCGCCCCTTCCATCAATTCTTTATCAATGAAAATTATCAACGTAATTATCAATGAAACAATGCAACAACGTAATTATCAATGCAACAATGTAACTGAAGTAATTCAAAAATGTAGCCCGGTTCAATGCAAATTGTTCAATTTCGTAATGCAACAATGATAATATATAATGTTCAATTTCGTAATGCAAAATATTAGTCTGGTTCAATGCAAATTGTTGTGTTATCAATGCAACAATGTAAATCCAGTCTGAATTCATCTTCAGTTACTTGTGTTGCGTCACGATGAATTGAATGAATTTGGGACTAAAACAACCGTCGAGGGTCGGGAGGCCGGGGAAGATTTTGGGAAGGAGATCGGCGAAGAGACATCGGAGGAGGCGAAGGGTGTCGAAGATCGGCTAGAAATGGGAGGGGAAGTTAATGGCGGCGGAGGGGTCGGTTGGCGGCGTGTTGAAGGAGGCGGAGGTAAAAAACCCTTTTATCTCTCTTCAAGCGTTAGTTTTGGAAAGAATATAATAAATATCTATAGAATCCCTTTAAAATAGCTATGAAACCAACTAATCATCCATTAACATTGTATGCAAATTACACATATAACCTTTTCACATCATAATACCATAAATTTCGAAAATAGAGAATAAATCTAAACTGTCAGATTGGAAAAATGGATGGATTGAATTACTTCCCATCAAAACAAAACATAAATAGCGGGATATGGAGAATAATAGTTAACATTATATATTTTAAATTTGAAAAATGGTTAGTTGTTCGTGTGTGTTGGCAAAGTGAGAGAATGATAATGTTTATAGCAATATGTCTCGAATTCAAATTGTCACTGATAATTTTATGATTTAAGCGTTATTCGGTTTTGAATACACATGGAAAACATACACACATGTAAATATATTATGTAGAGACGGATATCATAGGAATTTTTCCCCTTATGTATAAAAATATATAAAATGCATTTAAGTATTCGATATTAGATTATAATTAATTAATATGTCATGTAAGGGTTAAGGTTAGTTTAACGATCTAGTTTATAAGATATCCACTAAGTTATTTAAGATTGATTTAACATAAAAGACATAATGAGTCATCGATCTGGACTATAGAGAACGATATTATTATTTATAGAAAGGAAGATTACAATGTAAGGACAATATCGGTTTATGAATTTGGGTCTATATGATCGACCTTGTCTTAAGTTAGGTCATCGATCTTATAATACATGAATAACAACTTGATCCTCTTATAAGGATATATTGATTTATCAATATGGTCCATAAGATCAATATGATACATAGATTAGTTCTGCATGAACTTGAACATTCAAGACTATTTGATCGACTAGTGGAGCCAAGGCCACTCGATCGACCTGGTAGAGCCAAAACCACTCTTTCGATCTTTACTATTTAAGCTCATTCAGTCAACATACATCTCATCTAGTGAGATATCCTATCAAAAAGGTTGTCAACGATATGTTTATATAGTTCAATCGTCAACATATTCAAATTGTCACGCCAACATTCTTTAACATTATCATTATGATTTTCCAAATTTTAAAATTAATTATGAAAAATCAAGATTCACGTCTCCCAAATCTCGAAAATTTCTATTTTTAATTCCGGTTCCAAAAATTTTAGAACTCATATCGGGATCGGGAAAGTCCTAAAATTTTTCATCATTGACTAGGGCTTTCAAATCAAAGCAGTATGTTGAGAAAGTAGTAGATCATCGATTGAACAGCCAGATCAGTAAACTTCTATTGATTATACGAAGTCATCCAAAAACATTCAATATAGATTAATTACTAAATAATTATTTTTATATATGTTATTTTTTTTTTGAAGTTGTGAGTTCGAATTATTTAAAGAGATATGAAGTGATTAGGGAAAAATATAAAAAATGGCGTAAGTTAAATGGACTAAAATTGATCTTAGTCAAATAAAATTTTCATTAGTTACGCCTTTAACATAAACAAACACTAATCAATTACACATATCGAATGCATGTAATCACAAAAGGATGAAATCATGAAATTAAATAAACTCGATGATTTATAAAGCTCGTATGGATGACACAAATTGAGAAGACAAAGCGAGGAAATCATTATATCAAATAAGCATGATGATCATTAAATGGCTATGGATCACAAAAATTGAGAAGAAACTAGAAATACAAATTTAAATAATATTATTTAAACGTTAGATTTTAAAATATAAATGTGTATTTAAATTAAATAAAAAAAAATTATTTGTAACAGACGGTAAACATATTTATATTGGTAAATAATTAATTGATTATTCGATCATATATTTGTTATTGACATTGTGATCATTTCTCTAAAATTTTTGCAGATAGAATTTTTAGTTGGTAATATTATTTAAAACTTTACCTGAAAATTTTAGGAGAGTAAAATAATATTTAAATACATTAAATGACCAAACAAATACAATAAAATGTATTATTAATATATATTGTTAGTCCAAAAACGAGTATACTGAGTGTATAAGAGGGGAATACACCAGTTGAAACTTTTTCAAATTAAAAGATATTTTAGTGAGCTCAAATCTAAAAGGAGGTATCTTCAGTAAAAAGTGTGTAATTTTAGATAACAATCCTTCAGTCTGCACTTAGTGTTCGACTGATGGATTAATATCTTAAATATAGCAGTGCGAAAGTGGTGGTTTAAACTCTTACTCGTTTATCATAAAACTTAATGTTATAGTTCAAGTTTACACTTAATTAGTATTCAATAAATGCAATAAAACGTTAGAGAATAAACACTAAAAGTAAATAGAGAAGACATAGAGTTTGGTTTGTGTGGTTCGGAGATAAAAACTCCAACATCCACGTGTCTCAATGTGAGTCGAAGGTTTCCAATTAAATGGATTGGTGTCTTACAGTGATTAACCTTGAAGGTTATATGAACAATAAAGTCTGATCACCTCTAGCTATGAACTAAATCTAAGCTAGATATATTCTTCGGTAACAATTGAATCGCTACTAGAGAACACGCTATGGAATAACAGTGGGAGCTTGAGTGTTCAAATCTGAAAGTTTGAGTGTGGAAGAAAGCTTGAGAGCGATAGAGTGATTGAGCGTATGATAACTTGGTAACCGGTGATTGAAGTGATTGAAGCAGCGGGGTATTTATAGGACACTCTCAAGAATATATCCGTTGTGAGAGAGAGCTTCATCCGTAGCTTTTGAATTTCTTCTTATTGGAGTCGTCGTCCTTTTTACCATTTTTGGTGTCTGCAACAAGATTTTGCTTCACCTACTGAGATCTTTTTCAGAAGTGGTAATGCCTATAGGAGTAGCTATCAATCAGTAGCAAGCGTAACTTCAGTGCAGAGCTTCAGTCGTTGATATTTTCATGCTTCAAACGACTTCAACTTCAAAACTTCAGGACATAACTTTCAGTAACATGGTCCTTCAGTTTTGGCTTAAGTAAACTGAGTTATAAATAACTTCAGCATGGTCTTCAACTTTAGTCTTGAATCATTCAGGTTACATGTACCTGTAAACTAAACTCCTTAACAAGTGAGTTCTAAAATAAGACTAAGGACCAAATTTTAGTTTTGGACTTAATACATCTTTCAGGGGAGGTTTTGAATCTGAATCAAAACTCTTATAAATATTTCCCAACAATTTCTCCCTTTTTGATGATGCCAAAACCTAACCTGAAAACATCTATCCAAGATAAAGAATTCCCCCTGAATTGGAAAACACCTAATCTATAAGATAAGATGAGTTAAATAAATAGTTAATGGCAAACCAAAAAAAATAATCAGAGCCTGGACAACTAGAGTATTGTTTTCAGTTTGAGATCAAGAGATAGACAAAATGTGTATTTTATTCATCAAGGATATTCAGTACATGAGAGATTAGAAGCAGAAATTAAATACAATAGATATCAAGTCAATCATGAAGAAGTTTTTTGTTTCTCTCCTCGCGACTTCTGGATCATTTCTTTCTAGACTTCGGGCGATACGATACTGAACATCAAATAGGTGGCATTCCTGATTGTCCCATAAGGTCCTTCCAGGTTCAGAGCGTGGCCTACAACCTGAGCAGCAACAATAGCCTCAGATTCAATAAGTCGCTTATCAAGGTTAATGCCTCCTGGCAGAGTTGGTCTTTCACATTGCTTCCTTGATGGGGGCAGTGATAGAGACTTCAGACTTTGCAGCATCCTCTCTGATAAGCTTAATGAAATCTGAGTGATGATAGTCATCCAAAAAGTATGAGAATAGCTTGTCACGATCATTTTCTCCTGAAACACCATAGATCATCTAATGATCAAACATGTTCACAAAATCATCCTTGATCTCTTCCCATTCATCACTCAAGGTAGGGCGAACCCATAAATCAGTATGTGCACGAGTGAGAGAATCAATTTGATAAGTCCTCTTCTTCTTCCCTTGCAATCTGATGGCATATAAATTGGCAGCACGAAGAACATCAATGTTTCTTCGTTCAATCTGTTTAGCATCAAAGACATCTTTAATCCTTTGCATATTCTCCCTAGCTTCAGGAGGAATCATAATCTGAACCAAAGGAGCAGCAGCAACACCTTCAGATTCAGGACTCATCTCTCCAGCGTAGAGATCATCTTCATTCATCTCTTCCTCTTTAGTAATTGATGGCAGTGCATCATTTCCTTTGGGCATGGAAGAGGGCTTTTTAGTAGAAGAGACTTCAAATTGGAAAGAGGAGGATGATTCAGTGGCAACATCAATAGAAGAAAATTCCTGATGAACTTCTTTGAAAAGTGGAGTGGGGATGATAACTTTCTCAGCAGCAGCAGTAGCAACAATTGCAGACTCGAAGGCATAAACATTTGTACCCACGTCATTGCCTGACTTATCTTCATCAATGAGCACATCCTCATCATTGGTAGCTTGGATGTTTTCAGAATCGCGAGAAATGCGCATATCTTTCCCCTTTTTGACAGCATCAATGGAGTCATAAAGATATTGATCAGCATACCAATAGAGAGCTTGAACATAAGGAAATTCAATTCCCAACTGATTGCTCTTGGAGATGTTTTTGCAGAAGTCTTCAATATGAGAAATGTGAGCACGACAGTGAGCTATGACAATGTCAACTTTAGATTGGTGATCAGTGGTAACAAGAGACATTCCAGAAACATTCTCAACGCGAGTAGAAGAGAGAGTAGCATTCAGGCTAGCAGCGTCAGCAGCTAACTTAGCTTTTTCTGCATATGCATAAGCTAAGTCAGCAGTCTGTTGAGCAGTTTCCAATCGTTTCCTCATGCGAGATAAGGATTTTCCATGTGAAGTAGAGTCAGTTGAGAGCTTGTCGACTTCAACGCGAAGGGTTAGAGACATCCTTAATAGCAACTTCAAGCTCAGTTCTGAGAGTGGCAACTTTAGTTCGGTTACTGTTGCAAGAGGTGATGATATCTTTAAATTTCTAAGCAGAAGGAACCTTGTAATGCTCCAGATGAGTTGAAAAGTAGTTTGCATCTCTTTCTTCACGAATTTCTGAAGGTCAGTGTACTGGGCTTTGATTGCTTGTTCAATCTTCGCGTCAATGTTTGTGCTGGAAGATTGAGATTGAAGAGATGTAGTAGCAGCATCAGGGAGGTTTGAAGTGACTTGTTCTCAGTAGCTAAAGCATCGATCGACTTCTGAAGGTCTGCTACATGAGATTCAAGCTTCTGAGTGTACGTTGCTTGCAAAGCGTTGATCATAGCAGCAGAAGTGTT
This sequence comes from Leonotis leonurus, assembly GCA_026898415.1. Lineage (NCBI taxonomy): Eukaryota > Viridiplantae > Streptophyta > Magnoliopsida > Lamiales > Lamiaceae > Leonotis > Leonotis leonurus. The sequence continues at coordinate 1,794,735 of JAPKLX010000049.1, forward strand.
TGTGAGACGCGTGCTCTCAGTATCAGAATACGTCTTGAGCTCGGAGAAGGTTGCCTGAAATAACAAACGATGGGCATGGATCAACGCGCCATCGAAGGATAAAACCTCAGGGATCGAGATTTCAGTTGCAACAAGCACTATTGCAGATGAGGAGAGAGACGTTGTAGGCATCCTTGAACTGGAAATGCTCTTGCAGTTTAGCTTCTTCAACCAAAATGTCACTCATTCCTGAGGCCTCAATCTTATACTGGAGAGCAGTAGTATCAGCAAAGCGGTAAGCATGCCATATCCATAAACGTTGACAGAGGACCCAGAGAGAGGGGTGATTGTAGAGTTCAGGGAATGAAAATTCCAGGTGTTGAACAGATTGGAACTCTAGGTTGTTTAAGAAGAGTTGGGCAGGGGAGGAAAGCACAATGGCTTGAGTATCAGAGGGGTTAGAAATGGAGGCTATGGCATGTGTTTCAGTACGGGGAGTTTCAGGAATGAGATCAGGTTGGGGTTGAGGCTGGGATTTTGGTTGAGATGGAGGTGGTTGAGTTTTGGGTGGTGCTAGACTTGGGTTTAGGAGGTTGTTGGGTCTGTGATTTGGGTGGAGTCTTGATTTTGGTAAGAGTGGAAGGAAGTTTAGTGGGAGATATGTCTAAGGGTAGGGGTTCAAATTGGACTATGGGGGTGATAGAACATAGTCCAATAAAAGGTTCGATGATGGTGAGGGGTTGATGATGAGGAATATCAGAAGATTGGGTAACATGTTTGTGGGGGCGTTTGCACAGTTGGTATTGGTCTTGAACATCCTCATCAGTGGATGAGTCAGGGACATCCTCGACCGAGGTTGGTTTGGTAGAAGGTTGCTCTCTCTCCTGAGGGCGTATCTTCAGGAGCCCTGAATGGCGCTTCGAGGGATTCCTTTTACGCTTAGTAATCTTCGGAGGAGGAGGTAGTTCAGTAGCAGCAGCATCAACTTCCTCTTCATCATATTCTTCAACGACATGGATGAGATTAACATCTTCATCCTCGGAATCCATCTTCTTGACTTTTAAACGCTCATCGGGAAGCTCAATCTGAAGAGCCTGCGCCTTTCCGAGCATACAAGTTTTCACGTCTAAGTCCGTGGAAAATATCCAACGCTAATTGTATGGCTTATGAGTAGGAAAGGAAGTCTCTGCGAACTGATAAGACTCCTCAATCATTATAGATACCTTGGTTGCCAAGTTCAAAGTATCAATCCCACTCATTGTTACACCCTTGTGTACCTCTTTCAACTTGTTCGCTTCAAGCATGACAAGCTCTTCCATCACAGTCTCCTTCATTCCCGTAGATACTCTTCATCAGACTGAGTTTTTTCCAACTCAGTTGTTCATGGGAAGACTTCTTCCCAAGAATGCAGTGATGTACCACATCCAACAATATCTTGAATTCAGGGCGAATCAGCCCTTTGTTGTTGTTGGCGGTAGAGAATTGACGGGGAGGGTCTTCCACCTGAATCTCCTCAAAGAAAGACTGGATCTCAGCTTTGTCCTTCATGTACTGGTTAGGGTTCTTGGTGCCCTTGTTCCTCAATTTGAACACTGATTGCAGTAACTCAGTAACGTTGAACCTCAGTTGTTCAACTTTCTCAGCTCTAGAAACTGCTTCACGTACTGAAGTGTCAATGGAAGTCTTCAGTATGGATCCATCATAGCCCAGATTCAGATAAAACTGAACCACTTGATCTGGGTATAGATTCTTCGATCTCAGAGTAGTGAGGGCCTCCAAAAAATTAGACTTGATAACTTCGAACATTGTCCTAGCTGGATCGATGTCCGTCTGAGTGTAAACGGCGGTGGGCTCGGCATAGATGCGAGCGCGAAGTTAAGACATTGTCATCACTGGTCCAAGAATAGGTTCTTGCTCATGGTGTTGATAATCTGTGTAAAATAAAATAATGAGTTCGTCATACTGGTTAAGTTTACAGAACACGATATAGAGAAAATAATCAGTAAACATACGTGAAGAGAAAGTAGAAAGTTATTGCAAAATGATTATCAACAAAGCAATAACACAACAACAACAAACACAACAACGAAAAGCTTTGGAAGAGTTTGAAATGCGTAATGCTTTTGAGAGTAGAAAGTGATTGCGAAAGGTTTGCATGGTCGGAGAAGAAGACTATTTAAAAGGAAGTGGACGGTTAGATCTTGCTCCAAGTTTTTAGAAACGTCGTCCCGGCAGGAAAGTGTAAGAGCGTGTAATCGACGCGCGACGTTTTATTTTCTTAAGATCAAAACTGCACGGTTGCTTTTACTGCTTGTGTTAGAAACTCATGATAGCGTCGATAGCGTTTCCAGGAAGTCAGGGTTTAACTTAGTACGATGAAACATATAATTACGATAATAACACTCAAGAGAATTCAAATGCAAAACTTAGAGAAATAAATGTGAAATAAATGAGAAGTATAAAACTGCAGTTGCTGATACGTGCAACTGATGGCTTATCCTCAGTAGTGCTTTTATATATGAGTTTTAGAGATGATGACATTTTGAAGTCCTTCAGTTGAGCTTTGCTATATTCCTCTGCTTCAGTACTTGTATGTTTCCTAGATAATGTTAGTGTATAACAAGTATGGAATGTATGATGGTTGATGACTGAAATAACTATGTAGAGTTACTTAGGGGTTTAACCATCACATTCATTTATGTCTTTTCAGGTCGAGACTTCAATATATTAATGGTACTGAATCAATTGACCTTTAGGACACATTACCTGGATGAGGTTTAGTCTGTACTAGGGATGGCAACGGGTCGGGTTCGGGGCGGGTTTTGCTTTCCCGTACCCATACCCATTTCATGATTTCATACTCGTACCCGCCCCATTATCCATTTAAATCGGGGTGGGGTCGGGGCGGGTATTACCTGGCGGGGGAGGGATCCCCATTAAACAATAAAATTTTCATATATACAAACATATTAAAAAATATTACATCAAACCTAAAACTTCTACAAAGCTTAAAATATATATTAGTATACTACAAGTTCACCACATATAATAGATCATAATTTTCAAATGTAATTAATACAAAATTTCTACTATATTAGTTAAACTTTTAAGTGTGATTATAATAAAATATAAGTGAGAAGTATTATCGGGGCAAGTACCTATACACCCGTACCCGACCCGAATCCGAAACGGGTATAAGCTTTAAAACTCATACCCTCCCCGATCCTAAAATTATATACCCATACCCGTCCAATTAGGGTCGGGTACCCGCTGGTAGTAGGGTCTGCGGGTAATTTTGCCATCCCTAGTTTGTACCTTCATATTTGATCAGGGTTCAGTAAGCCAAGTTTACCACTTAGCATTTTGAACCTTACTTCCTCCAATGGCTTTGTGAGAATGTCTGCTCGTACAATATCAGTGTGAATCTTCTCGATGGACACATCCCTCTTTTCAACGTGATCGCTGATGAAGTGAATCATAATGTCCACGTGCTTGCATCTTGTGTGTAGAACTGGGTTATGAGTGATGGCAATGGCACTGGAACTGTCACAATAAATGACAACCTAAGTGGTAGGCACTTCGTAGTCTCTAAGCTGTTGCTTGAGCCATAGGATTTTAGAGCAGCAAATTTCCGCAGCCATATATTCTGCTTCAGTAGTGGAGGTGGCGATTGAGGTCTGCTTCTTAGAGAACCAACTAATCAATTTGTTGCCCAAGAACTAACAAGGTCCTGAGGTTGACTTCCTATCCAATTTGCAACCTGCAAAATCAGCATCAGAATAACTAGTTAGAATTAAGTTGTCATCTAAAGGATACCATAGGCCAAGGTTTGGTGTGCCCTTCAGATAGCGCAATATCTTCTTTGCAGTTTCCATGTGTGACTCCTTTGGGTTAGCTTGATCGCGAGCACACACTCCTAAAGTAAAGGTGATATCCGGCTTGCTGGCAGTGAGATATAGAAGAGATATGATAACCCTCTATACTCAGTTTGGCTGATTGGTTTCCCTTCAGGATCTGGTTCAATTTTACCGTTGGTCTTCATTGGAATCTTCACGGCCTTGCTATTCTGAACGCCAAATTTGCTGATTAGTTCCTTTGTGTATTTAGCTTGATTGATGAAGATGCCTTCATGAGACTGCTTGATCTGAAATCCTAAGAAGAATCCCATCTCGCCCATCATTGACATTTGATACTCAGTCTTCATCAACTTGACAAATTTGTCACAAAACATCTGAGACTTCGAACCAAATATAATATCATCTACATAAATCTAAACGATTAAAATGCCTCCTTTATATTTAATGGTGAATAGAGTCTTATCCACCGATCCTCGCTTGAAACCTGAATTAATAAGAAAAACAGACAGTGTCATACCAAGCTCTAGGAGCTTGTTTTAGCCCATAAAGAGCATTGTGTAGTTTATAAACTTTGGAATAGTCAGTCTCGAAGCCTGGTGGTTGCTCTACATAGACGTATTCCTTCAGTATGTCGTTCAGGAACGCACTTTTCACATCCATTTGATAGACTTTGAACTTCATGTGAGCTACGTAGGCAAAGAAGAGTCGAATCGCCTCTAATCTAGCTACTGGAGCGAAGGTTTCGTCGAAGTCTATTTCTTCTTCTTGACAATAACCTTTAGCTACCAATCTATCTTTATCTCGAAAAACTTCTCCTGATTCTTCTTTCTTGTTTTTAAAGACCCATTTCACACCAATAACGCTCTGATGCGTATGACGATCAACAAGTTCCCATACTTGGTTCCTTGTGAACTCATTTAATTACTCTTGCATCGCGGACACCCAATTCACATCTTGAAGGGCTTCCTGAGTGTCTTTGGCTTCAATGTTAGAGACATAGCAGCTATATAGGAAATTTTCATCCAAAAACAGCGCGAGGTCTGCTTTTAGCCTTAGTTGTTCGTCAGTGGGGGGATTCAATGGTTGCTAGTGGTTGGACCACTTTAGCTTGAATCTATTTCCTCGTTTGAACAACACTCTCTGGACTTCCAATCCCTGAATTAGAGGGATGATCTTCAATCAATCTTGTTCTTCGTTTTTGATCCTCTTCTAAGATAATAACTATATCAAGTGCTCCAGGACCAGGTATGGTTGGTGTTTGAATATGGAATGGATCATTTTTTTCTTCATTGTGAGGTTTGTTCCCCCTTGATTGTTGGCTCTTACATATTCAGTTTGTTGTTGAATTTCCTGCAAAATGAGCTTATCTAAACTGGCCAAAATATCATTAGTAGCAACTATAATATGACGGTTATTAGAGTTAGAATTGCTACTTCTTGAAGTAGGTGATAAAATCTCAGGCGTGAGATTTTCAGGTTGTGTTGGTACTTAAGGTGATGGATCAGATTGAGTAGCCTCCTCGTTGGATGGAATCTCAGTGGAGAGATTTTCAGTTTCAGCTTGAGGGAGGCTTTCAGGTTCATGTTCTGGAGATCTAACTTCAATAGGCTCCTTCTCTTGTTCCAATCTGATTGTCGTGCCTTCATCTGGAAAGTTTTCTTCTTTTTTATCTTCAATATTCTAGATGAGAATTTCCTTAAGTTTGTTTACTGAAGGCTGGATGTTCAAATTCTGAAGTCTTTGAGCGATGACTTCAGTGTCGTTTAGCCTGTACTAAAAAATAGATTCTTCAAAATTAATATTAGGTGTTACTTCCATTAACAGACTACGTTTATTAAAAACTCCATAGACAACACTCTCCTCTGAGTAACCAAGGAAAATCCTGGATCAGATTTGCCATCAAAAGTTTTTAATTATGTTTCGCCATTGTTGTATATAACACTTGCACCAAAAGTGCAAAAATATTTAAGAGTAGGCTTCCTGTCATTCCATAACTCGTATGGAGTTTTACCTTGGCGTGGTCAGGAATGATCTGTTCTAAGTGTGGCAGGCTGTACTGATTGCTTCAGCCCATAACTTCTTTGGTATTCCTGAACTATTTTGCATAGTTCTTGCAGCTTCCTGCAGGGATCTATTCCTCTTTTCTAAAACCCCATTTTGTTGTGGAGTTCTTGCAGCTGAAGTCTGATGTTCAATCCTCATTTGTGCACAAAAATCTGAAATCTTTGCGTTGAGTAATTCAGTTCCTCGATCAGTGCGTATGGTGATGATATTTGTTGATTTCTAGTTCTTCAGCTTCGTTAGCAGAGCAGATATCTATTCAATTGTTTCATTCTTGTGGAAAAGAAATACTGTCCAAGTATAGCGAAAAAATCATCAGTAATAGCAAGACAATATTTTCTACCATTGACAATGAGTGGAGTCACAGGGCCAAATAGGTCCATGTGTAAGAGTTGAAGAATCTTCTCAGTTGATGGAGCTTCTTTGGATTTGAATGAAGCTTTGATTTGCTTTCCACTTTGGCATGCTCCACAAACGTGATCTTTGTCGAAGATTAGGTTAGGCATTCCTCGAACTAGACTATGTCTTGAAAGTTTTTTTAAAACTTTGAAGTTCAAATGACTCAATCTGTTGTGTCATAACCATCTTTGTTCTGACGTACTCTTCGAAACTAGGCATGTTTCAGGGGAGGTGGCTTTCCAGTCAGCAACATAAATATTTCCCACCCTGAATCCTTTCATTACAGTGATCTCATCAGATTTCCTATTATTCCTGCACTCTTCAGAACTGAACACAACATTAAAACTTTTATCACACAATTGATTCACTATGAGTATATTGTGCTTCAAGCCAAAGACATAAGAGAATTATCTATAGAAACATTCTCTATTATGAGAGTACTATACCCTTTAGTGAAACCTTTTGAGTTATGAACAAAGGTTACCTGATGACCATCTTTCTCAGTGTTGTTGGAGAGAGCTTCTTTTTGAAAAGTCATGTGCCGTGAACATCCACTATTGATAATCCAGCTTGAATGCTCCTTTAGTGCTCCTCTCCTTGGTCCCAGCCCTGCAATTACTAAGTCTTATGATCCAGTTGAGAACTAAACCCAGATTCAGTATGCATGTTATGCTTTGACACCCATTGTTGCCTTATGATGCGAATGTTTGAATCAACTTTGATTTGTCTCCCCTGAAAGTCAACATAAATTTTTTTATTTCCTGGTTTAACTTGTTTCTTAGTCTCAGTCCTATTAGAACTAGCTTCAGGCTTGGTTTTAGCCCTGAAGTTAGATCTTGCATGTTTTTGAATCTTAGTCCAACGTTTTTCAGCGTTCACTGAACCATTAGGTCTATGGAGATTAACAAGGGGAGTGTGACGTTAATTTCTTCGCTTTGAGCCACTAGAATTTGAACAGGGTGATGAGGTCCCATGTTCATATCTATATTGGCTAAAGTTGGGTGGTGATTCCCAACATCTAGAGTTTGAGCTACGTGAGTTATAGCTCCGTGGACTCGATCCACTAGATGAACATGTGTAATGAGAGAACTTAGATTTAGGGCTTTGTCCCTTGTAGTCTTTCTGATATGTCCGATGTTCAGTGAAATGAACTTGCTTCCTGAAGTTATGCCTTTCAGTTGAAACCTTCCTAGGTTTCTGCACTTCAAAATAGTTCTTTGATGCTTCAGGTGGAGATTTTCTCCTGAAGTTTGGCTTTTTATTTTCAGGTGATGTATGTTTCCTGAGTACATGTTTTAGATTTTTAGTAGCAAATATTTTTGCCTTTCCCTGTCAAGCAAAGTTTTCACTTCAGGATCAATTATTCTTTTTTTTGCTTTCAGTTTGAAATTTGTTTTAGTGGCTTGTACAAAGGATATGATTGATATAGGTGGTTGTTGAACTGTTGAGAATCTTATCATAGGTTTTTCTTGTCCATAACCAAGACCTTTGACCATTCCTTTAGGTACTATGTCCCACATAGACTTTGGTTCGTTTTACCAGACTTGGTCCAAGATTCGACATTTTCTTTGTAGTAATCTATCCTTTCAAATAGAAGTTCATTGCGTTCAATCAGTTCCTTGATTTGTGATCTTTGAAATAAGATCTCTTCAGTCTTGGTATCAAGATCTTGGTTCAGGTTAGAGATAGTGATCTCTTGTTCCTGAGTCTTGAGAGAGATTTCATTAATTTCCTTACAAACGCGTTGAACAAGTTCATCCTTTTGTACGTCATTGGGTATGTTCTGAAAAACATTTTCATGTCTTTTAGCCAACTTGGAAGTTAGCTTTTCATTCTTATCTCTGGTAATCACGAAAATAGCTTGAAGATTACGAAAATCTTTAGCCAACATCTCGTACTCTTTCAAGGAAATTCTTTCCTTAGTGGTGGAACATTCCTCAATAGGAATCACTTCAGTTTTTGAGTGAGACTCAATGTGCAATGATGTCATGGATTTAGAATTGAAAGTAGTAGGATCAATGTTTCCATCTGCCATCACATGCGCATATATTACCTGAGGTTAGGAGTCTGAATGATTGCCCATCAAGCAATATTCTTCTACTAGCTATTCCTCATACTCAGTGGCCATGAGTCCCAAATCTTCATCATCTGAAGAATCTGAGAAGTGCTTCTCATAAACTGCAATGGAAGGTGAGTTGATTTGATCTACGTCATCTTCAACTAGCATTGCTTTCCACTCTGCATTGCGTTGATCTCTTCATTTTTTGAGTTCATCCATTTCCTTCTTACTAAGGTCGGGATAATCAAGCTTGAAGTGATCTGGTGAACCGCATTAATAACAAACGCCTTTGTTATGTGGTCTTTCAGGTTTGGACTGAGAAGTAGTCCCTTCCTGAGTATTTATTGTAGTGGCCTCAGTGGATGGTGGTGTGGGCTTTCTTGATCTATTATCTCTATACATCTTTCTATATCGACCAATATTTAAATCTGCACGTTCAAAGCGTTTGGCCATTAGTACATACTGTTCCATGAGTTCAGCCTTTGACATACCTTCGATGTCAAGTCCTTCAGGTTTGGACTCTTTGACGGGACTCTTGTCAGCTTTGAAGGTTACTATGTCCTGAGTGGCAGTGGATGTTGTGGTTTCTCGAACTGGATTTGTGATTTCAAGAATCTTTTGGCGAGCTTCGTGGTTCTTTAGTACACTAAAGAGACCAACAATTGTGAGGGTGTTGAAATTTGAACGCTCATTGATTTGTATTTGATATGGAAACCAATCTTCAAGACGTAAACACCAAACAATCTTTAGGTTGATCTCCCTTTGCGTGTACTTATTGGGATTCAGTGCTTTGACTGAGGTTAAAATCTACATGAGCCTCAGAACCAGCACACCATTTGTTCGAGAGTGTTCCACATGTCTTTTGCAGATTCACAATGTTGAACATGAATGAGCATTGGTCGCTCAAGTGTTCTTGAGATGATGTGCTTTGCATAATCATCTAAGCCTGCGATCTTATTTTCATCGCTTGTATATTTTTGCATTGGCTTAGGGACAACACCTTCAACTGCATCATCTCTTGCTTCTGTAGTAGCTTGTTGATATTTGACCAAAATACGGATTGGTCCAATAGTAATAACCTGCCACATCATGACGTGATGTGCCTTCAGGAATGAAGATACCTTGTATCTCCAGTAATCATAGTCCTCGATGGAAAACATTGGCAATTTGGTTGTATTCTCCATGGACAAAGTAGATATGCACGTGAACATATATGATTTTCTGAAAGATAAGTTTAAAATGACATTGGGTTTAAGAAATAGTGGTAGTTAATCACATTGCTTTGATACCACTTGTTGGTCTCGAAACGAGTATACTGAGTGATGGGGGGGGGGGGGGGAATACACAAGTTGAAACTTTTTCAAATTAAAAGATATTTTAGTGAGCTCAAATCTGAAGGGAGATATCTTCAGTAAAGAGTGTAACTTTAGATAGCAATTAATCCTTCAGTCTACACTTAGTGTTCGACTGATGGACTAATATCATAAGTATAGCAGTGCAGAAGTGGTGGTTTAAACTCTTACTCGTTTATCATAAAACTTAATGTTATAGTTCAAGTTTACACTTAATTAGTATTCAATAAATGCAATAAAACGTTAGAGAATAAACACTAAAAGTAAATAGAGAAGACATAGAGTTTGGTTTGTGTGGTTCGGAGATAAAAACTCCAACGTCCACGTGTCTCAATGTGAGTCGAAGGTTTCCAATTAAATGGATTGGTGTCTTACAGTGATCAACCTTGAAGGTTATATGAACAATAAAGTCTGATCACCTCTAGCTATGAACTAAATCTAAGCTAGATATATTCTTCGGTAACAATTGAATCGCTACTAGAGAACACGCTATGGAATAACAGTGGGAGCTTGAGTGTTCAAATCTGAAAGTTTGAGTGTGGAAGAAAGCTTGAGAGCGATATAGTGATTGATCATATGATAACTTGGTAACCAGCGATTGAAGCAGCGGGTTATTTATAGGACACTCTCAAGAGTATATCCGTTGTGAGAGAGAGCTTCGTCCGTAACTTTTGAATTTCATCCTGTTGGAGTCGTCGTCTTTTTTACCATTTTTGGTGTTTGCAACAAGATTTTGCTTCACCTACTGAGATTTTTTCCAAAAGTGGTAATGTCTATAAGAGTAGCTTATCACTCAGTAGATAGCGTAACTTCAGTGCAGAGCTTAAATCGTTGATATTTTCATGCTTCAAATGACTTCAACTTCAAAACTTTAGGACATAACTTTTAGTAACATGGTCTTTCAGTTTTGGCTTAAGTAAACTGAGTTATAAATAACTTCAATACTGGTCTTCAACTTTAGTCTTGAATCCTTCAGGTTACATGTACCTGTAAACTGAACTCCTTAACAAGTGAGTTCTAAAATAAGACTAAGGACCAGATTTCAGTTTTGGAAGGTTTTAGAATCTAAATTAAAATTCTTATAAATATTTCTAACATATATAAATGAAAAAAATAATTATTTTTTATTTTTAACATATTTCTCAATTAATAATATTAATCATAACTATGTGCATTATATAATAATAATAATAAATATGAATGAAAAATGTGTGAAAGTAATAGTGACTCGTGTGTGTGTGTGTATATATATATATATATGATTATTCATTAATAGAACTACATAATGTAAAAATATATTGGAACTCTCAGATAAGACATGGGCATGAATTGGGGACATAGTTATTGTCATTGAATTGTAAACTTAGACCTTATTTGATAGTCATGTTAGGATATAACATGTTAGGATATAACATGTTAGGATAATTTAATAATAATTCAAGAGATAAAATTATATTGTCGTGTTTTTTCTTGTTTGGTGAAGAAGTTAATGATTCAAGATAATTTTATTTAAGCGTTTGATAGACCATATAATTCTTACTAATATTTACAATTTACCCTTACATATTTTGAAAAACACAGGTCATTCTCTAACAAAAAAAAAAGAACTAGAATTTAAAGTATAAATCTGGAAAAGTGCAATGGTTCATCTTCTTGTTCTAGCTAAGGTTTCGCAACAACAATAGCTCGACAAATTGATCGAAGGGAGAAGCATATGGGCTGAACTCATCCAAGGTTAACTATCTTCAACACCTTGTCTTCAAACTTATGGAACCTCCAGATTTAACGGGATAGCGCGAGACATATTTTTATCAAGTTAACATTCACAAATAAGGAGAAAAACGAGATTAAATGTGATCCCTTACTGTGATTTCGTGATTTTAACAACAAGTGTCGGATCTTCGACTTTGAATCTAAGTGCCCTTTCTATTGAAATTTTGTGGTTTATCAAACTCGTTTCCAAGAAAAAAATCATCCAAAATCAAACTTTTGATTTGAGAACTAAGTGCTCTTTCTATCGAACAAATTTTTACAATGAGTATGAAATCTATGATAACTTGCGCGATTTCTAAGCTCTAGATATGGAAATAGTTTTGCTTAGAATACACGGGGAAAATATAACAACTCTATCTTAGAAGCACTTGAGAAATGAGTGTTTCAGTGAATAAAAGTTTTGAGCTTGACTATGAGTTGATTTTTTGTAATTCTTGAATCTTCCTGTAAGTTCTTCCAGTGAAGGACACTCTCTATTTATAGTTGATGTAGATCCGGACTAGCCGTTGTGTGTAGCCATTTGGATTTTGAATATTATCCAACTGTTGAATTCTTCCCGTTGAAGTCGTCCTTTTTCCTATTTTTGGTATCTGTCCTTTTAGACATATTCTGCAATCTGCATCTTTCCATTTAAGTATTAACCTTCAGGTTGGGAACTTTAGGCTGGACCTTCAGGTTGGGACCTTCAGGCTGGCCTTCAGGACAGAAGCTTCAGGCTAAACTTCAGGACAGACTTCAGGCCTTCAGGGCTGTTCTTCAGGACAGACATCAGTGCATGTCGTTCAGGCTGACTTTCAGGCTTGCCCTTTAGGCATGGTTTTTCAGGTTTGGATTTTTAGGCTTGGTCCTTCACACTTGCCCTACACAAAATCAAGAATTTGAACCAAATTAAAATATTATAAATATCCCAACAATTCATACTTAAAAATGAAAAATATAATTGTAAGGGTATTTTAGTACAAAAGATTTGTAAATGACTAGAATTTAAATATTTTTTTGTTGGTGGCTATTATTGTCTTTTATAATATTTTTTGGCTATCTTGTATAATCTCTCTAAAATATACCACAAAAAAATGTTATTGAGTGTTAAAATATACTAATTGATTTGAATGGTAGTGGATAATGAAACCCACAAAAAGATGTTATTTATGTCTAAGAATAGAAAATGCACGTTTATATGAAACATACTACACTAAAATTTCAAAAAATGAATGCTTTTATAAAACGGATGGAGTATGATGTACCGCTCAAAAGTAATAACATTTTTTTATTGGATCATTTTATTAGAACTATGAAGAAGTAAAAAAATTTACATTTAAAATTCTAATTTTTATTTTTTTATATTATAATATTTTCCTTTTTTAATTTTTATGTTAAATTATTTGTGACCGTTTTTATCAAAACAAATGAAATAATATTACTTAAAAAAATTTGTCTGTTTGAAATAAAGTGTGACACAATATGTTAGAGACAAGCTTCAATTGGAGATTCTAGAAGAAAATAGAGGAAAATGAGAGATGAGTGGGGAAGGTGACCGAGATAGAGAGATCTGGAAATTGGGCAAGATAATGATAAGCTTGTGAGGAGTGTCGAGGTGTCGATTGAGACAGAGGGGAAGGATATGGTTGGAAGGGACACTACTGCGAAGTGTTGAAGGAAGGAAGAATTGGGTTTCTATATTTTGGGTTAATTATTATTAGTTGTTGGACTTATATTTAGTTTGGGTATTTTATGTTGGTTATTATATGTTAGTCTAGCTTTTGATTTGGACCCAATTGTGATAATATATCAAAATATATATCTTACATTTGGCAAAACCTTAGAATTATGAATGAAATATCTAAATTATATCTTATTTCCCAAGTCTTTCTCTTTCTCTCTAGTTCTTCATTCATCACTGTTACCTTACACTGCAAAATTAATTATAAAAGAGTGAGTTCGCTACATTTGGTATAAGAGCCAGTAATGGCAGAAACTACTCGTTTCAAAGATGTTGTCGATGCCTAGAAGAAGGTGGACCAAGCGTTGCAAGAGGAATCCATGAAATGGGAAGCTTATGAGTTGAAACTACAAGAGTAAATAGATGGTATGAGTTCTAAAATGCATGAGAAATTTGAGCATCTTACAAACACTTTAGCTGAAATGCAATTACAATTGTTAAATCGAAGAGGAGAAAGTGACCCCAATTCTATTTTGGGCTCGAGATTGTCTGGGAATTCTTCGGGTTATCAAAGGGGATCACGTTGGAAAGTTGATATGCCACAAAAAGTATTTCATACTCCAACACCTAAACTTGATTTTCCTAAATTTGATGGGTCTTATCATAGAGCTTGGATTTTGAAGTGCACTAGTTATTTTAGGATAATCAATAATCTTACAGATTTTCAGAAAATAAACTTAGCTTCAATGTATTTTGAGGGAAGGGCTCTACAATGGTTTAAAAATCTGGAAAATGTACAACCAAATGTGACTTGGGATCAATTTGTGGAAATTGTTTCTATTCGGTTTGATGGAATTAAAGAAACGAAGGTTATTTTTTGGAATTTAACAAGCTTAAGCAAACTGGGTCCTATTCAGTTTATGTGGATCAATTTGAAGATTTGAAGTCCTGCATGCTATTAAGAAATCACAACAAATTCTCCGAAGAGTACTTCATTGCTAGCTTTATCAGTGGGTTAAGTGAGGAGTTTTAATCATTCGTGGAAGTGTTTAAACCCACTACTCTAGAGTAGGCGATTGAATTGGATGCTCAGCAAATTAATACATTGGAAATTATAGCCAAGAAAACGAAGGTCAATTCCAGACCTTCATTTGCTACAAGCAACTTGAAGAGGTCAGACCCTACTCCACCGGCCAAGAGTACCAATCAACTGACCCTCAAACTACCTCAAACCACCAACACAGTTACTGACCAAAGCTGAAATGTCGCTTAGGAGGCAAAAGAGATTGTGTTACAACTGTGATGAACAGTTCTCAGCAGGACATCGATGAAAAAATCATATAAGCTATGTTATGATGACCGAAGATGAGAATTTTAACCATATGCACAGTCAACTCTCTGAACCTCAGTTAGAAGAGAATGAATAGCCATATATGGAAGAGACACAACTGTCCATACAAGCTGTTGGTGATGGTGAAGGGTCAACCTTGAAATTTGTTTAGGAATAAAAAATTAAAGAGCATAAGCTACACATCTTAGTTGACACAGGAAGTACCTTATGCTTTCTGCAAGACAAGACAACCAAAAAACTTTAATGTTTGGCAGAGGAAGGTAAACCTATACTTGTGAAAGTAGTTAATGGACAAAAGATGGTGAGTACTCAGAAGGCTATCAATTTCAGTTGGTCAGTACAGGGGCACTCGTTCTCTTACTCACCAAGAATTTTGGATAATATTGGCTATGATTTAATCTTGGGTGGAGATTGGTTGAAGCACTGCACTCCTATTGAACTAGATTATATAAAAAAAAAAATGGTTGTGTTAGTTCACCTAAATGGTAAGAAAGTCAGAATGTTAGTTGCTAATGCTTCAGCTGAATGTCACTTGATTAATGGAGTGACATTGTACAGCTTACTGTACAAGAATTCAGACTGTGTGGATGAGTTGTTCTTGCTATCTACACCAGCAAAACATGATGCTAATGAAGTAGAAATGACTGGTTTATTGGAGGAGTACAAATATGTTTTTGAGGAGCCCACAAGCTTACCACCAACAAGGGGTGTGGAACATCACATAACGCTCAAACCTCACAACTCTCCAAAACATCAATTCCCGTATAAAACTTCACACAATCATAAAGAAGAGATTGAAAGAATAGTTAAGGAGATGTTGGCTACTGGAATCATACAACATAGTAGGAGCCCATTTACATCTCCGATTATTTTGGTCAGAAAGAAGGATAACTCTTTGAGGATGTGCGTGGACTATAGGTACCTAAATTCTCTCACTATCAAACATGAGTATCATATACCTATCATTGATGAATTGCTAGATGAATTATTGGGAGCTACTTACTTCTCAAAACTTGATCTAAGATTGGGTTACTTCCAAATTTTGGTTAAACCAGAGGACACATCTCACTGCTTTCAGCACCCACCATGGGCGCTTTGAATTTCTAGTGATGCCTTTCAGCCAATGCAATGCTCCAACCACTTTTCAATCACTTATGAACAGTCTTTGAAAATCAGTTAAGGAAAAGTGTGTTGGTTTTCTTTGATGACATCATTGTCTACAGTAAAAGTTGGGTAGACCACTTACAACACCTCAGAGTAGTATTGGAACTCCTTAGATTCCATACTCTCTATGCTAAAAGAAGCAAGTGTCAATTCGGTCAAACACGAATTGAGTACATGGGGCATGTCATAACTAAAGAAGGGGTAAAACACGAAAGTTTCCTGGACAGATTCAGCTACCAGTGCATTCAATAAGCTGAAGGAAATGATGACTACTACACCAGTGTTGGCTCTCCCCGATTTCAGCCAACCTTTTATATTGGAGACGGATGCTAGTGGGAAAGGAATTGAGGCAGTTCTGATGCAGTCCAATAGACCTATTGCTTATAGGAGTAAGACTCTGAGATAAAAAAATCAATCTCTTTCTATCTATGAGAGAGAATTTTTGGCAGTATTAATGGCTATACAGAAGTGGAGAACCTACTTGCAAGGAAACAAGTTCATCATTCGAACTGATCAACAATCTTTGAAGTATCTTCTGGACCAGAAGACACTGACACCGACTCAGCAGAAGTGGCTCACTAAACTTCTAGGTCTTAATTATGAAATTGATTACAATAAAGGTGTGAAAAATAAGGCAGCTGATGCTTTATCAAGGTGTGTGGACCAGGACATAGAGGTTGCTGCCATAAGCACCCTCATTCCTTCTTGGGTTAACAAAGTAATTCAAAGTTATGAAGAAGATAAGGAACTCATTCCCATATTGACAGCTAAAGTTGTACAGGAACATGAATACCCTAAATACTCTCTGGTCTCAGGTGTGCTGTGATACAAGGGAAGGTTGGTTATTGGCTCTTCTTCTACCTTACGATCAGAACTATTGGACGAAATGTATTGCTCCCCGCTGGGTGGACACTCTGGAATTTATGGAACTTATATGAGGCTAAAACATATTTTCTACTGGCCAAAAATGAAGGACTCAGTGAAGGCTACGGTGACAGGTTGTGAAGTGTGCCAAAGAACAAAGGCAGATACACATGCATATCCGGGATTACTCCAACCCCTTCCCATTCCACATATTCCTTGGTCAAACATTGCCATGGATTTTGTGGAAGGATTACCAAAGTTGGGTGAAAAAAATGTCATCTTGGTAATCGTTGATAGATTTACCAAGTATGCTCATTTCATTGACTTATCTCATCCATATATAACACAATCGGTGGCTAAGGTTTTCTTGGAGGTTATCTATAAACTACATGGAGTTCCTGAGAGTATTGTCTTCGATCGAGATAAGGTTTTCACTAGTTCTTTCTGGAAAGAACTATTCAGGTTATTGGGAACTAAATTGGAGATGTCATCAGCCTATCATCCTCAAACTGATGGTCAAACAGAGAGATTGAACCAATGTCTCGAGAATTATTTGAGGGGTATGGTTTTCTCTACTCCTAAGCAGTGGGTGAAATGGCTACCACTGGTTGAATATTGGTATAATACCAATTTCACTACAAAAAAATATTAAAATGGCGACCGAGGGGACGGCGGATTGAGTATCCGTCATCCCTTGGCGACGGATATAAAAAAAAATAGTTAACGACAGACTGACGACGGATTGGCGACTATTTTCTTGGCGGGAGAGTTGGCGCCATAGTTAATGATGGACTTGAAGACGGACACGTCCGTCGTTAGGACATTTCGTCGTCAGTCCGTCGTTAGTTTAATTAATTTTTTTTAAAAATAAATTAAATACTAACGATGGACTGGTTAGTCGTCCAGTCCGTTGTTACGTCCTAATATATCCGGTGTTCTTCCCAGACGCGATTCAGAAGCTTAAAACACATTCCACCGGCGTCTTCCACCCTCCACCGGTGATTTCTCTTCCCCACCGGCGTCTAGGTATGTTTTCTAGCTTATTTTGTTCACCATTTATCCCTCTATTCAATTTCTAAGTTTTTTTTCCCTTTTTTTCCACCCAAGTTCTTCTTCCCCACCTTTGCCGCCGCCCGAAGTTATCTTCGGAGCATTCCAGGCGTCTCCAGCCACCGAGCACAGGCTGCCGCCGCTGTCCGCCTCTCCCCGCTACCGCCGCCGCTCCTCCGACAACTCCATCAGGTTTGTATATTTATTTCTTTTAATTTTTCTAATTTTTTGATAATTAGTATTAATTAGTTTAATTAGTTTTAATTATTGATATTTTATGTTAATTACTGTTAATTAGATTAATTAGTGTTAATTTGTATTAATTAGTTTAATTGATAATATTTTAAATTAGCTAATTTAATTGTTAATTATTTAATTAGTTAAATTAGATTGTTAATTAGTATGTATAGTTTTACTTAATTAGTTTAATTATTTAATTAGTTTAGGGTTTAATTAGATGAATTAATTTGTTTAGGGTTTAATTACTTAATTTAATTTTTAATTATTTAATTAGTTTAGATTGTTAATTAATAGTATAGCTTTAATTACTTTAATTTAATTGTAAATGAAGATTATATGTTTAGTTAATTCAGTTAGTTTAATTAAATTGTTTAATTTAATTAATTAGTTTAGATAAAATTAATTTATTTAATTAGAATTAAATATAATTAGTTAGTGTCATTTATAGTTAATTTGATAATTAGGCTTAATTAGTTTAATTTAATTGTTAATTAATATAAGTTTACTTAATTTATTTACTTTAATTAAACCAGTTGAAATTTAGTTAATTAGTTTAGATGAAATTTGTTTAGGATCCGTCTTTTGACTTTCGCTGCCTTTTGGACTGTTTCCTCTGCGTGCTGCCTCCCGAGTGCTTCATCAGCCTTTCGGAGCCGCCTTTTGCCACTCCGGCATCGCCTCCTTCGGTGAAAGGTAATTGTTTAATTTAATTAGTTAATTAGACTAGATGTAATTTTGGTTAATTAGATGTAATTTACTTAATTAAATTACTAATAATTTAAGATTATTTATCTGAATTTAGATTAATAATTATTTAGGTCATTTTTTTAAGATTATTAAGTATCTTAATTTTTATTAATAATTATTGCATATAATAATTAACAATTTAGACTAATTGTTCAATTAGTCTAACCAAATTGAATATTGAAATAATTTAGTATAACGATTTGCTTTTATATATATATATATATATATATATATTATGACATTAATTGGGATAGACGTAATTAAGTTCTTAAGGATCTTCTCCCAATATTCATAATATTATACAAACTCGTTATATGTCGTCATATTAATGTTGGGATGTTTTAATTAGATGCATGTGTTGTGATGTTTTGATGATGATATGTATGTTCTAATGTTTTGATGATTATGTTCGGATGTTTTGATGATAAGATGTATGTTGGGATGTTTTGATGATTATGTTTTGATGTTTTGATTAGATTTACTGACTCATTACATTAGATGCAATTACCTAGAAGATAACTCATTGGTAAAATTTTCCAAAATCAAACAGTCTAAACATGAACGTATTAATAACGGCAAATCAATGTGTTGGGAACCCCACAAGTTTATATTGTTTTGATAATGTTATTCGAAACAACACTTAGTTAAAAACATGATTTCTTAAAACTTGTAATTAATGTCATCTGTTAAGGAATAAGCTAACATATAAAAGAAGCAGATCGTATAGTTCTTACTATCTGTAT
Source organism: Leonotis leonurus (assembly GCA_026898415.1). Taxonomy (NCBI): domain Eukaryota; kingdom Viridiplantae; phylum Streptophyta; class Magnoliopsida; order Lamiales; family Lamiaceae; genus Leonotis; species Leonotis leonurus. The sequence goes on from JAPKLX010000049.1 coordinate 1,814,034, forward strand.
TATTCTTGATAAGCTTTCCTGGACACATTTAATTATAAGTATTCTAGTGTTACACTGCTAGATTCTTAATTAGAATTGGTTTCAGTTCTTAGTTATAGGACAGGCACCTGTCATATTTTACTTGTGATCTACCTGTTAAGATCTTAGTTTTAATATTTGTAAAAATGAACAGATAGACTATGAAAGCACTATCTGTTCATATTATCTTAGCTGTACTTAGAAAGAAAGAAACAATCATGATGAAAGAAGGCAGACGCGTGTTCGACAGCGAGCTGCTTAAATGGTACAGCTTGACTCAGATTTATTAAAAAGCTAGACTTCAACAGCAAGTAAATCTACAGCAAGCTGTGAGAAGTGTGAAAGAAGTGAAAACAGCGAGTGCTCAAAGCAAAGACTTCAACAGCGAGTAAATAGCAGCGAGTGAATCAGCAGCTAGCTGCTTATCAACAGAAGGGATCAAACAGTGAGTGGAATCAACAACAAGCACTCAGACAGCGAAGACCACGCCAAACAGCGAGCTGTGCTTTTAGATCAAGGAACAGTGAACTGTTTAAAACAGAAGAAGAAATCACAGTGAGCGCTCCATAACTCCAGTGTATGGTTAAAGGGTTCAACAGAGAGTAAAACAAAGGTTGAAACAGCTAGTGATCAAACAGCTAGTTGTGTTTCTCAAAATAGCTAAGGATCAAAAAGAACATCTACTCAAACAACAGCGAGATGTTTTTTGGTGGGCTGCAGACATACCTACATTTGTCATAAGTCATCCACTCAGTGTGTTGTCACATCAACAGTGTGTTTTAAGGAATGATGTACAAGATTTTCAAATATCTCTGCATGGTGAATCATTCCCAGTATGGCAATACATTGGGAAAACGCGTGATAGGTGGTAACAACTCTCAATTGGCCGCGCGTGCATCAACAACTCTGACATGCATTTAATGCCGCCATTAATGCGTTGAAAATAGAGGTCATCGTCTCCAACGGATAGTTTTCTTCCAAGAGGCTATAAATACCACCTTCACTTCCAGAAAGAAGTACGAGAACTCTAGCAATCAAAGCCTAAACTCTGCTCAAATATCTTCAAAGCTCACATTATTCTAAACACTCCACCTACGAATTCTCTTGAGTGTTCATCAGCTGAAGATTACTTTCTGGAAATTTGTTCTTACATTATTCAAAGTTCAGGATCTAGTTTTGATCCAAAGGTTGTATTGTTTTAGATTGTAGTTCTCAATCTAGAAGAAGTGTAATCACAAGTATTTATCTAGTTTTGATAAAGCTTGTGGCTCGTACTCAACGAGTAAAAAGAAAGGAGACATTAGTTGATTTCGATCTAGTTTTGATCGAGCCGTGGACGTAGGGAAAGTTTATCCCGAACCACGTTAACTCTTGCGTTCTTTACTTTCTGTTTTACTTCATACTCATCTTCTTCATAATTGCATTAAACTTGTTTATCTCTAATATATTGGTTAAGAAAACGTTTTCAACAAAAGAGCATTAACCACCGAATTCCGCACACAACATTAATCAAGATTAACTTACTCAAGTTTCTCTTATTAATTGTTATTTCACACTTAAGGTTTACTTGAGTTAAGTTGACTCTTCTTAACACGAAGAATCTTCTTGCTAATCCAAGCTTTCTTATATTCTAAGATTGCTTAAACCTTAGCTATTAAAGACAAAAACAAGAAAACCATAAAAAGTTGGGATTGGTGTGTGCCCCCCCCCCCCCCCCCTATACACCAAACTAGCTCTTTCGGGACCAACACAATGACTTACAAAACCTTAAATTTATAATGTGCAATCAACTACAAATCAACTTATAATTCTCGCCCTCTAACCATAATTCTCGACCTCTAACCATAATTCTCATAATTCTATACATATAACCATAATTCTCATAATTTATTCCCTCTATTCTCGTCCTCTATTCAACTGCAAATAAACTTATAATTTCGGCCCTCTATTCAATTTCAAATAATTCTCGTCCTAGAAACAGAAGAGGATGAAGAAGATGATAATGAATATGAAGAAGATGGAGCTTCAGAAGAAGAAGAAGATGACGAGGATGACTATATAGACGAGGAAGATGAAAATGACAATGAAGAAGACGACAGAGATTAGAACATTGTAACGAGGATGACTATGTAGATAGGGGATCATTCCTCCTCCTCTTGATCCCGCAGATATAATCCTTGTACCTCTCCCGGCACTTATCGTACCACAACTCTCGAATATTGGCATCGAGATACGGTGCCCAAGTAAATTTTTTCTAGCATCCAAAATGGTATGACACAATTCATTGTCATTTTTCTAGGGGAGGGTCGAAGTCCATCATGCAACGAGCTAAGGAAAAGGTAATTTCAAATCATAATTTCAAACATGTTTAATAGTTTTAATTCATATACACATACATGTTTCAATAACACAATTCAATTGGTATGTCATGCACAAACTGTTGAGAGGGGAGTACAACCGATAGACTGTATGTTCGACTCCTTCCTCGATGAGCATCGGTACGCAGACGAGACGTACACCGATGCGAAATCGGAGGTGATAGCGGTAAGTCTTAATATTAAAGTAATATATATAGTTTATAATTACAACCTTTATAATATGTTATTAACAATTGTTCATTTCTTGTTTACATACAGACTGAGGTGTTTGCCTGTGCTGATGCGAAACGGGCCCAGCTGCCTGAGGGGGACCACGATGCGGTGGACATCAACGAGCTATACTTGGAGGTTCTTGGCGTTCCAGACAAGAAGAAGAGGTTGTTCGGTACGGAAGGCGCAGGGAAGGCGTTGAGAGCCTCCAGGTTCAGTGGCTCGTCGTCCGCCTCACGAGCCAGCAGGAACGAGGTTGAGGATCTGCGGCGCCGACTCGAGGAGCAGGAGCGTGGGCGATAAGACTACGTTGCCGAGCAGCGGAGATTGGCTGACCAGATGGCGCAGGTGCAATCTCACTACGCTCAAATGGTGCAGTAGATGCAGTCTCAGCAGCAGGGAGGTACAGGTGGTCCCTCATTCCCCCATTCCCCCCCCCCCCCCCCCCCGTTTCCCCCTCCCGATTATGATTTCTAGACTCTATTTGTACGGTTGCTACATACATTGATACTATTGTTTTGTATTTCAACATTTATAACCGAGAGAGAGAGAGAGATCTGGAAATTGGGCAAGACAATGATAAGCTTGTTAAGAGTGTTGAGGTGTCGATTGAGACAGAGGAGAAGGATATGGTTGGAAGGGATACTACTGCCAAGTGTTGAAGGAAGGAAGAATTGAGTTTCTATATTTTGGGTTAATTATTATTAGTTGTTGGACTTATATTTAGTTTGGGTATTTTGTGTTGGTTATTATATGTTAGTCTATCTTTTGATTTGAGCACAATTGTGATAATGTATCACAATATATATCTTACGTTTGGCAAAACCTTAGAATTATGAATGAAATATCTAAATTCTATCTTATTTCCTAAGTCTTTCTCTTTTCTCTCTAGTTCTTCATTCATCACTGTTACATGACACTGCAAAATTAATTATAAAAGAGTGGGTTCGCTACACAATAATAACCAAATTACAAATTTGACAATATATGTAATGTGAAATTGAACTCGCATATTTACTACTTGCTTTGTAAAAGAGGAAGTATATTTATGTGTAATTTTGAGTTTGTTGCAAGATATAATCATTGTTCTTATAGTTCTTAAATTTGAATTATTATAATGAAGGTTTAAAAGGAATATTTTATTAGTAGGTAAGTAGCATTCTTACGCTGTATCAATAACAATAGTCTAATATTATAGCATAAATAGAAACATAAAGACTTATGTTTAACGACAAAGATACCTATATTAATCGATAATTTTGGGAACAATGGTTGTACTTGAATGTTCGATTACAAAACGTAACTGCGTAGATGACAATTTTCTTATTGTTTAAAAAATTCAAAATCGTGAATCTACAGAAAATGTATCTAACAAACCAAAATCATAACATCAATTTTTATTACCTAATTCATTTTATTTATTATATTATAAAATAATAAAAGACTTTTAAAATTTATAAGAATACATTAAAACTTAATAATATATAATAATGACAAAAACAATTTTTTTTTGAAATTAGATTACACTTTTTAATTCCATATAAATGATATAACAAATAAGCCAAACAACTAATTCAAAATTTAAAATAAAATTAAAAAATAACCTTATTTGACCACCATCAAATGAGATGAATCAATAATGTTGAAGTCAAAGTTTTATTTTTATAACTATATTTTATTTATTTTCTAATTATCATGATTTTAAAATTAATAAATAAAACATTAAAAAATTAAATTAATTAATTAAATATAATAATACATAATCAAAATAATTAAGATTTAAAAATTCTCAAATATATTAATATTGGTTCATTTGACATTTTAGAATCGTAAGTTCCGTAATTGACGGTTCATAATCGTAATCAAAATCATTCTACACAATTCAGTTTCAAGCTATGAATAATCAAGAGATAATAAATTGATTTTTTTTTTTCGAATTATCAAAAGCATGAATTGGTGATTTGAAAGATGAACTTACCAACCTTGATCGTTACAAAGGGCGATGCTACCATATTTAGCTAGTTCTTGGAAAAAAAATTAATATATCTATCATGTAGCTTACCCTTTCTACTTGGATTATCATGTGATTTTTTTTTCTCGGAAAGTGAAGAAAATCTTAATAAGAGCTACCGACACGCTATCATGGAAAATTTCATCATACATTAAGGCTCCATTTGGTAGGGTGATAGGATATAAGTGGATATGATAAAAATAATAGGTTGAGTTAGGAAATGATGGGTTAATTCTAATATGGAGATTTGTTTGGTCGACAAGATAAAATTTGAGATAAAATTTATAAATTGTTTGGTAGGATAGTTTAAACCTTAGATAAAGTGGTGCAATTACAAATATGCCATTTAACTTTTTTAAAATTACAAAAATTAACACATCATTCTCGCTTATTTTCTTCTATATTTTCATAAAATAAAAACTATAATATATAAAATAATTTAATTTTTTTTTTCTTTCAAATTTTATTTTAACCAACTCAAATTTATTTTCTTTTAAAGTTATATTATATTTTGTCTTATTATAATGTGTATATTTTTTTATTATGTTTCACTTATTGACTTTTAACATCTTTATTTTATTTTTTTCCTAATTTATGAAATTATAAATGAATAAAAATTATATACAAATAGTTATATCGATATTTTATTTCTTTCCAAATCAAATATCTCAATTACTATATAAGTTTGGCTATCTATCAGTCAACATAAGAATAATGCTCACATAATGACACTTTTGATAGCAAAGAGAATATGATAGTATCATGAATTTAATGTAATTCATTACTGTAAGAGATAATAAGACTGAACTAACCCATGATTTCTTGATATCTATTGGGTAAACTATGTACATAATGACATATTTTACAGCAAAGATGTCTTCCATTAGTGAAAGGTTCAAGGGCTACATTGAGATTGAGGTTGGGGAGTACTACTGTCATTGCAAACTGTTAAAAAAAGGAATACATGCATTCTCCCATATCTTTTTATGAGATACAACAATACCAAGAATATCCATATGAGAGAGGCTAACTCATGGCTACTTAGAGATCTTCGTTTATTTCTCTTCAAATTCAACATCGATTATATCTGGTTGAGACTTTGACTTTGATGAGGAAGGACCTTTACCATCTTTTGAAAAAAAGTTACCTTTACCACCTCTTGAGAAAAATTCAAATTTCACTGCGTTGCGCGTTGTAGAGATCTTTAAGCATATCATTTTCAAAGACGTCGCCGCCTACCCGGGCCGTATGGACTGGGCGGAAGCTCCATTGGTGATGCCCCGCAACCGCTTCACCGACAATCCCTTGAGAAATTCACAACTCTCGAGCAGGTAAGAAAATCTTCAACTCGAAGGATGAAAATATGCAAAAATCACCTACACAGCCTTCTAATTGAACAAAAAATGCATTTAACCCTAAGCCTCCATTAACTTAAGGCAGTAACAAACTTACAATCAGTGGTAATGCTTCATGACAATCGAGCATCAAAATCCGAACACTTGAACTCCATTTCTCATTCTAATAAGCAGTTGCTTCACTAGAATACTAAAGGCAGCACTAGATGTAAAATTGCCAAAAGAAAAACCTTACTAAAACATACTATTTGCTTCATAGATTCATAAATTTTCAAATAAACTTGGGATGTGAACTATATAAATCACAAAATTTGGACACTAACACATCCTACTCAAGATCAATCAAGATCACTAACAAATAGTAAGAAAAACAAAACATTTTTAAGAAAATATCAACTCACAAATTCCCAGCAGCAAAACACTCGAATAATCAATAGCAACAACACCCAATAATAAAAAAAACAAGAAGAATGAAAACCCAATTCGTTTTTCACATCCATAGACATAACTGAAACAACACCCAATAACAAATTTCAACAACACCCAATAACATAATTGAAACAACACCTGATAACAAATTGGTATAACTAGGGCTGTCAAAATTTATCGAAAAAACGGTATACTGTACTTACCGTACCAAAAAAATACCGTAAAATATCGAATATAAGGTATACATAAATTTTTGGAAGGTATCATACCATACCAAACTTTTAGGTAAGGTAAATGTATATCACGGTATATACCGAAAAAATTGGTATATACCGTTATTTTGGTATATATCGATATATATATATATATACATATATGTATAATATTACATGTACATACATATTCGATTTGAATTATAAGAAAATTATTTATTCATAAATTATGAATTATAATGAATAAATATGAATGACAAACTACAAAAACATTGAGTTTATTGATAATTAAAAAGATTGAACAATAACTTATATACTACTACTTATTATCTTAAATAATAACGATAAACTAATATATATATATATATATATTGTTACATAACTAAATAATTATGATATAATTACACGATCTATTAGTTACTAAATATAATATAAGTTGTAATATATAATTAATGAAAATATATTATTATTTTTATAATATATCATACATAAATGATCAAATTAATTATAATTAATGCCTAAATCTAGTTAATTGGTTATATGAAAATACAATAATATAATTAGTTAATATCTTGTAATTAATTATATGATATTAGTGGTTTATCTCATAAATTATGTTATTAAAAAAAATAATACTTTATGTTTTTTATATGTTAGACCTTGTTTAAGGTGATTTTCATTATAAATAAATTCTGGTATATCAAAGTAAGGTAATGTATACCGAAAATAAATAAGTTTTGGTATACCGTGTAAGAAATGTATATCGAAGTAAGGTCAGATATACCGAAAATAAGGTAAGTTATACCGAAAATAAGGTAAGGTATACCGAAAATAAGGTAAGGTATAAGTATGTAAAAATGTCATACTGAAAGTAAGGTATACCGAAAAGTATGGTAGGGTAACGGTATGAAATTTTCCATACCGAAGGTAAAGGTAAGGTATAAGGTATGACAATTTTAGTAAGGTATACCGTATCGTGACACCCCTAGGTATAACAGAGCAGTTCACAAACAAACAATAAAACCTAACAAATGAGATTAACACTGAATCAAACAAAAAATAAGGGGTTCAGATATGACCTTACCTATTGTTTACAGTGCGAGTTCCAAACATTCAATTTGGTGAAGATGGAGTCAAAGTCACGAAACTCGACTACAATGGCAGATTTGAAGAAAGTTCAGAGCAATGCAAGAGATGAAGGGAGATGTGAATGATTTTGTAATGTAAAAACAATCCCTTACTTTCGAAGAAGAATGTCATCCTCATAATCTTCGACACTTGCTACATTCGCGTCGCTTTAGGCTGGGAGAGAAGGAAGAAAACGTTATGTTCCCAAAAAATAGAAAGGAAAGATAGAAATGGAAAATGCATTTTTGTCATGAATTATGTCTCTGTAATTCACTGTTGGGTTGAGTTCAAAATAATACTAATTGTTTATTGGGTTAATAAACCCTCATCAAATAAGCAAAAATTTCGGATTGTGTATATAAACACGAGACCATAGGACTACCAAATCGTTGATAAGGATGGATTATTTCTGTCCAACTGCCTTCAACCCATGTACTAAATAGATCCTAAGGGCCCATTTGGTACACTAGATGAGGGGAGTTGGGCACAAATAATCCATGCTCATCTTCCATTTGGTAGCAATTGTGCAATCCTGAAGGCCCGCCACTATTATCTTGGGCCCGAAAATTCCATCAGGATATAGCAGGTTTACAATCCTTAGCACCAGGTGGTATTAAAATTATCCCACTCAAACAGTGAAAGAAGGGATTTAATTTCTGGACGAAAATACCCCTCAGCCCTTTGGCCTCCTATCACTTTATCGACACACCGAAGAGAGGAACCCAGGTCGCGATTTTTCTCCCGACTGCTACCACGCGAAGAGAACGAGTCCAGCCGGTCGGAAAGCTCTTCATCGGCGCTGTTAAATGAGGTATGATCTGAGCAAGAACCTTCTCTTCGTCATCTCACCTTCTTTTCAAAATCTCAACTTCTAATTTAATCGACATGCCTCGCGTTTAGGTTATTCTCGGGCAAGAAGCACTGAAATTTGTAAGATTCGTGGACTTAAAGAGAGTATTAGAGCACTGGAAATCAGGTAATCTCAAATCTCTATCACTTTCTACCAAGCTTGGCGCTGAAAATTTGATTCGTTGACCCATTTGTATATTTTAGGGTTTACTGTAAAAAAAATTTGATTCGTTAAACCGGAGGGTAGATTATGGATTGCTTATTATTCTTTGGCATGTTATTTGAGTGTTCGACTTCGGACAATGAATTATTAATAAGTGTATGCTTCTTATGTTACACAAGAAGATGATGCTAATTATGTGGGTATTCTGCAGAATTTAGTCAGATGATGACTGAGATGTTATGATGTTTTTGGTGTCTTGATGTGTTTTTTTTTTTTGTCCTGATCAAGAGGGAGTGAAATTTCAGTATTTGTTGTTGATTGTTTTGATTATACAGCTAGTTTTGATCATACAGCTAGTGGAGAGTATGAGATTATGTTTTTGTCTTGATGTGTCTTGAGTCCTTGAATCACTCGTCTGATTTTCACTAGTGGAGTTTAGAGGTGATATGATCTTTAAGTTTGTCAAGTGAGTAATGCAAAATGTCTGCTATTTAGTAACAAATGGCATTCTGGGTGTATCTTGATGTAACAATGTTTTTTCTTTATTAGAATTCACATAAACCAATAAGAAACCAATAAGTTGGATTTATAAATTGTACTAAATTGCTTCTTGTCTCCTAATTAGAATTCATAGAAACCATTTTTTTGAAATGTAGCTCTGTTTTGAACTTGGCTGTTGCAAAGCCAACTGAAAGTGTTGGAATTAGTAACCTTTTCTGTGATCCACTAAAATTCTAATTTGACTACCTTTTATGCATGAGCAGATTGAATAACATGACTCCAAACTCCAAATTTTATGTTTGAGCAGTGAATTTGTTGATGGAGGGTATATCATCTAATGGGCTGACTCCAAACAGGTTTAATTCAGGTGGCTGTAGCTTCTTTCAGAAATCGACATATCAAGTTATCAGACAGCAGAAGTGATCGACATTTTGGAGACTACTGCATCGACATTTTGGACCATTTATTGCTTTCCATGCCATTGTTTTGGCATCGTTTTTAGCTTAGTACTTCATCTTGTTTGATGTATTTTCTCACGTCGAGGTTGGGCAGCTTCGATGGTGAACTCGGGTCTTCCTGAAATTCTTTGTAATGCCTTTTACTATTTATGCAATTATCTTTTTCCAACCAACATTAATTTATGCTCATACTTTGTTACGAATCAAAGTGAAATCTCATTTTTGGATGCAGAATCTTGGGTTTAAGTTTTTCTTGCTAATGTTTTTCTTTTGTTTAAATATAGATGAAAATAAATTAAAATTAATTAAAATTAAAATGATGAAAATAAATAAAAATTATTTTATATATTAATTTTATTTTCTAAAAATATAGATGAAAATAAGTGAGAATGATATGTTAAAATTGATAATTAGTTAAAAGGTATAAGGTCAATATTGTAATAGCACACCAAAATCAAGATTGTAATCATTCCAACCAAATGACATATTATTTTTATCTAGAACACTATCTTGCCTACCAAATGGAAGATATGATTATTTTTATCTATACATATCCCAACACACCATATTATATTTATCCTATCCCACTATATCCTATCATGTCTACCAAATGGACCCTAAATGCATTAGAGGATTAAGATTCATTTCTAAAAAAAGTTTTTATTCATAAAATTTATTTATTTATTTATTATTTTTTTTTACAAAATAAAAGAGTAACTTTTATTTAAAATGAATCTCAACCATTATATTAATACATCTAAGTCTAATTGGACTTTCCAAGCGCGTGGTATGATTTCGTTGGTACATCAACATAGACAATTATGCAAAACAGAAATTTACTGCAGTTAAAAATTAAAAACAATTACTGTCCGAAAATATATAGAAAATAATTTAGAATATTCCTATTTTTCTTTATAAAGCTATTTTTTTTTACAATTTTAAATTTTGGTAAAATAATTAAAAGAAAATAGTGAGAAAGAAACGCGGCTGCTGAAATCAGACTTCCTCTCTCTCTCTCTAACATTTTTCTCTCTCTACTTTTTATTGTCCTTGCTCATCGGTTTGAGCTTCAGAGATCGCATAACACGATCCAATTTCCACGATACGTGAATCGAGCGAGCTCTCAGATTCACAATAAATTGAAAATTTGTCGATCTTTTCTACCGAGTGTGGATTGGTACGCGCGCATAAATATAGCTAAGCAGAATAAATTTTTTTTCTCTTTCTTTGTTAGGTGAGGAAATCGAAGCTTAAGTCTGATCAGGGAAAATCATTCAAGGGTTTTTCTGGGTTCTCAATTTTGTGTATAGGTTTTGTAGAATTTTTGTTGGAAAAGTAAACGGTGGAACAAAGAAGTTCACTTTTTTAAGGGAGTTTTTATTGTTATTGTTAATAAATTTTGTTCGCTTGGTTTCAATTGTGTGATGATATCGGTGGGTAGTAGGGATGGTAGAAAGAGGATAGGTTTGGGATTAGAGATGGAAGAAGCTGAGCTTGAAGAAGGAGAGGCTCTTGGTTATCACGAAGAAGGAGAAGTTTCCACCATTGACCCTGATATTACTCTCTCTTACATTGTAAGGATCTTGGCTTAAAATTTTCTTCATGAATTACTTCTTAAGTTTGTCAAGTTGTATTCATTCTTAATTATGTAGTATGGCTGTTCTGATCTTGTTTGTAGTTGCAAGATGTTGGTGAAGTAGTTATGGTTGACTGGTGTATCGTATTGATCGATGAGCTGTGTCATTTTTATGTTTGGATTTATTACCCCTTTCTGGAGATGAATTTATGCTTCATGGAGTAGTTAGATCATTGATGCTAATCTGCTATTGAATGCGGGATACTACTTACCAATTTATGATGGGCAATTATTCATTGGATATGTATGTGATTATATATAATCATAGAAGAGGTTAGCCTTCATGAAGTTCTATTTAGTTAGGAAAGGTTTTTTTTATAAGACGACAAGAAATTGACTTCGCCTTAAATGCTTGGATTTCTTTCATCCTTGCGAGTGAATGAGATAGTAGAATTAGGTGCACCTTTTGGTGCCATGAAGCTTGCTTTATGGGTTGTCATTCTTGCTCTTCCTTATTATTAAATTTGACTCTAAAGTCCCCGTTCTGTCTTCTTTTTAAAGGAGGAGAAAGTCCATAGGTTCTTGGGTCACCTCCAGAAAGATTTTGAAGGCGGTGTTTCAGCTGAGAATTTGGGTGAGTTGAAAAGGGTACAACCAGTTATGTAAATATGGGTTCTTGTAAGTTTGGTTTTAGAATGTGAAGTATAAATCAATTACATTATAGGTGCAAAATTTGGTGGCTATGGTTCGTTTTTACCTACTTATCAGCGGAGTCCATCTTGGTCCCATACAATAAGTCCAGCCGAGGCTCATAACTATGAGTCACCAAGATCCCCAAGAAATGCACATATAGAGGTATTAGATGCCTTTATAACTAAATCTATTTCTACTTCTCTTTTTTCTCACTTTCTCTGGAAAACAGTGTTAAACATTTTTACTTGAATTGTTGACTTTTCTCTGATTTAGGATCAAAGGCAGAATTCTTTAGCTTCATCAAGTGCTTCTCCATCAATAAGGCCCCATGCTGCTACAGGAAAATCGGTACCAGTGGAAAGTTCCTTGAACAACAATGGCTACTTAAAATCCAAACATGCGGTAGAATCAAGCTTAAAAGGTGGAATAAATAAAAAATCTGTGAATGATCAGAGAACACTGAAGGTTCGGATCAAAGTGGGTTCTGAAAATTTATCAGCACAGAAGAATGCTGAACTCTACAGTGGACTTGGTCTTGTAGTTTCACCATCTTCTTCAATGGATGACAGTCCCACAACTAGTGAAGGGAAATATGGTAAACTTTTGGATGTACCAGAGGAATCACCCACCAGTATTCTTCAGGTAATGTTGTTGATCGTCAATTGATACTTATTTATGAGAACTTCTGTTGAACTTTTCTTTCTTAAACAAATCATTAACCTTCTCATGATTTCTGTGCTCAAGCAGGTTATGACATCATATTCTGGTGAACTGCTTCTATCCCCTCTGTCTGAGGATTTGATTCATCTTACAGAGAAAAGGAAGATCAGGGGAAAGTCTGAAACTAAACCAGTTCACAAAACTAGCAAAAAATCTGGGTTGTTAGTGAATGGATCTCTTTCTAGTAGGAGCGATAGCAAAGTTACTGAGCAGAAAAAGTTGTTACCATCTGAAAAGGATGATGATTACTTCACAGAATTCTCGTATCCGAAAAATAATGCTTTTGTGGATAATAATGTCTCGCCTTTGAAGAAGGAAAAGGGAACTGATAATGATGGATGTGGGTATGAGGAGCTTGTCTCGAACGCTTTAAAACTTCCACTTTTATCAAGTTCTCAGAATATTATTGCTGACACTTCAAAGGATGTGCCCTCTACAAAAATTGCTAAAAAAGATGGGATGAAGCGAGAAACATTTGCACAATTCATTGAGAAGGACCCTTTGGAGAGTGCATTTCATCAAGATACTAGCGGCTTTGAGAAGTTGGGTGGGTGGAGTTCATCAGGCAAGGCTTTTGAATCTAAAGTAGGAAATTTTGTTGGTACTGCTGCAGCTTGCTCTCAGGAGGACACTCACAAGGCAGAAAAGCCTCACACTTTGGACCAGTCAGATTCTAATACCTCTAAGGGAATACAAGCTCTTCCTGTTGCTGAACCCACTGATCCCTCGAAACAGTTAACTACTCAGAAAGGAGGATTGGTTAATGAGGAAGGTCTGGAATCATCTCTTGATAAATCATCTACTAGGAGCAATAGGAAACACAAGGAAGCTCAAAATAAAGGTTCTGAAGGCACATACATGACAAAAGGCGAGTTGATGGTTGAGTCTTCTCTGGCTCCTAAAAGTGGGAAGAGTTCTCATACTAACGGTTTCATATCTAAAAACGATACACTTGATGTCCTGAAGGAGCATGAGAAACCAGGGGACCGTTATAAGGACTTCTTTGGTGATGTAGAATTTGAAGATGATGACAATGAATCAGTTTCTGGGGAAATGACATCCTCAGGAAGGTTAAAAGATTCTCAACATGTTGGGAAAAGAAACTTAAGCAAAGATCATAACATGTCTAAAGAAAAAGATACAGGCAGAAACCCAGAAAAAGCACTAGAAAAATATGCTAAACCTGCTTCTCGTTCAGTTCTGCCCCATGAAAATGGTCAGAGTTCTGAAGCTCCAACTGGAACCGTTCCTCTGGTCAAAGAAGATTGGGTTGCTTGCGATAAGTGTAAAAAGTGGAGACTACTTCCACTTGGTACTAATCCTAAAAGTCTTCCTGATAAATGGCTCTGTAGGATGCTTACCTGGCTGTAAGTTCTATCATTTTTATATGCATTTCGGGTATGTTGTGTCACTTGCTGTATTGGAAAATTAAAATCTTATTATCAGTGTTGTAGTTGATCTAAATTATTTTCAACATTGACTTTGATGGTTAATTGCTGTTATGTTGGTGAGCTCTGCCTTATTGCATATGTAGAAGTTCTTCAATGTGGAAAACTCACTTTTTCCAATTTCTCAGGCCTGGGATGAACCGTTGTAGTATCGAAGAGGAGGAGACGACTAACGCTTTAAGGGCCCTTTACCATCCTGTTGCTTCAGTTCATGTCCCTTCTCTCGAGGGTCAAGGCATTCAACCATGTAATTCTGCTATGGCTTCAATGGGAATGATCTCAGCTGATCCTAGGCAACTGCCTCAAGAATACCAAGATGTTGCTGTCCCAACTGCAACAATCAGTGGGAAGAAGAAACATGGGTCTACAATGGCTTCAAATTCAGTGGATATAGATGGTTCCACCAACTCATCGAATTCCCGGAAGAAGAACCTTGGGATTTTCGGAAAAATAAGTAAAATGAACAGCGTAAATAACTCACCTTCCGGAGATGCATCTGGACAGCATATGCGGCAAGCAAGTATGGGATTGGAGAAATGCAATGTTGCTAAAGCAGAAAAAATATTGCAAGCCAGCTCTTCTGATAGAGGTATACCATTGTGTTCCTTGCACTTCTTTGTGGTCAAGTGCAAATTTGAGTTTTATATACTTTCATGTTGGTGTTGCTTTGAACTTCCTAAACTTTTGCCTTCAAATGAACTTGCATAGGTACGAGTGTAAAGATAAAGAGCAAGCGTGAATCTGACATGGAGGGCTCGAGAGCTTCTAAAAGAATGAAGAGTGAGGAATTACATTTTGATGAAGTAAATTGGACTTCTGACAATGGTGGGCCTTCTTCAAAAGCACGTCGTCGCTCTTCCAGTTTGTCTGGTAATGATCGAAACAAGTACAATAACAATAAGGATTTTAGTGGTGAAGCCATGAAAAGTATGGTATCAAATATGAATGCAGAAATGCACGTCCCTTCACCTTCAGGTGATGGTTTGCACATTTCCCGAAAGTATGATGATAAAGATTCTAGAAAGAGGAGAGCAAAAGATCATCATGGTTCTAGGACTCATAATGAACCCATTTCTAATTCAGGACAACATTACTTGAACTCTGGTGATTTTACAGAAGAATTATGTGAAGGTGAACATCAGAAAGAAAAGAAAGCTAGACTTTCCAAGTCCGGAGGAAAAGCTATGAGTGGAAGCAAAGGCAGTGTAGGAGCTGACAGAAAAAGCAGAAGTACAAAGGACCAACATGATGAGCAGTTTGTGAACAGCACTCAGACAGTAGATTATTTGAGAAGTGATATGGCTTCTGTACATCCTTCCATTGCTGCCAATTCAAGCTCTTCCAAGGTTTCTGGCTCGCATAGAACCAAAACCAATGGCCAGGAAGTTAAAGGTTCTCCAGTTGAATCAGTTTCTTCATCCCCTATGAGATTTTCTAATGCTGATAAGATCTCATCAGCTAGGAAGAATCTTTATGGACAGTCTGATTATCATGATTCATCTGCTGCCAATCCAAGAAGGCTTTCGGGAAGTGATTATGGAGAGAATCACCAAACAGGATTGGATAAGATAGATGCAGTTCTTACTGCTAATGATGGTGTTGATGATATCTACGATGATATGCTATGTCATGGTAATCAGTATGCTAGTACAAAACATTCTTCTGAGCAATCCAAATCTGAACTAAAAATGAACAATGACCAACCTCAGACTGGAGTTCACCCAAAGAAATCTGGAAATGGATCGTCTTCACATTCTAAAGACAATGCTCGTGCTTCTGGTTCCGACTTAGACAAGATTAAAATCAAGCCTTCTGATTCAAGAAATGATACTTCAGATCATACGAACATGCATGAAGAGAAGTCAAAAAGCAGAAGAAACAAGTCTGGTGAGAAATCTGGTACTCCTAATAAGGGTGAGAAGTGTATCTCCAAGAAAGATACTGCTGGAGGAACATCAAGTGAGAGCAATAAAGGACCAAGTCAAAAGAAATTTGGCAATGATGGACAAGATGGTATTCGAAACCAGGACAAAAAGCATGATGTCTCACAGGCACATGAAAATGAGAAAGTACATAAGAAAAGCAACCAGTTAGAAGTCCGTGGGAATGGGAAGTCACACTCACTTCCACCATTAGCAAGAATACAGACTGACACTCCTGTATCTGGATCTCAGAAGGAAAATAGTTCGAAAAGCTTGGCTATTGATGCATCTGATAATGGTGATGTGCTAAAGGCCTCAAATCAGAGAAAGAAATCAGAGATTTCAAATGGTCAGCCTATGAGTTATCCAACTCCAAATTCTCATAAAAGGGATGTTGATGCTCCAAGTCCTGTACGAAGGGACTCCACCAGTCATGCTGCTAATACAATTTTAAAAGAGGCGAAGGACCTCAAACATATGGCTGATCGTCTTAAGGTTGATCCATGTTTTGGTGTTCTTGAATGTTTTTAATTATTTTTTAATTTCTCAAATTTCCATTACTGAGTTCTGTTTGCAGAATTCTGGATCCAATGGAAGCATTGGGATTTACTTTGAATTTTCCATAACTGAGTTCTGTTTTGCAGAATTCTGGATCCAATGGAAGTATTGGGATTTACTTTGAAGCTGCCCTCAAGTTTCTCCATGGAGCCTCTTTGCTGGAATCCGGAAGTAGTGAAGCCACTAAGCATAATGAACTGATGCATGCAATGCACATATATAGTAGCACTGCAAAACTCTGCGAGTAAGTTATTATAATCTCCATCTGTAACCCATCTAACTCTTCCTTTGCACGTGCTTTCACATTCCAAATTTTTGGTACTTCCAAATCTTAAACGAGTGATAAATGATAATAACTTATAATCAGTTTTGTAAAAATTGTTTTGTTTCTGGACGAAGAGGAATAAGTTAAGTTTTTCCTTGGCATCTGCATATTTCTCCCCCCATCTAGTCTAGTATTGAGTAATCCATAATTTGACATGGATTGACTGGACGCCATTTCTGTTTATTAAACTGTGCATTATTTAGGTTTTGTGCACACGAATATGAAAAATCAAAAGACATTGCTGCTGCTGCTTTGGCATACAAATGTGTGGAGGTCGCTTACATGCGAGTGGTTTATTCATCACATAGCAGTGCAAGCAGGGATAGGGCTGAGTTGCAAAATGCTCTACAAATTGTTGCCCCTGGTAAATTTAGATGCAGCATTCTTTATTATTTGATTTGGATGAGAATCACATCTGCTGCTGGTTTCACTTATGTTATCTAGTAATATTTTCAAGGGGGTTAATAACTTTAACATGCTAATATTAGGACCTGGACCATGAATTATTGCACCATCTCATCAAAAATGTTTCTTAACCAAATATTTACAGTGTTACCACTTTTCTGTCCAAAGAGGACAGTTAAAAAACTTAAACTAAGAACCTTAATCAAGCTATCTTTTCTATTAATTGATATGGATAATGATGACCAGTTGAGCTCCTTTAAAGTGTATCCATGAGGTAAATTTTCTATCAGCATAATAATAACTCCATGTAACAATTTTTGTCTTGATTAAGTGCAATTTTCAAATTCAAATTCTCCCAATTATCCCTGTTCAGGTGAATCTCCTTCCTCCTCTGCCTCTGATGTTGACAACTTGAACAACCAACCAACAGCAGACAAGGCCGCTTCAGCCAAAGTTATAGGTTCTCCTCAAGTTTCTGGAAACCATATCATCACTTCACGGAATCGTTCCAATCTTCTGCGTGTTCTGAACTTTGTAAGTATATAATTGATACTCCACTTTCCATATCAGATAGATATTCATTATGGCATATAATCTGGCTGGTTCCAGCCTTTTAGTTTTTCAGCCATATAGATGTTATAAAAAACTGCTTTGAAATTATGAGTGCAATAGCAGCAATTAGTTTGCATTGTTGCATGTGCTAGATTTTCACTCTGTTGCTTCTGTAGGCGCAGGAAGTTAACCATGCGATGGAAGCCTCGAGAAAATCAAGAATTGCTTTCACAGCTGCTATGTCAAGAATCGGTGAAACCCACAAAGAGGGTATCGATTCACTGAAAAAGGCTCTTGATTTTAACTTCCAAGATGTTGAGGGCTTATTGCATCTTGTGCGAATTGCAATGGAAATCATCAGCCATTAAACTACCTGTAACCTATCATTCCAATTTTGGGTCTTCACCAAATAATATGCAGTGCATCATGAGTTAAATTAGAATGCCACCCTTGTAAATCTGTACAGTTATATTTGAGTTTGCAATGCCTTTGTAATTCTTTATTGCTTGCGTATGGATGATAATAAAGGCCTCAATTTTTATTTCCAACTTGGGCTGATGACATTTGTAAAGATATGTTGCATAATGTAGTGTATCACTAAAGAAATGACCTTAGACTTGGTTGACAAAGGGCTTGTTGGAGTGTGGGTGCATATCTGTAGTTGCAAAGCAGCACTCTCTTGAGTAGACTGGCCCTGAGTTTCACATTCAAGTTTGATCCTACAAAGACTCATGGGCCGCGTTCTTTTAATTCACGATTTGTACATATTAAAAAAGTCGCCCCTGATGATTTGGTCAGATCCAGCTTATTTCACTTAAGGAATTTGGATTGTATCCTCAGGTAATTTATCATTAACCACTGGCCCCTCCACGAGATTATATGATGTCCTTTCCTTCTGACTCTTTATATTGTCATTTGATGTTTGCAGATCTGATCAAAGAATTTCTGTAGCTTGCTCCTGGCAGAAATTTCTTTTGCATTTTTATGGTAGTTTCTGAATCAGCTTCACCTAGTGGGAAGAGTAACATGGTAGTTCATTATGTGTATGAGTTGGAAGTGGTGCCTGAAGGGTGTATATGTGTATGGTTTGTGATGCTGATTCTTGAGGTATTGCACGTAGGTATTCCCTCTGTGTATATCGGAAAGGCATGCAAGTGCACGTCATTTAATGGCATTTTGGATATCAACACTGCGCAACAACCAGGTACTTAATCTGCCTCTTTCATTACTGAGCTATCTGCACTATTTGGCTCTTCCGCTTTTTTAGCTTTTCTTGTTGAAAACGTGTTTTCTTCCCCTCGTATCAGCTCCTTCTCTACTTAGCCTTTAGAAGACTGGTTGATGTTGAAGCCTGATCTGTTACATTCTGAAGAAATGCAGTCTTTTTTGGTGCCAATCTTAGATCTTTAGAGCGGTGGTATGTGAAGTGAGACGCAATCGAACTTTTTGATGGATGCAGGAGAGTTTACCGCTGTTTCTCAGTCCTCAAGACTATGGTTGGGACCAATTTGTGGCAAGATTTGCATACTCCATTTTGTTGTTTTGGAACAAACTTCCATTCATTTTTTTTCCTGGGACAAATTTTGCACTCACATTTATATGTGAATTCTTCATGTAAGTAGTTGCTGCTTTGTAAAAAAATTTCTTTTAAGGGGATAGTTTTAGTGAAGTGAATGCCAAATTGCCAATTTATATGATATGAGGACTTGTGTAAACAA
This sequence comes from Leonotis leonurus, assembly GCA_026898415.1. NCBI lineage: Eukaryota > Viridiplantae > Streptophyta > Magnoliopsida > Lamiales > Lamiaceae > Leonotis > Leonotis leonurus. The sequence continues at coordinate 1,833,663 of JAPKLX010000049.1, forward strand.
ACTTCTTGTAAATTTGGTGTAGACTTTCATCTGAAACTGAATGTGTAAGAGCTCTAACTATTTAAGCTCACATGCTCTTCTCGTGTCGGCTAAATCGTTAGCTCATATGGAGTAAATAATTAGCAGGCGTTGTGTTTTTATTCACACAAAAATCTAGCAAATTATTAATCATATACTTCCTCCGTCCCACCTTAAATGTTTCATTTTATATTCCATTGAATGTATTAAAATAATAATATAGAACATTTAAGGTGGGACAGAGGTAGGTAGTAGTACTTTTAAACTTCATTGGCGTTACGAACTTAAGATGTGTGACGTCTGTACATATGATATCCTAAGTGATGTCCGGTTGACTAGGATCCACATACATCATTTCTTATCCGATTTCCTTTTTATCTTTTCAACTTTCTCGACCTCTTGTTTACTAATCCACTGAGTTCAGCCCATTTTCCATGTAAATGAGATATGATTTGTGTAGTAATGAACTATATATTGATGCAAAAACTTTGAAAAATACTACTGCAGACAATTATACTACATTTTGAGCTGTATAAGCGAACCAGATTTTGATAGAATCAAAGCCAATGGGGCGAGTTGGTTAGGTAATTTAGCAGGAAACTGCTTGATAGAAGAAGACGTAAATAAATAAAGCATAATCAAGGCAAGTTTAAATAATTTTTTGGAGAAGAATGGGGATATCGTTTCCCATGATTATGAACGACCGTCCAGACGCCATCATGCAGATGCAGTTAACTGTTTAATATTTGTTTCCATATGCATGATTCAAAATATGGTTAATATATTGCTTTCTTTTTTCTGGAAAATTCAATTCTTTATGCAGTGCAGCATGTCAATGCCTATCAAGGTATGGTTTCATCGATTCCAGCCACAGCTATATTGACTCCTCAGCCTTCAGCAGCAGCCGCACATGAAATCTCAAATGCACTACCAAAGTAGTAGGCTTAAATCTTCAAACGTACAATATCTGACCTCAGAAATGTTGATAAATAGAATTAAATACGATGACTAATGACGTTGATACTTCACCCTCTGCAATCTGCAGGGCAGAACCATCAGGCCCATCTCGTTCAGCCACATGGTTACGAGTGAAATATAATTATCCGTATCAAAATAATCGTAGTGGGAATTACCACTGCACCATGGCTGCCAAGGAGGATCTGCAGGTACATGGGGTGGTAGAGGTAGCCGACACTATAATGAAGCTAGTGTGAGCTCTAGGAATGGGTACATGCCGGCATGGTGGGTGGTAAGGGAATGCAGCATTCTGGCTACCAAGATGCATGGTGGAAATAAACGGTGGCATGAGCGGAGAAGATTGCAGCGATGGATGTTTTATTCTTTGGAGATCATAAGTGATGCAGAATATGTGAAAGCGAGAAAACCAAGGGAAATGTCATTGTTGGGATGTAGAATGTACAATTACAACAATTTTGTTGCAACCGTCACATTTTCTCTAACATAATTCGTGATGGTTATTGATTTGTGTATAAGGAGGTACCACACGTCATCTTCAAAGATTGACTTTTTTTGGCATGCAGATTAAAAAATTATTATTTAGATTTTAAAGTGTGTAGTAACTTAAAAAGAAAAAAAAATATAATTAGTATTTACTATTTGCATTATTATTATCATTTAACAACTTTTATTATTTTCATTTTGAATAGAAAATGGAATACACTTTCTTTTAATTTAGAGCTTAGTTAATTTAGAGAAAACTAAGCGATACATGTCTTTCACTTAAAACATCTTTTGTTCTGGGTGTTTCATGATTTAGCATGATTCATACCAAAATTTGTAGCAAGGGATTCACAAAATTCATGCTTATTGACTGTTCTTTTTTTTTTAATAAAAATTTATAATTAATAAAATATATTCATAAAATTTATACTTGATGTCCATGAATACATATGATATGAGTACTTGATGAGTAGCCATTCCTGAAAAAGAAAAAAAGAAAAGAAAAAATGATTTTAAAGAATAAAGATGCGTGCATAGCGTAGCAGTGAAGTCGAATCTTGAATTTTTTTTATTAATTTCCCAATCTGATCATGGATTTGTTGTAGAGAGAATAACAGAAATACAAGCCGACGCTTGCAGCCAGCCGAGCCGGACATTAATTTCCCCTTCTTGAGGAAAAATGGGTTTTAGATTCTTCAAAAATCTCACCCCTACTGCCAAATCTTGCATTTCAAGAATCAAATCATCTCAACATTGCAATTCCGAGGTTTGCAGAAGTTCTTGCGTTTGGGCAAATTCCAAATTCTATGATCACTCAACCTTTTACTCTGAAAACCCAAATTTCAAGAGTTTTCGGCGCTGGCATGGCGGCCACTCGCACCACCACCACGATCACCGAGATTCTCTTTCCGGAAAAGAGGGCGAGAAGATTTTCAAGCTAGGCCTTGCGGCGGATATCGGATTGGCCGTCGGAAAAGCCATCACCGGATATGTCTCCGGTAGCACTGCCATTATTGCTGATGCTGCTCATTCCGTTTCTGATGTGGTATGCTTTCTTTCACTTTTGGTCATTTTTTATGCCGTTCGTATTATATTGCAGGGAGATTAGTCTTTCATTTGTTTTGATTTTGCTCTTTTGTTTTTCCCTTTTAGTTGATTGTAGCTTACTTTGATGGTTTAGGTTTTGAGTGGGGTGGCGTTGTTTTCGTTTAGAGCTGGAAGGGCGCCCAAGGATAAAGAACATCCATATGGTCACCTTTGATCTGTATCTACGCTGTCTCAGTTTATTTAATGCGTTTTAGCTTCAAAATTGATGGTTTGCAGCTTATTCTGTATGTTAGAACAACTTAGCAATGTGTTGCTAGAGAGTGCTTTTTCATGAAGATGTTTTATGATATTCCTCTGTGCTGAAAATTTGTCAATTCTGCTATGATGTTAAGTAGTAGATCGATGGTGCTTAGGTTCTTGGATGGATCGTCAAGCACATATTTTGTTAGTATACCACATAATGTCTATCCTTAAACAGCAACATACTGGAAGTTATGTCATATTCTTTAAGATTGTGGATGTATTTAAATTTTAAGAATTCAACTGACATTATTTGACAATTAATTGTATGTGCAATAATTCAGGGCATGGGAAATTTGAAACTTTAGGAGCCCTTGGAATTTCAAGTGTGCTTTTGGTAACTGCTGGTGGCATTGCTTGGCATGCTTTAGATGTCTTGGCGGTATAGTTCTATATTATTCAAAGTTGAAGATCTGCAGAGACATTGTATATTATTATGTTTCTCAATTCTGAAAGTCTTATATGTGTAGGGTGTATTGTCAACTGCTCCAGAGATAGTTAACCAATCGTTGGCTCATGGTCACCAGCATAGTGGACACCACCATGGAATCGACATGGACCACCCAATTCTGGCATTGAATATGACTCTTATATCTATAGGAGTAAAAGAAGGGTAAATATAAAGCATTAATTTATTTTTATTATCTTTAAAATTGCTACCATAATTTACCTTGATACAGATTATATCCACATTAGAGAATCTGCTATACTATTCTTCTGTTTTAATTTATATTCATTCAGCAGTTGCATTGTCCTAATATCTAAAATATTCAAAATTTGATTGTTTCAGATCAGTGTACCTCTAATCTCTATATTGACTACCATAGTAACCATACTTATTCCTTTTTTCCTTTTATTTCTTTTTTATTTTGTAATTTAATTTGAGAAGGCTGTATTGGGTTACAAAGAAAGCAGGCGAAAAGACTGGCAGTGGACTCATGAAAGCTAATGCTTGGCATCATCGGGCAGATGCTATCTCTTCAGTAGTTGCCCTCATTGGGGTTGGTAAATATTTTTCTCTGGATTTATCTTCCACTTTTATATTGGTCATTGAAATTCAAAGAGTTCTTGCCCTAATTCGCTCACTAAAAGGCTTCAGTGTTTCACTTCAAGTTTTAAGCAAGAGTCCTTGATTAAAAATTTGATTTCTCATAGATTTTATGCCTTCTTTTTGTGTCAATAGAATGTTATGGCTTGAATGTACAAGAATATGAGAATAGTCAATGGGCTATTCACAGTCAAATCAAATATATGTGAAGAAGTTCTTTTTTTCAGAAGCATGCGTATAGAGAATTTTTAGGTTCTTATTATCAGCTAGTACCATGTTCCTCCTAGTAATATTCTATCCTGGGATCTAAAATCTCTTCTAATGACCTAAACCAAAGCTGCATAGATCCAAGTGATATCCGTTATTTCACCCTTGAGCATGTTTTGCTGAATTATTGGACCTTGGTACATACTGTACTGCTGGTGGTTGCATGCACCATCATTTTTTTGCGTCATGAACAATTTCTTGAGATATTTGTTTGACTTGATATATTAGGTGGATCCATCCTTGGGGTGAGGGTTCTTGATCCTCTTGCTGGACTTCTTGTTTCCGTGATGATTTTTAAAGCAGGACTTGAAAGTGGTTACCAGAGGTAGAGTGTCAAATCACTGTATATTTGCTTTCTTTTTTACATGCTACTACAGTGTTAATTTTCCATTATCATATCTGCTAAACTAGCCAAAACTGGAAAACATATCAATCTAGATAAATTTAGTATATGAAGGCTTTCTTCTCTTCACAAATATTGTTAGATAAGTTTGAATTTATTAGAGTCTTCCATTAAGAGTGTAACTGTAAATGCACAGGTAGCTTAGAAATTCAGATGTGGTTAGTTTGAAGTTTGAACTTGTTAGCTTAGCTAAGATGGTATATCAAGTTAGTTAGTGGAAGTTATTTTGTTGTTAGTAGTAGTTACTCCCTCTGTCCATGATAAGTGTATCATGGAAGAGTGGACACGCGTTTTAAGAAAAATTATGATGTTATGTGGTAATTTTGTAAATATTGAGATGTGATGTGATGTATTGTATTGGAAAGTGTGTGGGTCCATTTACTAAAGAGGAAACAATACACTTTGTGGACGGCCCGTTTAGGTAATAATGATACACTTATCGTGGACAGAGGGAGTAGTTTGTTTCTCTTCTATATAAAGGCATGTAGAGGCATGTTGTAGTTTCAGTTTTCAAGTTTAATTCAATGTAGTCATTTTCTGTTTTCATCTTCTTCAATCCACTTCTTCTATCTTCTTCCCTTCTTGGATCTCTTTCTGTAGTTTAGCAATGGAGTTTTCATTCTTTAACAGAATTAAATAACTTACAAAATAATTCATCATGTTTTCGACAAAATTACTATCTTGTTACATGATAAGAGTTTTGACACGGTTTCGTTCTACATGGACAACACAGTCTCTTGGAGCTGGTGGATGCTGCTATTCCGTCACAACACCTTGAACCTTATAAAAAAACAATACTTGAGGTTGAGGGAGTCAAGGTATCAAATTCCTAGCTGAACTTTTCACTATGAATTAATGGTTTTTGGATATGTTATCTAATTTTTCTCTGTCTGCCTTCTGGAATTACTAACTTGTTTGCAACTTTGAGCAGTGTACTTCATGTTAAATCTTTACAAAGTTTTGTTTCTCTCTAAACGTCTTTGTGACAAACTTTAGGGTTATAATCATCTAAGAGGAAGGCGAGCTGGATCAAATCTGTACCTCGATGTGGATGTTAAGGTCCATTTGATCACCCCAGTTTTCTTAGCTATCATGCCGAGTGTATATTACTGATTCCATAATTTGCTTACCTATCAACATCTTCAGAAGTCGTTACTTTATGCAGGTTGACCCTTTTTCTAGTGTTAGTGCTGCACATGACGTTGGTGAAATTGTTCGCAATCAACTTCAGCAGTCCCATCCTGAAGTAGCAGAAGTCTTTATACATATAGGTATTATAAGTTACTCAAAAGTAATATTTCCACTGCCTAAAGATAAATTTTGGCTTTTGTTTCAATTAACTGTACAAATTATTTATATGACTCGTAAAATAAAGAATATATATTGTGGCGAAGATAGATAACACTTCCCTTTTTCATCTTATGTCAAGTCCATTTGATAGGTGGGTCTAAAGGGGTATAAATTTAAATGTGAAGCTTGATTATCTTCTTTATGTTTGATCATTGTAGAGCCAGCAGCTTCACAGAATATGGAAAGTGGTATTAACCATCAAACAAGCTGTAAAAGCTCAGATCTTCATTGCAATACTGCCCTACTAGAGCCAACAGATGTCGAGGACACTGTTTTGAAAATTTTAACATCCAATTTCTCAGAGGTATGAATTTGCTGTATGTGATAATGTACTCTCTCTCTCTCTCGGTCTCTCCCCCTCTCTCCTCATACATTCTTTTTCCTTGCATTTATTGATTGCAACTCCAATAGAAATAAAAACATATATTCGTTCTTTCTTCCATCGACTCTGCATTTACTTAAGTGTTACAACTATGACATAAGTAATTCATAATCTTTTCACTTTCACATGTTTGAGTTTTTGTCCTTTCCGGAAATTGCTTCCAGAAAATGACTGTTCAACGCATCACACGCCACTCATTGCAAGGGAAGATTCTTCTCCAAATTGAGGTTTCCATGCCCCCCGACACATTAATCAGGTAATGCACAATAATCTTGAATCTTATTCCTCTCTGAGGTGTATGTACTTATCTCAGACGATGCAATTCCAGGGAAGCTGCAGAGGTTGCAGAAGAGGCTGAGAGGAAGATCGTAGAGGTGGTAACAAACATCACACACGCCTCCATTCAGCTGCAACTTGGCAAGCCAATGCCCGAGTTCCCACAATGAGCAGTTGCAAGATAGTTAAACAAAGTACCAGGCGGACTCGTTGCACAGAGAATACTCCCATCGTATAAGGTTCAACTTACTTACAAATAGATAGAGAAGCTTCTAGTATCACTGGTGATTTTGTAGGCATTACATTGAGAAAGAGCGAAGATTTGCGTGGTGTCTCTGTGCTTTTACAAATATGTAGCTTTTGGTTTTGCATCTCTATATACTGCTCAAGGTCTTCTCTTAATATATTACTATATATTATATATAGTTCTGGATCTCTCCAAATCAATTTTCCGTATCTATACTTGATAAAAAATTATATGAAAAATGTCATTTTCCTAAAAATCATTTCTATTGGTTCTAAACTCTGATACTTCCCTGAATATGAGAATGAACAAAATCAAATTAATGAAATGCCTTTTTAGTTTTTACCATTTAGCTTTATAGTACTTGTATAACAAAATGTTTATTTTTTATTGTTGAATTTGTTGGCATATGATATTAAAAGAATTAAAGAAAAGATTTTTTTTAAAACGAATCTTTTTCCATTTTATTTTCATATATTCTATAAGTTTCATAAAAATGAACAATTCCGTGCAATGTTGATTTCGGTTGATTCCTCGTTACTGCTCAAAGGGGCAATAATAGGTAGGTAGGGCTTGCAAAAATGGTCCGAGCCCATAGGCCCGCCGAAAAGCTTGGGGTTTGGGCGGGCTTGGGCTTGAGAAAAGGAGGCTTGAATTGTAATTGTCTTGGGTCCGATGGGCTTTGGGCTAAAAAGTCCGCCCGTTAGTATAGGTTCAAACACTATTTTTGTAATTATTATTTAATTTAAATTATCATTGTAATATTTATATTTTGTATGATTTTGATAGATAATGAATACAATACTTTTAAAGTGTTAATTGTTTATTTTGGGGTTGTAATATAATTTAAATTATGAACTTGTAGTGTTTATATTTTATATTTTTAATTATTTATTCAGAATTTTATTAACATTTAAAGGTGTTAATTGCATAGTTTTATTTTACGTTGTAATTGTCAAATTTTCAAAGAATTTTCTTATTTATTTTAAATAAATTAAACTTCGGGCCCGCCCAAAAAAAATCCGCCCGCCCGGGATTGGGTTGGGCCTAACATTTTGAAGTGAAAATATTCGGATGAGCCTCAAAATTCTAAAAAGCCCGTCGGACTTGGACCGGGTAGGTCAGACCCGCCACTTTGCCAGCTCTATAGGTAGGGATGAATCGGATGATAGGATTTGAACCCGATTGTTTTCAAACAAATCAAATCTTGTGCCTATTATAAATTAGTTCAGTTAGGTTACTAATTCGTGAAATTTCTCTTTAATCCTCAAGTGGATTGATTAGTTTAGTTGGTTCAGGCGTAATATTTTAGATTAATCTACTTCGTTTAAGTGAGATGACAATGGATTATATATTCCGTTGCTATTTGAGTTTTATTTATTGTAATTTTTAATTGAGATAGATTGTATTAAGTGAAGTTTGAGTTCCACATTATTTATAATTTTTAATTAAATTATATATATATATAATATTTATTATAAATAGAAAAATTTTAATATCAAAAATATTTGTGGACTGAAAAAAATAAAATATGTTAAAAATATTAGTAGACGAAAGGAGTATAACTTTTTATTCTTATATAAAATTAATTAGTTTTGATCCTATCTCATTTGCACACATATATAAATTATACATATAATAGCTAGAAATAAAGAAAGTTTTTAACCAAAAGAATGGATGTGTAGTTGGAATCTTATACTCCTAAAACTTTTAAGGTTAAAGAATGAAGAAAAAAGAATTGCAGAAAAAAGCCTAATCCTTTTGGGTCACTTCAAGAATTTGATGCCGCATGTGTGCGTTGACTTATTTTTTTTTTATAATTAAGTTATAAAGATATATTACAAAGACTCAAACTTGATAATTTATTGTGTTTTCGGCCATTAACATTAGGGTTGTCAAAATTTACTGAAGATACAGTATATCATATACTCCCTCCATTCCAACTAGCTTTGGGCACTTCTTTCAGGTACGAGAATTAAGAAGTTAAGTAGTGTATGTTGAATATATGATTAAAGTATAAAGTGATGATATAAATATATATTATTTAAATTTGTGTGTGTAATAAAAGTTTCCTAAAAAGGAAATGACTCAAGCTAGTTGGGACGATCCAAAAAGGAATACGACTCAAGCTAGTTGGGACGGAGGGAGTATATCGTATCGAAAAATACTATAAAATATCGAATATAAGGTATACCGAAATTTTTGGTAACGTATGATACCATATCGAACTTTTCGGTAAGGTAAATGTATAAGTTTTCCATATACCAAGGTATACTGTCATATATTGTACCGTAGTATATATCAAAAAATTAATCTATAATGTTGTTTTCGTATATCAATATATATATATATATATAATTATATGTACATATATATTTAATTTTAATTTAATTATAAATTATGAGTTATAGTTAATAAATATCAGTGAAAAATTACAAAATATGTGAGTATATTGATGATAGAAAAGATTGAACAAGACATATTTTTTGTTACATAACTAAATAGTTATGATATAATTTTATTAAAATATTTTTTAAAACTATTATATCAATCTAAATAATTATATAACTAATTACAATAAAATAAAGATAATTACAATTCAAAAGTATGCTATAAAAATACAAGTATTTTATATGATCATATAACTACGTCTACTTGATTTTAAATACTAATATAAGTTATAATATATAATTAATAAAAATATTTAATTTGTTATAATATATTATGCATTTATTACCAAGTTAGTAAGATTATAATTTATATATATATTTAAATTTAGTAGTTATATAGTAATATAATAATATAATTAGTTAATCTTTTAGTAATTAATTATTTGATATTAGTGTTTGATTTAGAAAATTATGTTATTATAAAAATAATATTTAGCAATTTTTCCGTCCTTTTAACATATTTTCTTTTTGGACCGTCCAACAATATTTTTAACACTAAAACTTTTCATTTATAGTAAGGACAATTTTAAATATAGCATCCATTTCTCGCATTATAGCCATCAAATTGAAGTAATTACAATAATAATACTATATATACCATTGTACCCTCTGTTCGGCCCTAAAACATGAAAAATAAAATATTACACTCCTTGACCCCATAACCGTCCAACTTCACGTCCACTCAAAGGTGTAAACGACACTAGCCGATTTAAACTATTCGGCTTAGCTCGGTTTCTTTAAAATATTAAGATGTTCGACCTTGGCTCGAGTTTTTGATATGTTGTTTGAGTTCGATTCAGAATATAATTATCGAGTTCAAGTTTGACTTGTGGTATACTCGATGAGATTGTTTTCGAGTTTGAGTTCGAGCTCGAGCTCATTTAATAATCATATTATTAGTTTTCGAGATCGAAATCGAGCTCAAGCTCGTATAAATTTTTATTTTTAAAAAATTAGTTACTTTAACTTGAGGCTTAATTGATGGCTCGATAAATGACTCATGAACATGCTCAGTAATATGCTCGTCAATAAACGAACTCAAACATGTTCGTGAGTAGCTCGGTTTGGACTGGAACTTGGCTCGGTAAAATTATCAAATTCAAAATTAGGCTCAAGCTCGGATCGCTTACTATTGATTTGAGCTCCAAACGAACTTTTTTTGAATCGAATATCAAATAGCTCGGAGGTAGATATGTTCGTTTACAGTCGTACCTACACTCCTCAAATGAGTGAGAATAATGAGAAAATTTCGAAGAACAAAGTTTGATATCAAAGAAAAAGGGTAAACAAAGAAAAATAAGATGGAAGTGTGGCAACAGAAAGAAGAAGAATTAGTATCTTGCTGTTATTAGTAAAATTTACTACTATGAATTTTGTTGTTCATTTATCAAAAGGTAGAGTCGTCCATTTTTTTTTTCTTAAGAACAGTATGGGCGTGAAGTTGTGGCCTTGTGGGCTATAAAGCAACTTATTACAAAATTAATTTGAGGCTTGTGAAGATGTAATAGTAAATATACAATTGCTTTTATTAGTAATATTATTGTTTGGGCTATGATAAGAGAAACGGGGGCTGTGCTTAAAATTATCGTTTGGGTAACTATTATATACACACAATCCAATTAAAAATTATAAATTATGTGGGACCCAAACTCTATTAACTCTATTTTTCTACGCATATCTCAATTAATAATTATTATAAGTGAGACCCAAACTCCACTAATTATACTTTTCTATACAAAGTCAAAACACTACATTAAAATGCGTGCCAAATCAAACCGTTGAGAACATTCATGGACGGAGGGAGTATTTTTTTATATGTTGGATATTATTTAAGGTACCGTTCATTATGTTTTATGTATGCAAATATTTTAAATATGTTGAGAATTGTGATCACATGAGCTGAGATTGAGCTTGAAGGATTG
>JAPKLX010000049.1:1849830-1913971 GCA_026898415.1 Leonotis leonurus
ATTTGTTATTGTTATTGTTCTTCTTCCACCGTTCTTAAACCCAACAAAATAAATAAGTGTTTAGTAAATCGTGAAAAAAATGTATATCGGAGTAAGGTAAGATATAACGAAAATAAGGTAAGGTATATGTATGTAAGAAATGTCATACCGAAAATATGGTATACCGAACTAATTAAGGTATATCGAAAAGTGTTGTATGGTACAGTATGAGATTTTTCATACCGAAAGTAAATTTAAGGCATAAAGTATGACGATTTTCGTAAAGTATACCGTATCGTGACACCGCTAATTAACATCTTATTATTAGGCTAACACAATACATGCGTTGACTATTTAAATACGTGCGGGACTAAAAGTTTCGAATTCAAGTTCTCTTTGATATAATCTTTATAATTTACACTATAAAAAAAATTATATTTTAGCAACGGAAAATTCCGTTGTTAAAACAAGAAATTTCGTTATCAAAAATTTTAGTCAATTTTATTCGTAATAATATTAATGATTGCTAAAAAAATTAACAATGAAATATATTCCGTTAATATATATAACAACGAAATTTCTGTTTTTAGAATAATTTCTTCAATTTTAGTAACATAATTATAACCTAAAATTCCGTTACTAAATTTTTTATAATAGATAATTACGTCATTAATTTCGTTACTAAAATTTAACGATAATTTTATAACAATTTCATAATGCATTTGTTTGTAGCGTTAATGCATTAGCAATTAAAAAAATTCTATGGCTGCATCATCCCACTCAACATATTACATCTTCAGATAAATCAGACGATCCTTTTATTTTGTGCCAAATGTGTGGAACTCATCAATTCATCAATATATTTAGGCAAAATCACCATTATGAATTTAGCAAATTAATTAATTTCTGATTTTTCGTTCATCCTTTCTTATATAGTTTTAGTACAATTATCTAGACTGTGTTTTTACAAATGATGGATTCCACATATATATATCCATGGATGGAGAGGTTCATTAATGAGCTATCTAGCTAGATCGTGACTCTACTTCAATGGATTACAGATCTACGAATGAAGTAATGATAAGAGAATACTATTTAATTAATTAGTATATAAAACAAATAGTCCCATCACTAATTGTATATGTAATAACTTAATTATTCAGCTCCAAATCACGTACGATAAGTTTTAGTAATTGAAAGCTCAAAAATTGACAATTCCACATGTTAGATGTACTCCATCTGTATCACTATTATTGTTCTATTTTGACGAATTTTTTTTTTGATTAAATTAACACAATAATAATTGACGAAATTTTTTTTTTGATTAAATTAACACAATAATAATGAGACAGATAGAATATTAGTGTGTTTGCTTCTTCTTAATTAATTCGTTTCCCTATCGCCTTTAATCTTTATTGCAAATGCCTTATTTCCAACCCCCAAAATAGCCAAGTTATTCCTTTTTCTTTTTTGTTGCGTTTTTTTGTAGAACATTGCATACATCATCACCATGTTACTGAAGTTAAATTAAAGTAAAGGAATGTTGTGAAGTCATATGAAATACATATATATGCAAAATATTGTAGTTTGGATGGTACGTCATCAGTACGTATGTCAAAATTATATGATTTAAATATTAAAATTATGTTACATCACATCACATGCAAATCTAATATTTCATCCGTTCCGCTAAAACAGACTTGTTTTTTTCTGCACGTAAAATAAAGAATAATGTAAAAGTTAATAAAGTGACAAACTCCACACATTTTAAATAATAACTTTTTGCCATTTAAAAAAACAAGTCTAGTAAAACAATAAAAAAATGAAAACAAGCCGCTCTTAACGGGACATAAGAATGAGTTAACATTATTAAATGTAAAGCAAGTCGGCAAGATTAATTATGACACATCCCTATGTTTTATTGTTTCATGATCTACTAAATGCGTTATATATTGAGTTGAATCAATATTTTGGTAGTTTAATTGATAGAGCAAAAGTGTATAAAATAAATATAAAAATACTAATGAATTAAACCTTGAACCATATCCCTACTTTAGTTTGTGGTCCTAAAATGCTTTTCCTACTTGATAAGAGCAAAAGTCACATATAGTTTGTTTATTACAAGCTGATTTTTGAACCACATTCTGTGTCCCATGCAACAGTACTTAATCAACCGTATGCATGACTGGAATAATATTATTGGTTAAGTCCATTAATAAATAATATTGATGTAGATAGTGGAAATTAATATTAATAAAAGAATAATATATAATGGGATATATTATATTCTTGAATTATGAATGGTAGTACTTAGGAATTCAATAAAGAGTGCGCAGGTATCTCTATATTACTTTACATTACATTACAAATGCTATTCACATAAGTTGATAGCCATTGGCATATTACAATTTACAAGCTGACTCTTTGATTCTTGGTTTAGTTTTTACTATCTTATTCTCTCTTTTCGCAATTACATATATTTCATATTGTTTTCGTGCATGGCGAAAGTTGTGTACTATATGTGCACAATAAATTAATAATAGAATCCGAATCTAATTAGTATGATAATAGGAGTATTATATTCGAATAATTAGTAGCAGATATTTTAGAGTAACGATTCTATTATTGATCAAAATCTCAATTGAGAAAAAATAGTACATACACAAGTAAATATATTCACGTTTACGGTTAGAATCGTAATTGAATTACCGGTTCACGGTTGTTGGATTAAGGGTTAATCCACGATAAAATATATGAAAAGTGTATGAAGCCTTGGAGTTCGTACATATGTTTAAATCTATGCCCTTGAAAGAGTTCTCCGTGCGAAATCTATAAGGCAGAATTCCTGGAAAACAAGATTGGAGAAATGGTTGGGGATTTTCAGATAGAGACTCCGACTCTCAAGTCAGCTCGTAGTAGACTCTGCATGTGCAAGAATGCAAGGATTGTGTTGAATACTTTCGTGTGTGTTCATTATGGGTGAAATAGAAATAAATAGGGTATATAATATTAACATATAAAAGATATAAGAGTAATACCACAAGGAATAACAAACTTGTTGGCAATAGTAATACCTTTAAATCCTCTCCAATGACACGTCATAGGGTCCTTAAATATTGTAAAGGAATATCGGCTTGCAAGACAGTTATTTTGTTCCTATGTTAGGTACGGTCCTGACAAAGTGTCGGGTGAGTAAAAATGATATGCTTTGCGTGCCTTCCAGGCCTCCTGTCAAACCCGCAGATGTGACACATAAGCCTCTTATAATAGACCAAGATAAGTCAGAGGTCTCCTATGAACAGACCATAACAAACCTCTGCATGTAGGAGCATGGTTCGGTTCGGTAATCGAACCAAAAAATAATGAAAATCGAACCGAAAAATGTAAAATTGAAACCAAACCGAAATAATTTGAAATAAAAAAAAACGAATCGAAATTTTTCGGTTCGGTTTCGGTGAAAAACCGAAAAAATTGAAACTGCAAAGATTGAAAAATTATTATTAAAAATATTTTTCATAAGTAATATTTAATATATATTTATATATTTAATAAGTACTACTCCCTCCGTCCCAGCTGAGATGTCCCAATTTCTATTTTGGGACGTCCCAGCTGAGATGTCTCATTTCCACTTTTGAGTGGAAAATAAGGAAAAAGTAAGGTAATTAGAGAGTAAGGAAAGTGGGTAGATAGGAATTAAAGTGTTAAATTAAAGTTGTCTTGGTTTGCGGTGCGAAAAGTTATGGGACATTTAAGGTGGAACGGAAGGAGTATTAAATAATTCATTATTAAATAATATTTTTTGGTTCAGTTTTTGGTATTTCGCCTTTTTTGATGTCAAAATCGAAACCGAACTGAAAACCAAAATTTTATAAAATTAAAATCAAAATTGAACCGAAAAGGAAAAAAACCAAACTGAATTTATCGGTTTGGTTCGATTTTCGATTTTTTACCAAATTTTGTCACCTCTACCTATATGCTTGACAAAATATCAGGTGGGCAAAGGAGCACGCGTTGTATGTTCATCAGACCGTGTGACAGAGGCCTCTTCTACCTCTTCTGCGTAGATTTCCGTAAAACAGAAACATCTCTTAAGCATTTTCTCAGATCCCTTATAGACCCGAGATAAGAATAAAATTGATTTACTCCACCTTTGATGACTATGTGTTCTTTTCTGCTCCCAGACAAACAGGGCTGATATTATTTATCAGCTACTCCCTACTAGGCTGTTAATTAATAAAATGAAGTATCTTCATAATGTTATTTATTTGTGTATTCGTACTACAAATACCTTTTAAATTAATAGACGACGTACGTTTACTACTTCAATTCCAGCGTCCAATTAAACCCTGTTCAAAAGACATTGACATATCTTTATTAATTCAATGTATTTTTTATTTATTTTATTTTATTAAATTGGTTATTGAATACATATGTCATTTTCGTGATGTGCCAAGTTTTTCTGGGAGCAATTTACCCTTCTAACATCATCAAGATTGTGACATCCAACATATGTAAGCTGCACTCTACATTATAATTAAAGAATTCGCCTTTGAAAATTATAGAAAGAGCAGAGACAACTCCAATAATTGTCTTACCTAATTACGTAATGTACAAATCTTTATTATCGGTGCCTTCAAGAGGACCGTATTCACGCGTACGTGTGTTGGCCTAATGGTAGTGAGGTTAATGTTCAAGACAATAGGTTTCGAATTCGAGTCATCTATGATGATAATCCGAAAAAGAATAATATCTTGATCACTATTATTTGTCCAATTGAGAAGTGCAGAAGGAATGCATTTTTTGTATTTTGCGTACCGTCGTTTGAGGATCATAACCCTACTTAAATAATATATAATTATTCTAGGTTTTGCAATTTGGTCTCTCAACAAATCACAAAACTCCTTAATTATGATATCTACACAAATTAATTTCATAATTAGTTAATATCCTTTTAATCTATAATATATCTTTAATAGATCACTTTAATTGAATTATCTAAAAAAAAAATATATATATATATATACACATTTAATTTAATATATATATCAATCCAATTTAAATTTATCCAACATTAGAACTATGATTCATTACGATTTCAAAATAATAAAATCTTAAAGTTACGGTTTGTGTAAACGTAATGATGAATATCTCTATCTGTACCAATTGCATAAAGATTGCCAGGTGATTTCTTTACTGGAAATGTACGTAGAATGATTTATGGAGAAATCATGTCATGCTACATTTTCGTTTTATCATTAATATTATTTGTATCATAGTTTATACTAATATGTTAAAAATCATTATTATGATCATTAACTTTTCATACAAATTCAGAACTGGATTTGTTATTTTTTCTTTATATATAGAAATGAATAAACGTATAAATTGAGCTTTAAGTAGTTTTGTATAAAAATTTAATGATATTTTTAAAAGATTTTACACTACTATATACTAAGATTCGATATAAAAAATAAAATAAATTAATTTTATCTGGAACAAAATGTGAACCTTGCTTACAAAAATATGTGACATGATAAATATATAGGTAGAGATGTCAATTTAGTCTGAAAACCATAAGTTAGCCAAAACAAACTTAAAATCGAAGAAGTTAATTAAAGTTGAAAATATATAATTCGTAAAATTATTTGTCCAAATGAATTATACAGAAAAAACCACACAAAGCCGTTAGAATTGGTTTGAAAACCAAGTGAGTTTGTGAAATTAAGTTGAGATGACAAATAAATATGAAAGACATTTATATTATACTTGATTTTCTATACGACATCATGTCCATGCACTTTTTAGTTTGATATATTTTATTATTATATGATTATATATTCTATTTACATTTAATGCATTTTCAAATTTGATATATATATATGACTATATATTAATATATTTTTATATTTTATCTTGTTATTGTGTATAGTATTTTTCTCCTACAAATATATATAGGATTATAAGAAGTATATTTGTAAACTTATAGATATTTTAATCAGCTGAACTCGACAAGCTATTTCAAAAATGAAAAGTTAGAGTTAGAATCTGAAAACCAACCAATTAATTCGATTGACATTTCTAATTTCTATAATGTTATGCCAAAAACAAATGAAATCAACATTTAAACAACGCAATTCACAGAATGATCAACAAAGAAGATGACAGATTACAGACACGGATATTACGTGGTTCAACGTTGAGTCTATGTCCACGGGGAGCTAGCCGGTTCTAGTACTTCGCCGGAGAAGAAATAATACCCACACTCAAGCAAAGAATTACACGAGCAATAGTATTCAAGTTTCACTCTTTCTACTACTTCTATCACTCTCTTTTCTTTTTCTCTCAAGTGTTTCCTCTCTCTTTCCTATCTGAATTCTTGAAGTGTTTACAAAAGAAAGCATACAAATTATATATACAAGAATCCTAACGTCTAGAATAAAACCAACACCAGCTGGGGCCACCCATGCAACGGTTATGCAGCATAATAACTACCCAAACCAACCGCAACAAGAAGTCTTGATTTTTGAACTTAGTCCTTAGGCTTTTGTATATTGCAATCACAAACTCTCTCTACAATCTCCACCTTTATTCAAATATACATAATAGATCCTCACCCAGCTTCCTCCCAAATCCTACCCCATCACAGGGTATAAATTTTTTTTGTATATTCAGTAACTAACCAAGTTAACCAATTCCATGCAATGCTTCAATTTCTGACTTGGTAGCACCTTTGTCAGCATATCAGCGGCATTGTGTTGAGTTGATATCTTTTGAACTCTCACAATACCTTTTCCAATCAAATCTCGAATAAAGTGATATTTGACATCAATGTGCTTTGATCGGTTGTGAAAAACTTGATGCTTTGCAAGATATAAAGCATTTTGATTGTCACAATTGATCTCTACAGCTCCTTGAATAATATCAAAATATGATAAAACTCCTTTTAGCTATATACATTCCTTGATTCTTCTGTTAGAGAAATATATTCTGCTTCAATTGTAGATAGTGCTACAATAGATTGAGAAAATGATCTCCAACTAATGGATGTACCATATAGATTAAAGATATATGCAGATTGAGACTTCCTTGTGTCTAGATTTGCTCCAAAATCTGAATCCACAAACCCCCTTAAAGGATCTCCCAAATAATCCTTATTTCTTTTGAATAATAGGCCAAGACCAGTCGATCCCTTGATGTATCTGAGAATGTATTTCAATCCCTCCCAATGCATCTTTCCTGGATCGGCCATGTATCTATTGATGACGCTTATAGAATGACTGAGGTCTGGACGAGTACATATCATGCAATACATGATACTTCCTACTGCACTTCCATATGGGATTCTTTCCATTTCCATTCTATCTTGCGACGCCTGTGACCTGTTCAGTTTTGATAACTTCATGCTTTGGGACAAAGGTATGGTTACCTCCTTTAACTGATGCATATTGAAAGCCTTGAGAACCTTAAGGATATAATCCTTTCGAATCAACAAAAGTTCTCCCTTGCTTCTGTTTCTTAGGATATCTATCCCTAGAATCCTCCTTATTTGCAATCAACATATCTTCATTTCAAACTTGGCTTTGAGTTGATTCTTTAACACCTCCGTCTCAGAAACATCATTGTTCGCAATCAACATATCATCTATGTATAACAATAGATATACCACAACAGTTCCTTCCTTTTTTCTTATATAAACACAATTATTATATTGTGATTTGAGAAATCATAATTCTGCCATATAGTTGTCAAACTTTAAATACCATTGCCTTGAGCTTTGTTTAAGCCCGTAAAACGATCTTTTCAGTTTGCAAACTTTGTTTTCCTCCATAGGTTTAATGAAACCTTCTGGCTGCCTCATGAATATAGTTTCCTTTCCTTCCCCATGAAGGAAGGCCATTTTTACATCTAGTTGTTCAAGCTCCATGTTTCTTTGAGTAACAATCACAAACAATATGCGTATTGAGCAATGCTTTACCACCGGGGAAAAGATCTCGTTATAGTTAATCCATTCCTTTTGTGTAAACCCCTTTGCAACTAACCTCGCTTTGAACCTGGTGCGTTGCCCAACTTCAGTAACCTCAATTTTCCATTTGAAGATTCACTTGCACCGTACAAGTTTTTGGTTCTTTGGTTTCTGTACTAACTCCCAAGTGTTATTCTTCTTGAGGGATTCGAGTTCTTCCTTCATTGCGGTTATCCACTGACTTACTTCTTTTCCCTTGATGGCCTCTGAGTAGCTGTTCGGCTCTTGGGATTCAATCTCTTCGGCTACGTTGAAAGCAAAGAAAGTCATCTCAGCTTGACTGTATCTTGAGGGTGGCCTTAGATTAACCCTCCTGGTTCTATCCCTTGCAAGTTGATAACCATCCAAATTAATTGGCTCTGACTCATCCTCCAATATTTCCTCATGATCAGATTCATTACTTTGAGTATCTTCCAGATCATTATCGAGCTCCACCTCAACACTTGCATCCTTGGATTCATCTCGTTTATGAGATAAATCTTCAGGTATCACCTTGTCAACCAATGGCATCTCATCTTCTTTGAACACAACATCCCGACTAATGACAATCTTCCTCATACCTGGTTCTAAGCACCACAACCTATAACCCTTCACTCCATCAGGATATCCCAGGATATCCCAATATTACACATCTAATGGCCCTAGGTTCAAGCTTGTCCCTTCTTATATGAACAAAAGGCTTACAACCAAATACCCTTAAATGAGAGTAAGAAGGAAGCTTACCGGTCCATCTTTCTTCTAGTGTAATGTTTCCAATGGCAATGGAGGGACACCTATTGATCAGATATGCGGCTGTTGTCACTGTTTCATCCCAAAAACTCCTTTTTAGTCCAGATTCATGAAGCATACACCTCACTCTTTCAAAGAGGGTCATGTTCATGCGTTCCACGATGTCGTTCTGTTGAGGATTTCCTAGTACGGTCATTTGTCTTTTGATACCTTCATCTTTACAAAATTGTGTGAATTCTTTGGATAAGAACTCCAATCCATTTTCAGTTCTTAAGCACTTCAAAGGTGATTCTTTCTCCACCTTAATCTAAGTGTACCACTCTTTGAATTTGGATAGAGCATCATCCTTGTTTTTCCAGATATAGACCCACAATTTTCTTGAAAAGTCATCCATGATAGACATGAAGTATCTACCTCCGATAGCAGTCTCCGTCCTTGTGGGTCCCCAAAGATCAGAGTATACGCATTCAAATTTCTTGAATGCAGCTTTGCTTCTTGAGTTCACATAATCCCTTCTGCCCCAGATGCCTTGACCTTCTATGCTATAGCATGACATGACACCTTTGTGTGTCATCTGAACTTCCAACAATAGTTTCACATTGTAGATAATAGAGGCTGTTGTGTCTTGTACCTTTCATGACCACCTTATCGCCTTTTAAAACAGATAGAACACCGTCTTTAGACTTGAACTCATATCCTTTTGATTCCAATATTCCCAAAGAAATCAGGTTTCTTTTCAACTTTGGGATGAACCTAACATCATATAAGGTTCTCAAAACGCCATCATGCATTCTAAGTTGTATGTTGTCTATGCCTTTAACATGACACATCTGATCATTGCCGAGTAACACACAACCCATTTCTTGATATTTCAGCTGCGAAAACCATTCTCGATGAGGGCACATGTGGAAGCTGCACCCTTAATCCATCACCCAAGAATCATTCAAATGCTTTGTAGTTACATTCAACAATTCTCCGGTTTCACAGTCTTCCGCAACATCTGCCATATCTTGGTTGTTCCCCTTCTCAAATTGCTTTTTCTTCCAAGAATAACAATCCTTCTTTAGGTGACCGGGCTTCTTGCAAAAATGATATTTTCTAGTTTGTTTATCCTCAGCTTCCTTCCCATTTGAACATCCACCCTTCTTGGAATCTTGGGGTTTCCTTTTTTGTTTGCCCAGTTTGACCGACCCTTTTCACATTCAAGCCCTCCGCCATAGGTTCCGACTTTGCACCGTGAGATTTCTGCAGCTCCTTTGACTTCAATGTAGATTGGACCTCATCCAATGTGATCGTATGCTCCCTACCGTAGAGCATCACATCTTTCAAATGCTTGAATGATGAAGGCAGCGCGTTCAGGAGGATTATCGCTTTATCTTCATCCTCGAGCCTTACATCGATGTTCTTCAAGTCTTCCAATGTCTTGTTGAACTCTTCCAACTGCTCGATGACAAAATTTTGTTCCACAAATCGATCGGAATAAAGTCGTTGTTTCATGTACAGGCGGTTGGCCAAAGATTTGGTCATGTATAATGATTCTAGCTTCGACCAAACCGCAACGGCAGATTTCTCCTTTGACACCTCTCGGAGTACCTTATCTCCAAGACATAATATGATGGTGCTGTGGGATTTTTCCATCATCTCCTCTCGTTTTGGCTTGAGCTCCTCATCTTTGAAGCCCTTCTCTCCCTTTAACGCATCGGCTAGTCCTTGTTGGACCAGAAGCGCTCTCATCTTAATGCGCCAAAGACCGAAGTCGTTTTGGCCAGTAAATTTTTCCGCATCAAATCTTGAAGTCGCCATTGTTGATGCTGGGTTGTGGTCGTGGGTTCCGTTACCACGAGACGACGCCAATTGTTATGCCAAGAACAAATGAAATCA
Organism: Leonotis leonurus; assembly: GCA_026898415.1. Lineage (NCBI taxonomy): Eukaryota > Viridiplantae > Streptophyta > Magnoliopsida > Lamiales > Lamiaceae > Leonotis > Leonotis leonurus. Next base: position 1,860,443 of record JAPKLX010000049.1, read on the forward strand.
ATATTAACACAACGTAATTCACAGAATGATCAACAAAGGAGATGACAGATTTGAGACTAAGATTTTACGTGGTTCGATGTTGAGTATACGTCCACGAAGAGTTAGCCGGTTCTATTACTTCGCCGGAGAAGAAATAATACACACACTCAAGCAAAGAATTACATGAACAGTAGTATTCAAGTTTCACTCTTTCTACTACTTCTATCACTGTCTTTTCTTTTTCTCTCAAGTGTTTCCTCTCTCTTTGTTATCTGAATTCTTGAAGTGGTTTACAAAAGAAAGCATACAAATTATATTACAAGACTCCTAACGTCTAGAATAAAACCAACACAAGCTAGGGCCACCCATGCACAGTGGCGTAGCCATGATTTTTAATTCGGGGATACGAAAAGTACAATAATACAAATATAAGCTTTAAAGTAAGGATAATATTAATATTAATACATTGTGAAATATTGTTCAATTTCAAAGTCGTATAATATAGAATACAAAGAGAAAATTACGTAACTATCTAATTTATTATTCGACGAGTTTTCATTTGGTGTAAGCGTTTGACAATATCCTCGTCGAAAATTTGTTGAAACACATCGATATTTATAAAAGTGACCAAACTACAAATTCATAAATTGACATATCACTTATCACTTAATTAAAATTAACTTCAAGAAAAAATATTAATATTACCTTAAAATCAAATCTTGAATAGTAGCAATTTGTCCTGCTTTTTATTTAATATTGTTTGTTTGCGATTTGTGAAAAAAAAAAGATTAGACCAAAAGAACGTGCGGTATATTTGTATTTCAATTGAAAAGAATGAATCAGCAAAAGACAAATAAGAGTGGTAGGATGAACTTGATAAATTAAATTGATTTGAAATGATATTTAATTAGAAGTGCAAAACTATAAAAAAGGAAAATTAATAATAAAACAATACTAATAATTATAAAAAAAAAAATTGGGGGTACACTTGTACCCCCAATGCCCCATGCTCCCTCCGCCACTGCCCATGCAACAGTCATGCAACAGAATAACTACACAAACCAACCACAACAACAAGTCTTGATTTTTGAACTTAGTCTTCAGGCTCTTGTATATCGTAATCACAAACTCTCTCTACATAGTATAACATTTATAATTATTTACATATTTATATAAGTTAGTAAAGTCGGATAGGTGATACATACATGTACATATATAGTAATGTGTGCAGCTAGACCTAATTAATTAAGAATAGTATTACAGGTAATCCAACAAAGATGAATTTAATTACATACTATATATAAATCTCAAATTTTGGTTCTTTTTAGGTTTTGTTTGGTAGCAATTGAGAAAAGAACTCTGCGACAGACACCTGTACTGCGCCACACTAACCTGTAATGAACTTGCTAATCTAGAATTTTAAGATTAACTTAATGCATATTTAGCAAACCAATTAATCAGATCAAACGTAAGCACCTGGCTGGGGACCATTTAGAAATACTATTAATATAATTTAATAAATAAATAATTGTGCAAGTCCCTTTCCCTTTTCAATAATGACTGTTATATTTAATGTTTTAATTTTACTCCATTTTCCTTAATTAACGAAGAAAGGTGACCTAACTCGGTTACAATATATATTAATTAATTAATTTCACTCTGAAATAACTTGCCTGCCATTTCCCCCTCTTTTAGGATGTTGAATATGACCTTCTCCGTCTAAATATCTTATCTATAGTTATCTTGTTTCAGATATGGATTTATTTGAAACATGAGACAAAAATTTATTCGACCAATTTAATCAGAGGAATTAATCAAATTCTGAATTTGAGATTAATTCGGATCTACTATTTATTGTAATAAATCAAAGGTAAAAATTAAGTAGAGAAATAGAAATTCTTAGATGAAGTTGCGGTTGACTTTCCCTTAATTAATTTAGGAAATAGGAATTAATCCTTCTAGCGACTACTAGCTAGGGTTTTTTTTGCGATGAATGGATCATCATATATATAATAATAATACACCTGCAGATCAACGACTCACAAGAGTTTCTGTCTAATAATAATATAATATTATATATATCTATTATAGTACTTGGTAGTATTTATAATTATCTACATATTATATCTATTATAGTACTATAATATAATATAATAATAAGGGTATCCAAATTCAATTTTAAATGCAAATTCTTGTTCTTCTTTTTTGTTTTTATTATTATTATTATAGTACTTGGTAGTATTCAGAATCTCAGAGCAACTCTGTAATAAAAATTCAACTAACAAATTAAATTAAAGATATGTATTTGAGGAGATGTAATTGAGTTAGAACAATTTATATGTTGCAAAAAATAATAGTAGAATTGAAGATTGAGATGGATGAGTTAAGAGGGAGGAATAATTGGGAGTAGTATATATATAAGTAAGTGCAGTTATTAAGGGATAAACGCAACGTGTCTGTGCGTGAGAGGGTCGAACCTATTTCTCTAAATAGAAACCAAATCAACTCAATCAAACATGGTTGACAACATTCGCCCTAACCATCACTCCTACAAACAAACAGGAGGAGGAGGTGGAGGAGGCAGTGGATCCTACAGCAGCCACTACACAGCAGGTGTTGCCGGCGACGAGGAGGACGGCGGCGGCTTGAAGGAGCAGGAGCGCCTCCTCCCGATCGCGAATGTGGGGAGGATCATGAAGCAGATCCTTCCCCCCAACGCCAAAATCTCCAAGGAGGCCAAGGAAACGATGCAGGAATGCGCGTCGGAGTTCATAAGCTTCGTCACCGGCGAGGCCTCCGACAAGTGCCACAAGGAGAAGAGGAAGACCGTCAACGGCGACGATATCTGCTGGGCCCTCGGGAGCTTGGGCTTCGACGATTACGGCGACTCCCTCAAGAGGTATCTGCTTAAGTTTAGGGAGGCGGAGGGGGAGAAGGCGGCAAATCAGAATAAGCAGGCCGCCGCCGCCGCCGACCACCCATCGCCTTTCAGCTTCAGCCTTATGGGGGAGAGGAAGGAGGACCACTTAATAAATTAATTAACTAGGGCGCTCTCTGCATAGCTGTACAAACAAAAGGGAAGACTTTCCATCGACTTCACTGTAGCTTTGTACCTTTCAGTTTCATCATCTTTATTTGGACCTTTTCTTTTCTTTCTTTCATCCATCATTTGAACCTTGCTGCAAATTATATATTGTGGTTTTATCCTCTCTTTCTTTCTTTTTCTTTTTTCTGAGTACTGATCGTGCAAGTTGGGTTTGTATGAATACCTAAAAGTTCCTAATTTGCTTACTAGCTAATTTTGCATTTTTTTTTTTTCATTTTTAGTCGAAATAATATATATAGTTTCTTGAGATTGTGAAGTGGCTTTGAAGTTCTTATATAAATTGAACCGTTGAGAGTAGTCAAAGCCTTATTGTTTTGTTGATAGTGCATATAAATTCGAAACTAGGGTTCTTATTATACCAGTATTCAAATTAGATATCCAATTCGAAGGGGAACACGATTACAGAGTAGAAAACAATATTGATGTTGATTGATTGATTAAGTCGTTCTAATCCATTGTTAAAGAATATAGTTTCTTGAATTTAGTTTAACCAACAATCCATCTCTATGTTTGGTGTTGGATTATTTGAAGAGTATTTATAATCAATTCAATGAATTACTTATTAATTATTAATTGTGGGGTTTTCTTGGAGAACTCATTCGACAAAATATTTTCAAGTACAAATCCCAAATTCATGCTTTTTTCATATTTCTTTCTTTTTAAATTTTCTTTTGAGATTTTGTTGCTAACATAGTAACAATCATTAAATTACACATGGGTCTTGGTTTTTGTTAAAAGACTGTTTCACATCTCGACAAAGTTTATTTTAACTTAGCTCAAGGAAAACAATAATAGTAAAACGGCCAAATCCAGATAATTAAATGTGTGGCATTGTGTGTTAATCTTGTGACAGGAGATTAATGTTTGAGACAATAGAGTTATAATAGTTCTTGACTTTGAATCATCTGTAATACGGATTTATAATTTAAACTTAATGTAATTCACTTTTTTAATTAAATGTGTTTGACACGGTGTTGATCGGTCTTATAGTGTGCTTTTATAATTATTTATTATTTACTTCAAGCATCTAAAATATTGAATTTGTAATGTAAAGTACACATCTTTTGTTACAATTAACAATGGCTAACATTGCAAGATCAATAAGAAAATAATACCTCTATTTTTCCCAATAAATTATGTAGAAACCCTAGATGCCAAAGGGACCACTTCTTTTTTACTTCATTTGTCCATAACCTAGCTAGCTAGCTAGCTATGTCCCTCTCATCATACAATAAAATGAAATTACAAAATATATATAATTGGATTAGAGACTTCTTCCCATAAGTTTGGATGACTCATCAGTTACATATGGTGGGAAAATGAGAGAATGAATAATCTATATACATAGGGAAAAATGACACCCAAATTGAATACAAATATATTTGTACTCTCTATCATTACTAATTTTCTAATGTTTTTCACAAGTCCAATTCAATCACAATCTATTGGATGTTTGTTATGAGCAAAGTTGTTAATAAGTTAAACAATAAGTTTTTGACTCATATATATATAAGATAAAAAATAATTTCATGTAAGAAATAAGGAATGATATCAAGTATTTATTTTAATAAATCAAGAGTTGTCATTTTTCCTACAAATTAATATTTATTTAAAAATTGACTTTCATGTCCTAATAATAATGAAAAATATTTATATTAAATTAAGTATATTTTAACTATTAATTTTAAATGGTTAAAAGCTTAGATTCTTTGTTGGGAAATACTTATAAAAGTTTTGATTCAAATTCCAAAACCTCCACTGAAAGATGTATTAAGTCCAAAACTGAAATCTGGTTTTCAGTCTTATTTTAGAACTCACTTGTTAAGAAGTTCATTTGACAGGTACTCGTAACCTGAAAGGTTCAAGACTGAAGTTGAAGACTAGTACTGAAGTTCTCTATAACTCAGTTTACTAGCCACAACTGAAGGACCATTCTACTGAAAGTTATGTCATAAAGTTTTAAAGTTAAAGTTATTTGAAGCATGAAGATAACAATGACTGAAACTCTGCACTGAAGTTACCGTTGAAGTCACGCTAGCTACTGAGTGATATTCTACTCCTATAGGCGTTACCACTTCTGGAAAAGATCTCAGTAGGTGAAGCAAAATCTTGTTGCAGACACCAAAAATGGTAAAAAGGACGACGACTCCAAAAGGAAGAAATTCAAAAGCTACGGACGAAGCTCTCTCTCACAACGGATATATTCTTGAGAGTGTCCTATAAATACCCCGCTGCTTTAAACGCTTCAAACACCGGTTACCAAGCTCTATTACGCTCAATCGTTATTATCACTCTCAAGCTTTCTGCTACTCTCAAGGCTTTATATTAGAACACTCTTGCACTCAATGTATACCTATTAGTGTGTTCTTAGCGATACTTATTGTAACCGAATAAATAGTTCTAGCTTAGATTTATTTCGTAGCTAGAAGTGATCAGACATCATAGTTCATCTAACCTTCAAAGGTTGATCACTGTAAGACACTCCATTTAGTTAGAAACCTTCGACTCACATTCTTTGTATTTTATATTGTTTGTGCTCGTAATTTATAAAAAGTTTATATTACAAAAACTATGCACTCAATTACAATAAATTAAGATATAGAATGGATATGCAACTTTTGCTAAAATGTCTTGTTTTATTAAAGTATAAAGTGAGGAAGAATTTGAAGAGTAGAAATGAGATGCTAGAAGAGAGAGAATTCATATATTGAGTGAAAATGAGTACATAAAATCATAGATCTTCTATTGCATATTGTCACACTATTTATAGAGCATGAGAAACTGCAGTTACAATGATGATTCTCCTTTATTCTAGACTAAACTAGCTAGCTTCTAGATGTAAAACTAACTAACAAACTCAACCACCTTATAACTACCCCTTCATGCACACATGCACACGCTATATAATCCAACGGGGGGGGGGGGGCCCCACAGAAACCGAACTCCTAAAGCTTCAACCTTTATCTCTGAGTAGCACCTTGTTTCAAAGAAATAGAAACCTTGCAGCAGCCAGGGGCTTAGTAAAGATATCAGCAATTTGGTCATTAGTAGGAACATGACCAACAGACATTTGATGAGCAGCAACTTTCTCCCTAACAAAGTGAATATCCACCTCTATGTGATTTTTCCTAGCATGAAACACATGATTTGAAGCAAGTGCAACGACACTTAAGTTGTCACACCATAAGTTCGGAGGAGAAGCAGCTAATCTCAGCACATAAAGACTGCAGCCAAAGTATATCTGTGGCAACATTGGCCACAACTCGGTATTCAGATTCTGCACTACTCCTAGACACAACCTCCTCCTTTTTGGAACTCCAAACAACTAAGTTTGAACCAAAGAAAACATAGTGCCCGCCTGTAGATCTTCTGTCATCTGGGCAGCTTGCCCAGTCAACATCAGAGTATGCTTCAAGACAAAGTGCAGAGACTAGATTGAAGTCTAACACCAATGAAACAATACCCTTTAGATACCTAATAAGTCTTTTGCAAGCATGCCAATGAGAAGTGGTAGGGGCAGTCACAAATTGACTTAGTTTGTTCACATCAAAAGCAATATATGGCCTTGTCAAAGTAAGATATTGCAATGCACCAACAAAACTCTTATACATGGAAGCATTAGTCAACAAAAACCCTTTTGTTTTTGATAATTTCAGAGAAGAGATCATAGGTGTAGAGCATGGATTGCAATCAAACATCTTTGTTTTATGAAGCAACTGAGATATATATTTCTTATGGGATAAGAAATAGGTAAAGCCAACATCCCTAGTGACTTCAATCCACAAGAAATAACTCATCTCTCCAAGAGTTTTAAGTGCAAACTTAACATTCAGCTGCTCAATAAGTGAAAAAATATCTGAAGAATTATTTCCAGTTATGAGAATATTATCAACATAGACAAGAACCAAGAGAAAATTATCACCAATCTTTCTGTGGAAGAGAGAAAAGTCAGAATAAGATCTAAGAAAACCAAGACCGTAAAGATATCCCCTAAATCGATCATACCAAGCTCTAGGGGCTTGCTTCAAACCATAAAGAGATCTATGTAGTTTGCAAACAAAATCTGGATGCTCTTTATCTTCAAAACCTTTAGGCTGAGACATATATATCTTGTCCTCAAGAACACCATTTAAAAAGTCATTGTTAGACTGACATGATAACCAACCACACCACGAAACCTGACTGAGACATATATATCTTGGCCTAATGGTAGTAAGGTTAATGCCCAAGACAATAGGTCTCGGATTTGAGTCCTCCGTGACGCGGCCATGTATTTTAGTGTTAATTTAATCCAATTTTAAAAAATAAAAAATAAAAAAAATAAAAAAGGCATTGTTTATGTCAATATGTTGAACATACCAACAGTAGGATACATCAAGAGAGAACACAAACCTCACAGTAGTGTGCTTCACAACTGGACTAAAAGTCTTAAGAAAGTCCACCCCAGCTTGCTACTCAAAACCCCTAGCAACCAATCTAACTTTTAGCTTGTCAAGTGAGCCATCTGCATGTGTTTTAACTCTATGCACTCACTTATTAGAAATCACCTTCATATTAGGATCATAAGGAACTAAAGTCCAAGTATGATTACTCTGCAAAGCATCAAATTCAGCCTCCATGACTTTGTACCAATCAAGTGAGGCAAGAGCTTCATAGTCTGTATATGGCTCTGATGGAACCACAGCAGCACTAAAAAGTTTAGGTTTGAAAATACCATTCTTTGCTTGAGTCACCATAGGATGAGAATTCATAGCATGAGTATTTTGAGTAGGACATATAGGACAAGGAAAAGAATCTTGTTGTGGAGAAGAAAAAGAGCAAGTATGAATAGGAGAGGAGATCAGTCGAGTAGAGGAGGATGCAGAAGTGGATATGTCAAGAGGAGTAGTAGAGGTGGAGTGCAAAATAAGAGTTGAATTAGTAGAGATGGGGTTTAGGATAGGAGCAGGAGTGTGAGCTGGAGTAAGGGAGTTTGTGGAATGAGAAGATGTAAGAGATGGAGTTGGAGTAACATGATCAAGACAAACATGTATTGCAGAAAAAACTAGGAGGATGTGAAGGTTGAGAAGAAGAGGAAGAAGAGGATATAGTAGTTGTAGATAAAGGAGGTAGACTGGGATTATCTAGTTGTATTTGTGAAGAGGAGAAGGGAAGAGGCATAGGAAAAGAGAGTAAAGGAGAAGAAATAGCATATGAAGGAGCTGGATCAATGGAAAACAAGCTAGAGTAAGGAAAATCAAGTTGATTGAAATGGACAGTATCAGAGATATAGAGCCTACCCGAGGGTCCTAAGCATTTATATCCCTTGTGATGCTCACTATACCCTAGAAAAACACATTTTGTGGATCTAAACATCAGCTTGTAAGATTATAAGGTTTAAGATAGGGATAGCAAACACATCCAAAAACTTTCAATAGCTTGTAATCTGGTTTGTGGTGAAAAAGAGCTTGATATGGTGAGATGTTGTTTAGACAAGAAGTAGGTAACCTGTTTATAAAATAAGTGGAGGCTTGAAAGGCATCCCACCAGAATTTAAAAAGATTGGCTTGAGCTAGAAGAGAAAGGTCATTATCCACTTTGTGTCTATGTTTCCTTCCAGCTCTACCTTGTTGAGCATGTATATGAGGAAAAGGATGTTGGAACCGTATGCCTAGAGACAAAAGAAAGGAAACAAGTGGTCTATATTCACCTCCCCAGTCAGTTTGCAAGGTTTGAATGGTAACAGAAAACTGACATTTAATCATTTCAACAAACTGTTTGACCACTGAGCATGCATCAGATTTGAGTTTAAGTGGATATATCCAAGTGTAGCGTGTAAAATCATCCACAAAATGAATATATTATTTGAAACCAGAAGTGGAAGATACATGAACATGACCCCAGAGGTCAGAGTGTATTATTTCAAAAGGCTTAAGAGTTTTTACAGGCTGAGTTGAGTGAGCTTTTTGATGCATTTTACCAACTTTACAAGCTTCACATAATTGTAAGAAAGATGCAACAAATGGTAAATTTAACTCACTACAGACTCTTGCTAGCACAGAAGGAGATGGATGACCTAGGCTTTGTGTAAAGTATTTACATCAGTTTTATGAGCAAAGAAAAAAACATAAGAAGGTTGATCCCCAGGAAAGGCTTGCGTGTGAGCTGGAGAGGAAGAATACTCATGCTGCAGATCTTTGGAAAGTCTAAGCAAGGACAAATTCAGATGATAAAGTCCATTAGATAGATGTCCCCTCAGTAGTGGTTTGAGTGAGGCCTTGTCCTTTACAACACAATGATCATGGTGAAATTCAATGAATATGTCATTATCACTAGTAAACTGAGATATACTTAATAGGTTTTTAGTGATATGTGGAACATAAAGGATTTTATTCATCAACAAAGATCCAAAAGATGTAGGTAAAAGTGTAGTACCAATAGAGGTAATAGGAAGTTGAGCACCATCCCCAACCATAAGAGATTCATTTCCAGAGTACGGCACACTAATCATCAAGTTGTTCAGATCATTTGTCATATGTGTTGTAGCACCACTCAAACAGCCATTGCTCTTCCTCAGCTATATCTCCATGCACATTATTGAACTCAGAGACATAAGCTTGTGCTTGTGAGTTAGAAGCAAGTGTGGATGGATCAAAGCTTGTGAAGTGAATATCAAAACGCCTAAAGCACTTCATAACAATGTGACTAGTACGGCCACATATTTGGCAGCAAACTTGTGAAGAAGATTTGCTGTAACCACCTCTAGTAGTACTACCTCGACCACTACATTTGTGTGCAACAAAGGCACTCTGATCACCAGCACTAGAAGTAAAACTTTCAAAGTCAAACACTTGTTGTTGCTGATGTAGCCTAGTTTCATAGGCTTGAAATAGAGTTTGCATCTCCTGGAAATTTGGAGTTTCAGTCATATTCATCACATTAACAACCAAAGCTTCATACTCAGGACCAAAACCAGCCAAAACATACATAACTAGATCATCATTTGTGATAGATTGACCAGCTGCAGAAAGCTGATCAACATAACTTTGCATTTTGAGAAAGTAATCTGCAACCGAAAAATTTTCCTTCTTAGTAGTTTGAATAAGCATACGAAGATGCATAATTCGAGCTTTTGAATTAGCAAGGAAAAGTCGTTCAACGATACGCCAAAATTCACAAGAAGAAGAGCACCGAAGGACATGTCCAACCATATTATCACCAACAGATGCAAGCATCCAGCTAAGTAAAAATTGATCTCTTCGAATCCACGTCGTGTAGACAGGGTTTGGCAATGGATTAGCCAAACTAGAGACAAGTGTTGGAGGAGGAGGAACCACAGATTGAGAAATAAGATCCTCAAAACCATAGGCACGTATAGTGTACAACGTCTGCGCTCGCCAATGAGCATAATTCGTCCGATCAAGATTCACCAAAATAAGAGGAAAGTGTGATTGATTGTATACGGAAGAAGTGGAGCCAGTAGCCATGACCGAAGAAGAAAAAAAATGAAAGGAAGGAGAAAATTAAAAGGCTCTGATACCATGTTAAAGTATAAAGTGAGGAAGAATTTGAAGAGTAGAAATGAGATGTTAGAAGAGAGAGAATTCATATAGAGTGAAAGTGAGGGCATAAAATCATAGATCTTCTATTGAATATGGTCACGCTATTTATAGAGCATGATAAAAGCTGCAGTTACAATGATGATTCTCCTTTATTCTAGACTAAACTAGCTAGCTTCTTGACGTAAAATTAACTAACAAACTCAATCACCTTATAACTATCCCATCATGCACACATGCACACGCTATATAATCGAACGCATATAATGGTACGTCAGATCAGGTGCATTAATTTAACAAAGCATGAAAATATATATCGGTGCTAATAATTAAATGTGTTTGATATTGTCTGTGTTAACTTAGTGACCATTAATGTTTAATGTTTGCGATAATAGAATAACAAGTATGGAGTTTGAGTGATGTAAGGCTGTGTTTGGTAGGATACATAAGATGATGATTGATAAGATTATTAATATGAATAGTGAGTGATTATTAATATGAATAGTGTTTATTATAATATTTGGTAGGGAGGATAAAAAGGTTTGATAACTTAATATTTTGTTTGGTAGGAGAGTTTAAAAGGGCTGATAACTTAATAAACTATTTGGTAGACATGATAAGAAGGCTTGTTAACCCATTTTAAAATAATAAGTCATTTGGTACAACTCATTAAGGACAAGATATTATATCCTGTTTGGTATAGGAATGAAAACACCACCCCAAAACCCTTTTCGTCTTTATGCGTCTAAAAATAATTTCCCACCCTTTTTTTTTTCTTTCTGTGAATCAAAATCTAAATTTGTTCGTTGAAGTGCTATAATGGCTTCCAATGATGAAGGTTTGTAGTTCTCCCATATTTCGAATTTTTCAGCAGCACAGATTGTTCGATTGTGCATTGCATTTTGTTGCTTTTTAAAATTCTATGTTTCATTCTTGCTTTGTTAATATTCTATGTTTGATAACCTAATTCGCATGACTGTTCTTGGAATACGCCAAAACCCGTTTCGTCTTAAGCTTCTGAAAACGTTTTCCCACCATTTTTTCAATTTCGTTAATCAAGCTCTGCTTTGGTTCTTCTAAATTAGAATGTCTTGCAAGAAAGCATGTTTCTATTTCTCTTATATTTGATAAATTTTACTGAGCACAGATTGTTTTCTTATGTTTTGCCTTTTGAGGGTCAATTATTAGGGTTCAAATGAGCTTCCCTTCTTCTTCGGATGTAGCCTTGTGAAATATTTGATACTCGCTTTGTTATATTGTAGATTTGATTTGGATGTAATGTACGGTTGTTAATTCGAAAGCTTGTTCTTGGATTGTTGTTGTATTATCGTTGATTATTGTATTATTCAGTTTGCTATACCAGAATGCTTGATATTAGGGCATTTCATGTAAATTATAATCAGTTTCTGAATTCCTTAGTTTGACTACTGTAAATGCATTGTATGAGTCTGATTTATGATGGAACATTACATATAATTATTGTGTTGTAATATGATAACATTAGAGTGAAGATGTTATCAGATTATTTTTGGTTATCATGTACACAGTTAAACACATGCAGCATAGTATGTATGATATATTGATATTTTTTTTGGCTACCTTATTGATGTGCAATGATTTTAATTACTCTATATAGGTAGTTGTGATGCAACTAGCAATAGGGGTAAGAGATTTGAAAAGGGACGACGTGTATGGACACAGAAAGAAGAAGATATGTTACTTTTATGCATGAAAGAGTTAGTCGTCAATGGTTGGAAATCTGACAATGGCTTTAGAGCAGGATATCTAAATAAATTAGAGGATAGTTTTAAAAAAAAATGTCTGGAACTGATTTAAAAGGCAGTCCGCATATGAATTCTAAACTAGCTATTTGGAAAAAAGACTATAACTCTTTGTGTACAATACTTAACCATAGTGGAGTTGGGTTCAATTGTAATGGAAATCATACAATTGATTGTGATGAAGCTCTTTGGGAATCAATAATTAAGGTATGTCTTTTTAAGTTTCATTACCATCTTTATTTCACAGCAGTAATTCTGTTTCTTACAGGCATGACTTAGCTTTTTATGTCTGACGAGTGTTTTTGATATTATGAATACAGATTGACGTGAATGCCAAATGTATTCAGAAGAAATCTTGGCCAATGTACGAAGATTGGAAAGAGATTTTTGGTAAGGATAGGGCAAACGGAGAAGGTGCGATTGAAGTGGATGAAGCCATCAACCATTTGGAGCAGATGTATGCATCCTTTGATGAGAACTACGTTCCCGGTGACTATACGGTCGACATGGAAGACATTATCTCAAATAATGATGGTGTTAATACTTCAAGCCATACTAACCATCCCACGGTTCAATCCACTCCATCCTCCAAAGGCAAAGCACATAAACGTAAGGTAGTAGATGAGATTGACAAGGTCTGTGCCTTAATTGAAGGTCTTAGTCAAAATGCAAACTCCCGAATGGAGACGTTTGCTAAACGTTTTGGTCATGAAGCCGTCTTAGGTCAAGCTAGGATGGAAATATTTGATAAACTCCCTGATATAGAAGGCTTTAACATGACTCAAAAGTTTTCTGTGTGTGAAATTCTATGTGACAATGATAAGAAGCTTGAGCTCTTCTTAGGTCTACCACATGATGCAAAGGTGGAATATATCTGTCGTCTCCTTGGTTCTTCGTAATCTTGTTTTGTAATTTTTGGTATTCTAGTTTTTCAGTGATGGATTCTGTTTTGTGAATTTTTTAGTAACAATTGATGGTTTGATCCGGACTACTTGCAGTCGAAGCTATGGTTTGTATTAGGAGTCTATTTTGGCATGTATGTTGATGGATTATTTTCTGTGAATTTGGAATACGTTTGGCATGTACCTTCACTGTCATGTAATGTAAGATACTTTATTTTTCATATTTGCTCAGTTATAATTTATGTAGATATTATATTTGTCTAGCTTTGTTTGAGTTATGTACATAATTTGCACAATGTATTATGGTGGGATTCATAATTTTCGTGAGCTTTGAATTATCTGCCAAGTGTAGTTGCAACTTGTGTGGCAACTTATATGTATCAATTATAGTACGAAGGGAATGTGATATTCCAAGTTGTGTAACAACAAACGTAAATAACAAAATCAAGTGAACCAAAGACACAAATGATAAAAGTAAATAACATGATTACATGATACAAACACATAAACCACACATAAAAGTAAAACGATACAAACACGGACATAGCCGTTAGCAAGTGAACGATAAACATACAAAACAAGTACATAATAACCGAGTGTTACTGTAAGAAAATGATAAAGAAGAGAGAGTTGCACAAATGAAATTGAACACCAAATCTTATTTGAAGGGGCTTGATGAAGCACACGACGAGGAAGTGGAATTTTTTGGCGCCTTTGACTTATTTTCATTCATGCGGCGGGATCCGGGTGTAAAGTTAAGAGCTCTACGACTCGTGTTCGTATTATTGAGTTCATTGCTTGAATTTGGGAGCCTTAGTGTAGGAGAAACTACGTCATCATCATTTGAGCTCGATGAGTTGATAATGATCACATTATTTTCATCCTCAATCTTGATACTATCATCTCCATCTCCAAATAGGTACGCCAACTTCTTAAAGATAGGTTCATCCTCATAATAATATGCCTTCGTAAAGTCATTTTTCTAGAGAAGGCCAAACAATAAAATTAGAAATGGTAACATACAAAACAAAATATAATAAAAGTAAAGAGCTATAATATGTACCTGAATTATATAAGTCCACACATCATCAGTTGCGATTATTTGATGTTCTTCAACATCCCATATTGCCCCTGGCGTACGAGCAACAAACTTGAACACATTGTAGCGGGTATCCAAGAAATTAGTCCTCTCAAATACGTCACTAGTGGTTAAACTTGACTCATAGTTCTTGTTGATTGCAAGTCTTACATTGTGAATGGTACTGTGTGGCACATACCCTTTTTCCCACCCATATGTCTCCTTATACCAAGATAAGACGTTCACAAGGAGGTCATCCATTGCCTTGTTCCATTTTGCCGATGCAAAGTAGTAACTTTGGGGGGAAATATCAAGTGAAGACATGTTTTTCTTTTCTGGAGAATGACTGTAGACTAGAAGTAATATGATTTTTTTGTTAAGGTGTCGAATGAAGTAGTAAGATGTGTTGTTTAATTGATGACCTATATATATATATATATGTCTAGTTAGTACTCATGTTAACTTTTGCCATGTGACCCTCTACCTGTTTTTTATGTGTAGATTGTTCACTCTATTCAATACATAATAAATACAAAAGAACACCTCACATAGACACTGCCATATAGAAGGTGGTGTTGACTACTGCCACACTTAGCCCTTATTGAAGAATTCACAGACTATTGAGCATATAGATATCACATGAATTCTGAATTCTGCCCATTATACTGCAAAAAAAACGACCAAATTTCAACCTAGATATGAATGAGATTTGACTACATTGTTTACCACAAATCAGGCAGGCTACATATGAAGCATCATAATACATAAATTTTACTTGATGTATATTATAATATATTTTACATGCAATAATATAGAACATGGTGTACATTCACGTGGTGTACATTCAGTCAAAACGATTTACAGACTACACCAAGTGGGACCTTCAGTAGTCTGAAGCATATCAGATTACACAATACACTGCAACACAATGCAGACTTTTAAAGTTGAAACTTGCAAAAATATAATATACAGTGAAACATAGTAGAAGTGTTTTAAACAGTACACATTAGAGATGTAGTCTATCAAGGCAGTCTATCAAGGCAGAAACTTGGTCAATGAGAAACTTGGGTCCAGCACATTTGAGTATCATCCTCCCTCTTTTACAAAAATAGACGGGTGCACCTTCCATTTTCCTATAACATGACAAATAACAAAAAATTATAGCATTGCATGATTAACAACTAAGAAATAACAAAGGTGGTGTACATTGTAGTATAACTTTTAAGGAATATAAATAAATACTTAAACAATAGATTATACCACATTTAATCAGCTAACCACATTGATTCGGCTATCCTTTCTCTAGTTCTGTTCCATTCATTAGACGTATTGATAGCATCTATAAAATCTTGTGCTTCAAAGACAACATCATCATCTCCTTCCCCCTCAACATTATTTGCATCATACTCTCTCTCAATTGGATCATCACGCATTTGAGAGCGTATAAAATTTTGTAATAAGAAACAAGCGATGATAATGCAGTTATGAACCTTAACCAGATAAAACGATGGGCTTCTTAAAATCCCCCAACGTTTTTTTAATATCCCAAAACATCGTTCTATAACATTCCTCGCTTTTGCATGACGCATGTTGAACAGTTCATGCGAATTTTGAGGTCTGTCACGTGTTGGACCTCATTCTTTAAGATGATATCGAACACCTTGATATGGAGCCAGAAAACCCTCGGAGTTTGCATAACCGTTATCTACCAAGTAATAATTCCCTAAATGTTCAAAATTAAACATTACTTAGGTAATTGAATTTGGAAAGTGATGTTTTATAAATATATAGAAGTTAATAAATTTGATAGACCATACCACGTGGGACCTTCAAACCATGAGTTCTATTGACAACATCTCGTAAAACTCTTGAATCTAATGCAGAACCCTCCCACCCAGGTAGGACGTAGACAGTAGCCATGTTTCGATCACATACGCCCAAGGTATTTGTACAAATTTCACCTTTCCTTGATCTATACCTTGGCTTATCTAGAACTGGCACCGTAATAGTTATGTATGTTCCATCTAGGGCTCCTAAACATCCCTATTGCAAAGTTATAGTAAAAAATTCTTATAATCCTCAATATTTGAAATTCATATGATATAGAATATATAAATCAGTATTAACAAAAATACCTTAAACCACTTCCAACGGAAGTTGTCGCTATCTTCAGATACTGGTTCGGGCTTAACAAGTAAGTGTGTATGAAGTTTTAAAATTTCCTTTAAGACAATGTGAAAATACTTGGACACTGTATGTCCAGATCGAGTATAATCAAACCCAACAATTTTATTCTTCTTGTGGTGAGATAAAATAGAAAGGAACATGGATATTTGCTCCTCCACACTCACATATTTGTTATCACTCATTGTACCCAATTCTCGTACCAATTTACAAAGTCTTCCAAACGTGTTACGATCCATTCTAAGATTAACGATGCAATCTGCATCACTAATTTTAATTAACCTATTCAAGTGAAATATTTGGTGTGGTATCTTCTTTATCATGTTATATGACGTATCGCTTAACCTACGCCTCTTATTCTTTTCATTTATGATTACTAAGGTAATGAAAAGTAATATTTCTGTCATAGTTTCTTCAAAGATTTCCTCTATGCACGTGTAGAGTTCCTTGGCCATTGCTAAATTGTAAGTCATTTCAAGCTTAAATTAAAGATGATATCTGAAATGCCTCAAGAAATCTGCATTCAAAATAAGGCACTCAAAGTAAGGGTATATATAAAGAGAGAGAGTGATTATTCATTACTGTCTGCAAACATATGGAACTAAGCAAAGCAACCAATCATAGCAATCAAGTAAGAAGTAAAGAATTTAAATCATCATATACAAGTGATTATTATGCAGTTGAGCAAAATAACCTAAGCAATTGAACTCTCACACAACCCATGAAGATGTTGACAACAGCAGGATGTACCAATTATTAACAATATTGAACATGATGCATTATACGTACTTCACTATGTTCCACCACATAGACATGAGGAATACAGACATGGGGAATGCAGACTGGACATACACATGAGAAATACAACAGATGATTGCAATGCACAGATGTTCAATTTTGTTACATCAGAAAGTGAAACTTAAACAATGAAAAATATAGATGACCAATTATAACACAAACTAAGAAATAAAGATCACTGCAATATGTTATTCCTTTGCATTGTTAAATTTCATTGCATGTTTCATATATTAGAAAAACTTCTAAGCTTAAAGAAACATCAGGACAAAATGTTTCTATTAAATAAAATACTCTATGCTAACCAATATAAAGTCTAATATATCCAAGAGAATAGATAAATTGTTATGATAATCCAATGTAAATCAGCCTTTTCACAAAGCTGCTTCAATTTTTTTAATACATAATAATATACTTAACAGGACAACACATTTCAAATAACTACAAGATGCTAGCAATTTTTACATAGCTTCAACAAAATTTGACTTGAATTAAGTAACTACAAAAACAAATAATAAGTTCATGGTGCTAGTGAAGATGTTAATCAAAGCAACCTTAGAAGGAACTATCTTAGTTAGCAAATTACATTCTACAAACTACAAGATGTAGAGCATACTTAGATACTAGAACATAATAACCGAGTGCTAATGCAGAAAATAATAAGAAGATTATACTCAAGCCACACTTACATACTATTATCAAAATTTCTTAAAAGAAACCTTACACTGGGGATGCTAAGGTGAAAATATCACTCACTGAAACCAACCAACCCTCGACTGATGCAAATAGCAACATTTAGACTAATGCAGAAAATAATACAGAAAATAATTAATAAAGTGAAGATGTTATTAGGTCATACCAACATTCGACTGAACAAATAGATTAAATTCAACTAAATATTGCATTCAAAATGGGAAGTAAACACACATACCTTCTTCAAATAGATACTAGAAATAAATTGAAGTGGCTCTACAATCTGCGTTAAAATGCACAAATATATAAATAGAAATCTACAAATCACACCAGAAATATTAGAATATAAAAATTGATGCAGAAATAATTCGAAATCAACAAGTCAAGAATTGTAGCTCAAAACACTTCGGGTACATTACACAGATAATACGAGAAACCTAGCGAAATGTAAGACATAAAATCGAAATTACAGGAACAACATATCATACCTATCACAAATGTTCTTCAATTTGAACTAACCCAGAGAAAGTTAAGAAATCCTAATTTAGCTCCTGCGTACCTTTCGGCCATAACACACATCAAATCAGAAAAATTTCATTGGGGAAAATGAAAAATACAGTTTTCACAATACTATTGAAGTCGAAATTATGAGCTTCCAAGAATATTACACATGATTAGCTAACCTTAGATGCAGATGTTCACTCATCAAAAAGAACGAATTTGGATGTAATGTGTGAGGAAGTGTGTTGCTGAGGAGAGAGGATCACGTATATCATTGTTTGAAATAAGAGTTACTGTTACAGATAGATGAAATTATAATACTACTTTGGTCTCATAATTAATACACACTCAACAATTAAATAAGAGCAGGCTTGGATTTAGTAACGGGCTAGACTCATAAATAATAAGTGCTACCAAATGATAGATGAAGGCAGATTAATAATCTTATCTGCATTCATCTATCGTACCAAACGGACCCTAACATTATAATTTAAATTTACTATAATTCAATTTTTTAATGAAATGTGTTTGACACGGTGTTGATTATTCTTATCGTGTACTATAATTATTTGTTATTTAAAACAAGCATCTAAAATATTGAATTTGTAACGTGAAGTACCCATCTTTTGTTACGATTAACAATGGCTATCATGGTGCAAATAATACTTATATTTTTCCCCAATAAATTATGAAACCCAGATGGCGAAGGGACCACTTCTTTCTTACTTCATTTGTCGATAACAAAGTAAGAAAATAATAGTTTTGCTCTTTTTAAATTGAATCGGGTTTTTAATATATATATATATATACATATATATATAATATATATATATTTACAGAGGTTGGATACGGTGAGAACTAAGTATTAGGTTGGAACCAAAATTTATTCATTTTATACATTATTTTGATGCATTACACATAATATTTTATTGCATAATATGATAATGTGCTTTTATGCATTAATCGATGCATCGTAATTGTAATGTATTATATGCATAAATTTTATCCATACTTAATCTGGACCATAGATTTTACAAAGATCAACGGTTCATATTGATTTTTAGTTCCTACCTAATCATTGGTTCTCATTTGACTATGTAATACTTATCTAAATCGATGTAAGATCTTTTTGATGGATTCATGCAAATTAGAAATTAATTTGTATGCACAAATTTAATGCATTACATAGTACTCTCTCCGTCCACAAAACTTCTTCCTAATTTGTCATTTTCGTCCGTCCACAAAACTTCTTACTACTTTAAAATTTTCATTTATAGTAAGTGGACTCACCACACTCTCTACACACAACTCAATTTAATATAATACATTAAGTGGGACCCAAAATCCACTAACTACACACAACACAATTTAAAACAATATATCAAATGGACTCTCATTCCACTCACTATATATCATTATTAAAGTCAAAAGCACTACATAAAAATCCGCACCGGATCAAATTAAGAACTTTTTTAGTGGACGGAGGGAATATTTTCTAAGGCATACCATGTAGTAAGTTTATGCATTTGTTATCTTGAGCTTTGACTCTGTGATGCATTATATGAACTAAATTAATTTATGCATTTGATAATGAAACTAAAAAAATAAAAATTCAATTATATTATATTAGATAAATAATATACCATGGATTAAGCCTTGTACGAAAATTTAAATGTCTATGTAGTGTGTTTATAATAATTTAAAAGAAGTTCGAAACACATTTCTACAATTCACGGATTAAAAAATGCGATGCTCAATTTTCCATACATAATGTAAAAAAAGTATATTACGTCTTTTTTATTTTAATATATATGTGAATGTATTATGAAATAATATAACATGTTCTAACGGAATAAGATTGATTGAGAAAATAAGAAACAAAAACATAAAGAAGATATAGGGTTCCCCTAAGGTCACCTAAGGTCTACGGATAGAGAAGAGATCATATTTTATTAAACGTCTATGTTACAAATACATAGGGTTACCCTAGGGTCACCTAAGGTTCACTCAGGATTACAAATACTTAGAGTTACAAATTACATATCTCAAATACCATGTATAGTACTAAGAAGATACAACAAATTGGACTTAAGACCCAACATTGTTTAATGGAAAATTAATCAATGCACGATAATAACTATAATTCTAGGTATACCAACATAATAAAAAAATATTAATGTAAATAAAATATTTTATAATAGAACACTCTTATTAACCACAATCAATTTTGTAACAGACCACATGTATAGTCTGTGGTCTATAACCATTTTTCTTGTAGTGTAGTTATCTAAATCTTAAGAAAATAGTTAGAAGTGATGTGTATCACTAAATTGGGAAATGATTAAGATAGTCATGAGAATAATGTAAATAAATTTATCATATCACTGATGAGCGTATCACCTGCGGTACATGATTTAGTATATATTTTTATCAGCGATTTGAACATATTTAAATGTAAATAAATTTATTAACATTATATTTATAAAAAACCACTCGCAAATTCCTACTAGAATGCAAATATCAAGTGTGATTTCACCAGTGATATTGTATTTTGATAAAGTTTTATCAGCAGCTTGTATACATATTAAACTCTAACGGTAGTTGCATCTTAATAAAAATTTGCCAGCAATTTTTATATATGTAAATATATTTCTTTAAAATAATAAGAATTATGTGCTGGGTATTAAAATGTAATGAAATAATATTTGTTAATTAATTATATGAATATATAATGAATATTTTGATATGTTTCTTAAATTTTGGCTATTTGATAATTTTTATAAATTTACCAACACTAAAACATTTGTAGGAGGAGGGAAGGGGGAGGAGAATGGCTGAAACCAAATCTTCATTTCCATGCATTCAGATAAAACAGACCTATCTTTGGTTGTTAGTTATAGATATGAAGATACATATCATCTGACACTGACAGTATCCTTGTAGCTGAGTATGAATGAGATGCACGGTAATATGAGCTGAATATTCATCATAAACACATAGTTCTACATATTAAATATTGATCATAATAAGAAGCATTTAGCCGAGGGTTTTTGCCGATTTAAATTGGGCCGTGAACAATTCAAATTCAACGATGAACTTATCTTTTTAATGCTCTTACTTCTCACAGGCCCAATAAGACTTTGAGGTCACTCCAATTCAACAAATTTACTTAATTATCTTGCTACAAATTCTCTCTTACTCTTATAAAAAAAAAAAAAAAAAGAAGAGAGTACTGATCCTCAATGTTACTGTTGGAGTGCTAGCAGTAATCTTGAGGAGGATCTAGACTAGCTGGTTTATTTTGAGGATATTAAGGTGGTCACCGTCACCGTCACCCTGACCTCTGAAAAAGTCCCCAAAAAAAATTCTGAGAATTTATAAAACTACCCGGCTGTCAGAAGATACATGTGAAAAATGCTCAAGTTTTAAACTACATGTAAAAAACAATCAAATTACACATGAACATTCTAATTTAACCTTGTGAACATTGGAGTAATGTAGTTGCGCAACATGTGGGCGCAATTCAACCTTTTTTTTTTACTTTTTTTTTTGCTTTAACTATCTTAACTCATTCAACATTGGAGCAATATATATAGTAGCGCAACCTATAGGCGCAATTCTCTTTTTTTTTTTTAAAGCCACAACAATTTACCTAATAAATGTCTTTTATCTACCTTTCATTTAATATAGTACTGTTCATTTAATATATCCCTAATAACTATTATCTTCTTCATTTTTCTTCTACAACTTACGAATCCAAATTTCTTCAAATTTTTCATGAAGTTGAGAAAAAAGTTTTAGAGGACTTAAGAAGAGAGCAAGAAGAAAAAGAGAAGAAAAGGTAATTTGTCCATCATTTGTTAAAATCCTTTTAATTACTTTTACGTATATTTTCAAAACTTTTAAAGTTTAAAAATGAAGTATTATTTGAAAATTTTCAGATAGAAGTCTTTCGAGTGTTCGGTGCTACAACCCAAAGAAAAAGGAGAAGGAAATAGAAGAAAAGGTAATTTGTAAATAATTTTCATATACATGTTATTTTCTTGTATATATATAGATTGAAAAAATTGTAGAAAATTATGATATACTCCCTCCTATTTAAAATATCTCATTATTCACTTTTTCTCATAAATGCAAAATACTAAACGTATCTCTTCACACATTGAAACGTATTTTTGAGTATTTATTAAGCTTAAATTTGGATCAATTTATTTCTATTGATATATGTGCTTCAATTTAGGATGACAATAATTTTGAATAGGAGAGACTAGAATCTGGTTCATGTACATTTGCTTCAATTAATTGCCCTAATTAATTAATTGGTCAGATTATGTCAATTAATTGATTAGTATAAGATAATATTGTGATCTTATTATTGTTTGTCTTCTATTATTTAAATAATTTTCTTAATTCTTTTCGGATGATACATATAATGCTCAAATATGGAGGGTCTTTTTCTAATTGTCAATATATTGGTGGGTATGAAGAATCTATATTTATGGAACCTCATATGCTCTCAATTAGTAATTTGAGAAGTAAAATCGATCAGATACTACTATCAAATTCAGAATTGAGATCTTATGACATTTTCTATTTGTCTTGGTCAAGTAGAGGTAGAGTTATTAAGTCTCAATTATATAGTGATCATGAATTCCAACATTTATGCAAGACACAACACAATCCATTTGTGTATGTCATTCTAAATGATGGAAAATCTTCATACATGAATGCATATGATCATATTGGGACGCCATCTTTCAGATATGGATCATTGAGAAATGAATGGCAAGACTCGTTAGATGAAGTTGCAAGGATAGCAATTTCCTCTAGATGGCCAGGTGACGTCTATCTCGGTGATTCTCAAGTTTCGGACCTAAATATGCCCCCAAACTCTGATGAGCTTATTGATGAAGAAAACTCTAAAAATGATGATGAAGACTATCTCGAGGAAGTGGCAACAGAATCATCATCAGAAGACGAGCATCAAAATACCAACGAACAAGCCACATTAGCCGATTTAGTTACATGGATTCGTAATAAAGGAGGGATCCGTACACTATTGGAACTCAGTTATCCGAATGAGGATTCCGGTATGAACACGGAAGATGACATAATGATTAATCAATCACTACTTAATTCATTAGTTCCAATTATCCCAGTGGGTCCTACAGAAGTACTTGTGTCACGTGAAGAGGCTCCCGAGATGAAAGCATTGGGAATAGGATCCTACTTTGATAACAAACAGGATATTAATATTGCTTTTGGGTTGTGGCATCTTGAGAAAAAAGCAAAATATGATGTAGTTCAATCGGATAGAAAATGGCTTGTGTGGGTCTGTGGTGTTGATCCGAAGAAATGTCCTTTTCAAATGCAGGCTTCTTTCCACGGCGATGTTTGGTATGTGCATGGTTTTGAACACCACACATGTGTGTATTCAATTAAACACGTTCCCCCCAAAATGATACACGCCAAAGTCATTGCTGCGTATTATGCAAAGAAAATGCGTGGAACTTGTGAAATTATAGTGCCGAGTACAATTCAAGATGATCTGAAAAGGAGTTTTGGGGTGCAAATTAGCTATGACGTTGCACTTAGAGCATGCAATTATGCTCTTGAGATGATATACGGTGGATATGATAGTAGGTTCAAAATGTTGCCAAGTTCTCTCTATATGCTTGAGAAGCATAATCCAGGAACTATCACTGATCTAGATGTGGGAGAAGATGAGAAATTTTGACACTTATTCATTGCACTTGGAGCATGTAGAGCGGCTTTTGCATATTTTATGAGACCCGTGATTGTAGTTGATGGTACTCACCTCGAGGGTAAGAATAGTGGAATTTTATTTGTAGCAGTGACAAAGGATGGCGATGAACAAGTTTACCCACTGGCCTAGGGAATTGGACCTATCGAGAATGACGAATCATGGACATGGTTCTTCACACGGTTGAGGAGAGCATATGGTTGCACGCCGAACACTTTGATAGTATCTGATGCACATGTTTCCATATCCAATGCATTGAGTATAGTATATCCAGATGCATCTCATGGACTTTGCTATTATCACTTGAGTGGTAATATAAAACGATTTGACAAAGTGATTGTTGGATTGTATCTCAGAGCTGCATACACTTACAAGGTGGAAGAATATGAAAAAAGAATGAGAACGATTGAACTCGTCAAGCCTGAAGCATACGCAAAATTGATGCAGGTTGGTCCGGCTAAGTGGGCTAGATCAATGTGCCCAGTACGTCGTCATAGTTTTTTGACGTCCAATTCAACAGAGTCGTTCAATTCTCGTCTATTATGGGCAAGACGACTACCCATCTGCTCTTGTCTTGAAGCCATAAGAATTGCACTCGAAGAATGGTTTTCAAAAAGACGACAAAATGTATTGTTGGATGCTAATGTCCTCACTTCAAAGGTGACAACTAAAATTCTTGAACAACAGGAAAGAGCATCAGCATATAAGGTAGTTTGTATCAATGATGAGTCGTTCAGAGTGGAAACAAGTTGTCAAATAGTGAATGTTAATCTTCGTTCTCATACATGTTCGTGCATGAAATTTCAAATGGACGGAATACTGTGCTCTCATGCCATCACCGCAATTCAGTAAGTTGATTTTTAATCGCTATTTTGTTTATATTATTTAATTTATTAAATATTTAATAATTGTACTATTTTTTGTAGGTATCGTGGACAATCTATTACGAGATATGTAGAACACTATTATACTCGCGATACATTACTACATGCGTATAACTGTACTATATTTCCAGTACCTCACAAGGATGATTGGGTGGTTCCTAATTATATTGCTAGTTAATTTAGTTACCTGAATAGCCTCTTTCCAAGAAGTATGTGATTCCCTAGCTAATTTTCCGAAATAGGAATGACAATCCGGTTCCCAAGTAGAGATTAAATTTTCCCAATCCTTTTTCGACTTGAGTTTCTTAGCTTTCATTTCCATTTGAAGCTTCTTGTAACTATGGTCAAGTTCTCTCTGCAATTTAAACATATTTTAAATTAAAAATTATAATAAGTTAATACATAAAAAAATTAAATAAATAAATCACTTACCATAATATCTGTAGAAAGAATAATTGTATTGTGATCATTCATATGAGGAAATATATGATCACCAGTGGTCAGCCTAATACTCAACATTTTCATGTATATATCAACAACCTATAACATAATTTCATATCATATCAATATCATAATTAAATTAAATTAAATATAAATATAAATAAGTACCCAATAATCCATATCCTCCGTCATCTCTTCAATTCGCTCAAAATCACCTATCCAAAACCAAGGGTCGAATAAGTTGTCTTAGGCTCGAAGCGATTAAACTCAATACTAGTGGCCTATAAATGAAAATTAATAGAAGCGCACATCCAATAAAGGTTATAATAATATTTAAAAAATAAATAAAATTAATAATAACATCAACAAGTAATGATAACAAATACAATAATAAAAATATAAATATAGTTTGATAATAACCTGTCCAGATTCGAGCGTCGTGGTTGGAGCCGTCGTTGGCTCCAATGAAATAAATCCAGGATCCATGCTCTATAAACAAAAAAAATTAATTTAAACACAAAATTAATAATTTAGTAAAAATAATATATATATATATATATATATATATATATATATTATATCTATACGAATGTCCCGTGAGGTAATGATGTGTCAGTAGAATTTTCAATTACGGGGACATAATCTTGCACATTATCGACGCGTGGATGCTGATTAGAGATAGGCGGACTACGCTGGCATGTGTCGATGACAGGTGGACTGCGTCGTGATCCAGAGCACCGAAACGTATCAGCTAAATCATTGATCCACTTCTTCACCTTTGTTAAACACGAGCCCCACAAGCATCCATATCTTTATTAATATAATCCTTCAACTCGTTCACAATGGCACAGTCTCGGTCACTCTGAGTGTAGTGTCGCTCCCCGCTACTACTAGATGATGTCTGGGTCGATGCTGCTCTAGGCCTCTTCGTAGTATCGCGACGTCGACGAGGTTGTTGCCTATGATCAGAAACATCTGTATCATGCACCTATTGTGCATCAGTGCGACTCGTGCTCCTTCTCCCACGATGTGCATGTACGTGCTCTGATGAAACTTGTTCAACCCTTGTCACCAGAGCGGTCGGAGGTACGTATATAACACCAAGAAGGTGTTCGCTAGGGGTGTCGATCGGTACGGTACCGGTTAACCGGAACCGAAAAGGTGCCCATTTCAAGAACGGTACCGGTACCGGAAATTTAACCGGTTAACCGGTTACCGGTCGGTTCGGTACCGGTTTACCGGTTAAGGTACCGGTTTTTCATTTATTTTTTTAATTTTTTAATTTAATTTTAAAATAAATATAATTTTCATTTTTGACAAATACATTATAAAATCATATTTTTATAATTTAATTTATCAACATTAAAAAATTAATAATTATTATTAATTAATATTTTATTTTAATTAATCGGTACTCGGTTCGGTACCGGTTTGGTACCGGTTAACCGGGTACCGGTAATATCTAAATTTGAAGAACCGGTAACCGGTTAATTAACCGAAAAATCGGTACTCGGTACCTGATTCCCGGTTCGGTACCGGTTCGGTACCGGTTCTTCCCAGGAACCGGTTACCGTTTGACACCCCTAGTGTTCGCAATCTAGTGACCTCCAATATGACACGGTGAGTTCCATCTCGATAGGATATATGTTGTGAATTTCAACACCCTGTAATTATTTCAAAAATATTAATATTAAGTTAAATAATATATGAAACATTAATTTATTAAAAATAAATAATTAATTGTAGTATTACCTTTTGCTCTAAAATTTGATCGAGACTATTAAAACCTTTTGAATAAAGTGGTTTTGTCTTGAAAGTCCACCTCAAACTTCTTGGATAAGATTCTTTGCTTGATAATCTCCCTATTATGTTTCCCAAAGAAGGGACCACCTCGAGACCCCAAATCATCAAAATCTATGCAGGCCCATAAATATGATAGGCAAGCGTATCTTGTGTTTTAGCTACGTAATTTGTAAGGATTTTATACGTGAACGCTCCCCATGGAAAAACACTCCATGCCTTCAAATCATCAACTAAAATCCACATCCAAGACGGAATAGACTTCGCCGTGTCCAATCCACACAGAACGATATAAGCCATTAAGATATTGGCGACACGGATGTATCCATCACCATCAGAATCTGGAATGGGATGTTCTGTATCCGAAAATCGTCTAAGTAGTGCATCACCCCTTAGATGTACACCATTACAGAAAGTCATGTATACTGGAACATCACTCAGATTGTATGATACTGAAGTATCAAAATTAGATGACCCAAATCTCAAACCAGTAATAATAGAATAATCTTGATAGGTGAGCTCTATGTTTTTCCCGCAAATATGAAACCATAACCCATTTGGTTCACTTATTGCTCGGGATATAATACCATGTAGCGTTTGTCCCGACATTAGACCCGGATTCCATGAAATCAAATGTCCAAAAGGACCACCTATAAATCTTTGAAGTAGTTCCTCACCACCAATTGCTAAAAGTGTACTCTTAATCTTCTTTATTGTACTAATTTTATAATATGTGCTCACTGATGCAGTCTTATTCAATGTGTTAGGTCTTCTATAGACATAAAAACAATATTTACTTATATATTTAGATTCATGCAATTAAACATTGAAACAATTATATAACAATAATTAAATAAACAACAGTAACATATTACATATTTATAGTTGACAAAAAAATAACACACAATAATTAAATAAAAATAACAACTTTTAATAATTAAATAAATAACAAAACAATTGGTATAACAATATAACATTCAATAAAAAAACATATTTGTAAATAACATACACAATTCATTATTTGTATAATAATAAACTAATTTACAATGCACCAACTAAGTATTATTGTTTCTATCTTTCATTTATACACTATATTACCATTGCTATATTGAAAATATATTCTACTGTAGGCTTGAGATTAATATTATTTTCGAGTAACCCCAAATAAGCAATTCATTTTCGTGTATATGCCTAGTTTAATTAGCAATTCATAACTCCTATTAGCAACATAGAAAAATAAGCACTATAAGTCACCCAAGCAAAGCCCCAGCGGAAGTCACCCAAGCAAAGTCCCGGCGTAAACACTAGGCGCGAGGGCCTAGCTAGGGCTAGCGGAACACTAGCGCGACGCGAGGGCCCGAGGGAAGCACCTGGCGTGACCTTGGCGCGAGGTCCCAGCGTAAGCACCCGGCGGAAGCACTAGGTGTAACCTTTGCGCGAGATCCAGGCGGAACACCCAGCGCTAGGGCCAGCCGGAAGCACCAGGGCGAGCGCCCGCGCGCAAGGTTGCCGCCGTAAAACTCAAACCCGAGTAAAAAAAATTCAATTCAATAATATTCCTAATTCAAACTTTATCAACCAATTTCAAGGAGTAATTCAAACTAATTTCAAGCAGTAATTTAAAAAACTGTTAAATAATTACTAAATTATATAAACCCTAATTAAAACAATATATACTAAATTTATAATTAAACATTAAATTAAAAACTAACCTGTGAAGAAGCCATGGTTGGAGAAGAATAAGAAGAAGAATTACTGGTTGGTGTTGGGGGAGGGAGACTTCCGCCGTGTGGTCCCGTAGATGGTATCCCCAATTCTGTGACAGAAGAAAGTGATAGATGAAAGAAATATGTGAGGTTAGTTATATTATTTTATTACTTTTTAAAATTTATTTCTTCTTTTCTTTTTATTCTTATATTGATTTATTGTCCTTTGAGCACTTCTTGCATTGACTAAAAGATATGAGTATTTTTGACATCTACTCTAAGCAAACTGAGTATTTTAATTTTTACCCCAAAAAAATTCAATGTAATAATTATGTACTCTATTTAAATTCTAAAATTATTGTACGGAGTAATTTACGGTTTATTGTCCATTGATCCTATTTTAGTCTTACATTATCTTTTCAGTATAATAATAATAATTTGATTTATTGTTACATACGTCTTGATTCTTCCTTTTGTCGTTCATGTGCTTAAGAACTTTAAAATAATTTCAATTTTTATGATATGAATTTAAATTTTATTAAGTTATGTAATTATCATTAGGGACGACAGGTACCCAATCGCATTCAATCTGATAATATGCATTTAAATTTGGCGATTTGCATTAGGATCGACAGATACCCAATCTTAATAAATATCAGATCCAAATTCCTTTTTTGATTAGCTTGTAAATTTATGAACATCGACAAATAAATTCATGGACTTTGCCTTTTATTAAATTTTGCACTTAAATCAAGTTAACATAAATTTTTTGATGATTTTGTCGCATGAGCTGTGGATGTATTTTTATTCAACATAAATACATAAGCATGAAATTTAATTTCAAATTATGACGTTTGTTTGAGGATAACTCAAATTTACATGAAAATTTATAAAACTAGACAATAATAAAATTTCATGGATTTATTTAGGTATTTGAGAACCGGCGAATAGTAAAGTGATTTCTACGTTACTCCGGCAAAGCGGTTCGACCCGGCCCATATTTCGAACTGCAAACAAAAATATAATTGGCAATGGGTGGGGAAAATGCCACGTCATTTCTTGATTAGTCCATTTTCTACGTGACGTGCCCTCTAATCAACGAATCGTGCATAGTGACAATTCTTGCTTCCTGTCTACCCGCGAATTGCCTCTTTTGTCCCTCCTTTCAAGGCTACAACTGTCATTTCGCATCATTCGCGTCTTAATCTCCCTCATCGCGTCGATCCTTCGAAATCCCAAATTCAATCCGTTCCTCCCCTTTTCCCGCAATTCCATCCGTGTCCCGCCAGCGCCATGACCACCATCACAAGCCTCTCCTCCCATCCAAACCCTAACCCTAACCCCAATTTGATCTCCCCCATGCTCCAGCCCTATCTCGAGCAGCAGCAGGAACGCTTCCAGCCCCACACGCCGCCGGACCACGGAGGAACCCCCTACGATGCCGTTTCCGACACCCACGACAGCGATTCCTCCGCCTCCGCCAACAATCCTCCCGCCGTACCCGCCCCCAATCCGAACCCTAGCCCGATTAAGCTCCTCCACGTCTCCTACAACCAGGACTACGGTTGCTTCGCCACCGGTACAGACCGCGGTTTCCGAATTTATAACTGCGATCCGTTCCGCGAGATCTTCCGCCGCGATTTCGATGGGAATGGAGGAGGAGTTGGCGCCGTTGAGATGCTTTTCCGGTGCAATATCCTTGCACTTGTCGGCGGTGGCGATTCGCCGCAGTATCCTTTGAATAAGGTCATGATTTGGGATGATCATCAGAGTCGGTGTATTGGGGAGCTGTCCTTCAGGTCTGAAGTGCGCGGGGTTCGACTTCGGAGGGATCGAATTATTGTTGTTCTCGAGCAGAAGATTTTTGTGTACAACTTCGCGGATTTGAAGCTGCTGCATCAGATTGAGACGATTGCGAACCCTAAGGGACTCTGTGCTGTGTCTCAGGCTGCAGGGTCATTTGTGCTTGTGTGTCCGGGACTGCAAAAGGGGCAGGTTAGGGTGGAACATTACGCATCAAAGAGGACTAAATTCATCATGGCTCATGATTCCAGAATTGCGTGCTTTGCGCTATCGCAAGATGGGAATCTGCTGGCAACTGCTAGCAGTAAGGGGACGCTGGTTCGGATATATAATACACATGATGGGAGTTTGTTGCAGGAGGTAAACTGTTTCTTTTAATATTTAGTCCTTTTTCTTATGGTCACATGTTAATCTTATCTGTCGTATGCCGTTGGACTTCAATTGTTTTTTTTTAACGTGCTGAATGTCGTGTACGATGAACTGCATAGTTGCGGGCACTAATAGCGTCACTTGTACGAGTCATATGCACTTGCTCAGGCATGGTGTGAGATCAATTCGTATGTAGTTTTTAAAGCTTGATTTATAGATGGGCCATATTATGAGATGATCTTGTTTGGCCATTAAGTCTGTAAGCATTGATGAGTTGTTCCAAAGGTGATGTTATGCAATGTTGTAAAAAACGAAGGCGTATATGAGACGTTTTGTCACGGCAAGGCGGGGCGTAAGCCTCGAACTCGAATAAAAAATTTATAAAATAATATAATAACAAACCAAATATTAAATAAAAATATAGAAATCCTAAATCCTTGCAATTAGTGTCATTATATGTTCATTACGATGGACTCAACTTATAAACTTAATCAAGCGTCATACATCATAATACCATCTAATCTAAATTGAACTCATCGTCAACACTATTAGTCCCTTCAACGTTTTCATTGTTCTCATCCTCCCAATCAAGTTTTTCATCCTCATCAATCAAATTCATGACTATTTTTTCCTCCCCCGCTCTCATTTATGTCAATTCTCTAATATATCTAATATTCTTATTTAAGTTAATTGATATAAGTTTGTTTTATGTTTCTTATTCAATTAAGGTTGGGATTTAATGGGTTTATATTTAATTGTTTATGGGCCTAATTAATTTAAATTGTTTTCAATTGAAAAGACCCAAAAAATCAGGATTTGAAGCCCAATAAAAACTGATTTCGAGGCTTAAGCCTCAGCCGCCTTGAGGCGAGGCGCCTCGTGGCGTACGCCTCAAACCCAAAAGGCGTAAGCCTCGTTTAAGGCTTCCAGTGCTTAGGCCTCGAGGCTTTTTTTTGCGAGGCGGTCCGAGACGGGCCTCAAAAACGTTTTTTACAACAATGATGTTATGTAATTAAGGAATAATTGTTGTTGGCTGGTTTTCTTAAATCATTGTTACTGAAATTCGTGGAAGAGGGTATGATTTTAGGAGCCTCTTTGTTTCTCTCATGAGCTGACGTTAAGTTAGAGTGTGGCTACAGCATTACATTCCTAGTCATGATCTTTCTTTGGTTCCATTTAACTGTTATCTGGAATGGACTACCGATATACACCCTCTGTCCTGCTCAATGTAATGCTACAATTCTGAACGGGTATTGAGGAAAAAGTTTAAAAAGATAGAAGGTGGGTAGGTCATACCACTTTTGAAGAGTTAATTGTTTCCTATTTAGGTATGGGACAAATTGAGTTGGACATTTATAAAGTGAACATGGTATAAATTGAGTGGGACGGAGAGTATCATTTTTGTTTGTTGATGTTGCTCTGAAGCGGGGAATGAAGCTCTGTTCTTGATTTTTTTTTCCTAGTATTCTATTGTGTTCCTCAAACTGTAAACCATGGAAATATCATCTAAGAAGAACCCACTTGAAATATGGTGCAGGTCCGGAGGGGTGCAGACAGGGCAGAAATATATAGCTTGGCATTCTCATCCACGGCTCAGTGGTTGGCAGTGTCAAGTGATAAGGGCACAGTTCATGTATTTAACCTTAAGATTAATTCTGGAAATGTTGGAAGTGAGAAGTCAAACAGTCCTCCCGATACAAACTCTTCTGCTGTGACGGGAGGTTCTTCACTGTCTTTCATTAAAGGTATAAATCATTCATGTTTACCATGGTAAACTCTTAGACACTGCATGATTTTGACAAGATTTTTCTCCTCTAGGTTATATTCTGTTGACTTTTATCTTTGTTCCTTTTATTATTTTCCCGTTGGTTATTAACTGGATTCAGTCTGCATTTGTGCCCTTGTCTCCCCAGAGGGGATTGCTTATTGGCATTTTTAACAAATTAGAACGTCTTTATCGTCTCTCTTCAATAACTTTTGGGCCTAAATGAGTTTTCTTTTGTTTTGACAGGAGTCCTTCCAAAATATTTCAGCTCAGAATGGTCAGTGGCTCAGTTTCGTTTACCTGAAGGATATCAATATATTGTTGCTTTTGGTCACCAGAAGAATACAGTGGTAATTCTTGGCTTGGATGGAAGGTCAGTTTCTCTTAACTCCCGGTAGTATTAATTCAGGAGTATATACTGTTTAATTTTTTCAAGTTTACATGCAGCTGCTAGGCTCCTGTATAAATTCTTTTCTAATAATATTAAATAGTTAATGAGTTGCAGAATTTACTGGCTAAATACTGGTTAGGTCGGCTTATAGAAACCAGTCAACTTTACAGATTTTTCCTTTTCAAGTAACTAGTCTTTCTACCCTGTGCACAGGTCAGAATTTATTTTATTATTATAATTTCACACATTTTTTAATAAAAAGAAAATAAATATTTCATCACTCTACAAAGTGTGTTGTGAGATAATCAGTAGACCAGTGTTATAAGAGAGTGGATGCGAATTTTTTAAAAAACTATAAATTATTTTTAAGTGTGTTTGGAAATTATGTGATTTGAATAAAGAATTAATTAATTAAATTGACCTATAAAAACGTGATAAAAATAATATTTCAAATATATACAATTGCTCAAGCAATTTCACCACTATTATATCACATGTCTGGTTTTTTCCTTCCTGAACAACTATAGTAAAGTTATGAAACGAAATAGAACCTATGGTTTCATTTGTTTTGATGCTATCCGTTAGGATAAAATGATTAATTTGTTCATCAAATTTATAAGTACTAATGTTGTATATATTTATGAATTAACATAAAAAGATATATTGTGTAGTTATAAGAATCAATTATATAAATGTGTGTGTGTGTGTATTTACATAATTTTATATTAACCTATAAATATGTATATAATACTCCTTTTGTTCACAAACTTTTTACTTATTTTGCTATTTTAGTTCATCCAATAAATTATTACTCGATTTAATTTTTCTTTTTTTTTGTAAGTGATATACAACTTAATTAATATGATAAATAAAGTGGAACTCAAATTCCATACAATATATAATATATATCTCGAGTCAAACTATCTCGAGTCAAACTATTTCTTAAGACACATGTCAAGTCAAATCAAGTATTGATTTAATTGTCGGAGGAAGTAATAAATATAAGAGTGAATTTGTATTTTATTTTTAAATAATAAATGACGTCCCATTAATTTTTTTTAATACTTACTGAAACTTAAATTTGGATTCTCAATAATTTAAGAATCAAACCTAGCTAAACTAAATATTTAAATATATATTCATGAAAGTACCAATAAACTAATGTGTATTTAATTGTAAATGATTAGGTAAAAGTTAAGTATCCCATATATAATGTGAAGATGCTCAATGGAGGGAAAAACTTTTAAAATTTTATTGAGCTTTTATATATATATATATATAATATAATATAATATAATATAATAGATAAGGATATAATAATAAGTTGATATTCACCGGCTAAATACTGGTTGGCTGGCTGGCTGGCTTCTAGAAAACAGTTAACTCTACAAATATTTTCCTTTCAAGTGAAAAGGATATAATAGCGAAAGACAAGATGAAGATTGTGATTTATGTGCCTTGTATATCTGATAGTGTGGTGCAATTATTCAAGTTTGGCCATATGGAGATTGAATTATATCAAAGAAAGAGGGCTTAAAAGGAATGACTACATTGCATTGAGATGTTTTGAGCTACAAAGTTTGAAATTGTTTATTAGGGTAAAAGGATGTAAACTCCTGAATTTGTTTTTAAGCTTTGTTTCAGACATCTTTTACGGCTATAATGAAATACGTTTAATAAACAAAATTACAAAAAATAAATTGTTGGGTGTAGTAGTCAGGTGAAATAGGGTGGTGATGCTGGGCCATTTTGCATCGGATGCCAATAATTTTTATTCTTGAGGTGTGCATATATGTGTGTGTGCGCGCCCTCAAACATGTTCAAATTCTACATGGGATGGCAGCAAACCAGCTCGTAATTAATCTTTTCTTGATAGTTGGTTGTAATTGTTGAGGAAGAAGAAAATAAAATGATTTGTTGGTGGGGGGGGTGTTTGTGCAGTTTCTACCGGTGCAAATTTGAGCCAGGGAGTGGTGGAGAGATGACACAGTTGGAGTATCACAACTTTCTCAAGCCAGAAGAAGCATTCTAGCTAGTACAATCATCATCATCATGTTACCTCTACTTGTATGTTTTTCCTGCTGCTAATTTGTGGGTTCACGATGCTGTAAATATCGAATGTAAATGCAAACAAAACAGAGTGAAACTGCTTAATCAATAACCAGTTTAATATTGTAAAAAATGGGAATGTTATTATATGCTTGTACATTTATTTTTATATTTTTTAATGGTTATTACTTAAATTTAAATTATATGTTTGTACTCTTTCCTTGAGACTATCGGTGTCAATTTCGTAAATAAATGAAACTTTTTGTGTGGAATTCATAGTTTTTATAGAACACATGTTGTGTTGGTTTCTAGCAGTTTCTAGCAGTGGGGCTTTCTATTTTAATTTAGAATGATTTAATTTGGAAAAAATATTAATTTAATTTGTAAATTCAAATTTATAATATAAAATAAATAAAAACGAAAATAAGTAAACTCGGGCTTTCTATTTTAATTTAGAATGGGGCTTTCTATTTTAATTTAGAATGATTTAATTTGGAAAAAATATTAATTTAATTTGTAAATTTAAATTTATAATATAAAATAAATAAATACGAAAATAAGTAAACTCGGGAGTCCCCACCTACAGCGTCGATTTTGCCATGGCCTCCTGCGCCCAGAGGCTGGCTCTCGGTCCACAGCCTGAAAGCCGAAGCCCCGAGGCCGCAGCGGCATCCTCGCTCCAGAGCCTCACCTCCTGAGACCGCTGCCCGTCCCGGTACCGATGTGGATTGCTTTAACTTCCTAGTATTAAGCTAGCACAGGCTTATACAATTTTATTATTTTGCGAGCTTTTCATCTGATGCATGCAGGTTCAGTAATCAGTGCCTCACCGTCTTTTCCAATTCTGTGTTACTTTTTCTTGTTTTTACTTTTGTTTTATAGAAAGGGACAAATGCATGTGCATTGAATTTGATGAGCATGATCTTTCACTTAAAAATTAATGCCTTTTCTTTTCTAGAAGTATAGATGGTTTAGCTGTAGGAGATTTTTGAGTTCAATCTTCTACTATTTTTAAAAACTAGTGTTGCGCCGGCGCTTTGCACGATTTTTTAAATTTACAAATTTATAAATTGGTTTATAGAAATTTATAATTTATCTATTATTTACTGAGTATAGAAATAATTTGACATATATATTTTAATTTATATGAAAACTGTAAGTTTTATTATAGGTTTTTTATTACAATATAATGTATTTAATATATTTATTATTTTTATTTGAAAATTATTAAAGAAATCTAAAAATGTATTTAATGAAACATATAAAAATGTGTAAATTAGAGAGTTGTTGCAATTATTCCATAGTTCAAAAGTGTTTTCTTGCTTGCATACTATTATTCCATAGTTAATTATTGTTTGATAGTTGTAGGACAATGGCTATATTTTAAGTTTATACATTCTCAATAAGTTTTTATTCTAAATTGGATAAAGAAATCCATTTATTATTTTATTGTTAGTGATAGGTGGTTATATATTTTATCGAAAAGAGTTTAAAAATTATAATTGTTTTGTTAAACTAATTAAGTGTATATTCACAATTTATTATATGTAATTGATTCTTAAAGCAAGTACCATTGATTTAAAATTAGGAAATTAATTGACAATAAAACTTTATTTGATAATAATACATAATCTAATATAAAATTACTTTGAAGGTGATCATGCACATTTATGTTAGATAAAAACATACATTTGTAGTAGCATTAATTAGATTATTCAAACACTAAATACAAAACTCTTCAAATCACAAATGAACTTGAAATTTTTAGAACACATTTTGGGTAACAAAGTTCGTATGCCATTTTAAGTCTTGATATGGTCATTATGGAAATAGTAGGATGAAATTAACTTTGACATTTATTAAAAATACATATAGCAACTGAATAATTTAATTTCAATAACAATAAACATTGAAAATAAACTACACACAACTGTTAAATTTAAAAGAGTTTGTTATTAAAGTAAAATTGGCTCAAATATTGCCCAAGAAATACAAAAGACCCAAATAATTACTAGTATGTAACATTAGGATAAATATACGTCCAGTTGTACAGTTGAACCTTCCGAATCTTCTTGTTAAATATATGTTGAGTACTTGATATGTATTCTCTATTTCCAACTGGTTGGACTCTTTTATAAACTTCTGCTCCTTAATTTGTATGATGGAGAAAAGTGTAAAAGATTTTGAAGGTAAAAAGTTCTATAAAATATGTACTATTATTTTTTGTGGTTCATCCATTTCGTGATGAAAGTTGCATTTTTGCTTTCAAAGGTAGAATTTCTGAATTTTCAGTCCTAACTTCTACGAAAATTAGGTGTGTAGTCTAAACATTCTTCTTTTTCTTTTTTTCTCTTCATTCATTCGAACCATTTAGTTTCAAGAACTCCCCCCTTTGACTCGCCATGCCACCTATTCTTCCCGACACGTACTAATATGTGGTTTCAATAGGAAATAACGAATAATGAAAGAATTCATATATTGACATTTCGTGTTCAAACGAATGTGAGAGGAGCTAATGCTAGCCCCTATCTCTAATCTCTAAAGGGGCATAAGCACATCACTTGTTGGGGGATACACACACATATGACAGTGTATAAATTTGATTAGGTGGTAGCATAGCTGTAAATATAATAATTATATATTTTCTGCATAATATGATTATTTTGCATAATTTACTGTGATACTGATACATATTAATTTATTTCTTCTTCGAGTTCAGTAAATCATTATCCTACTTTATATTTCTTATATATTAACAGTTTTTATAATGTTTCTTTTTACATTCTTAATATAAAAATATTACTCGCTTCGTCCCACTAATCATGATATTTTTTTTCCGACACGATTATTAAGAAGAGTGTATAAAATACTATTTTTGGAACGTACCAAGCTTAATGAACGTCCCAATAAAAGAAGTGTATCATGCTTAGTGGGACGGAGAGAACACAATTTTTCTCAACTCAATATTCATTTACTAATACTATCAATTTACATTATATCATCACACAACGCAACTAATTTTCATCTTTCTTTTATTTTCTTTAATTTCCTTCTATAGTATTTTGAATTTCTAGTTTTTCAATGCATTAGTATATATCTAGATGTAGAGGTAGAGGTAAAATAGAGACAGATGTATAAGTAGAGGTAGAGGTTTAGTTAGATGCACAGGCAGATTTAAAGTTATTTTCAATATATTAATTTACCAACCAATACTGTCGGAGGGCCAAATTCATCCGTATTTGTCTTACTTGTAAATAGTAGGTTGAAGTTTTCGAGAGAAATGCACAGTTTGGTTCTTATGGTTCTGCATATTAAAAGCAAGACTCTTGGAGAAAGAAATGAACGGGTATTTTTTTTTATTATGAAGTTTCTAGAAAATCTAGAAAGTGAGTAGCTCAATAGTTTTATTGAAAAATGAAAAGATTAAAATATTTTAATCTAATTAATTCAATGCAGAAGTTGAAAAATTACATAATAAAAATTAATTTTTATTATACCACCGCATAACTTTTTTGGAATCAAAAAATAATGCTGAAAATTCAGTTTTAGTATATTTATATAGATATAGATAAACATTTTGACTAAATACGAATTCCTCGTCAGCTAATGTGGTTAACGTTTTGTCATTTCGGTCCGTCCTTCAATATTGTTAATACTTAAAATTTTTCTTTTCCGAAAATAAATTTTATCCCTCTTGTCCTTTAAAATAAATCAAACAATACAAAAGTGAGACTCAATCTGCACTCACTGTATTAACCACATGTGTG
Source organism: Leonotis leonurus (assembly GCA_026898415.1). NCBI lineage: Eukaryota > Viridiplantae > Streptophyta > Magnoliopsida > Lamiales > Lamiaceae > Leonotis > Leonotis leonurus. The sequence goes on from JAPKLX010000049.1 coordinate 1,899,739, forward strand.
TATTAACCACATTTCACACATTGAAATGTGGTGAGAGGGAGTATTAGTTTTGTGATGAAGTATCTGATTCTACTTTTACTTTTTGAAGTTCAATTTTTCTTGACGGATCTGTTTTGCACAATTTAGTAGCGTAGGACCAAGCAGGTATAATTTATTTCATGCGCTAACATGATTTATTACTCCACTAGCTAGCTTTAATTTATTAGCATCTGCATAAAAATGAAATGCATTATTGACTTCATCTTTCTCTCGCTGGAAGGTCTTGTTATTTATTTATGACGAAGGTAGGTGCGGTAGGAAGTAGGTGGGAAAGGCATCTCATCTCATCTCATCTCATCTGCTCATTATAAAATTCAATGAAAGGACAAGTGTTAAAAAGTCATAGATAGGGTGAATTTCTGAATTCAATTTACAGAAACGAGCTTGCTTGGGAATTACAGATTGGATTTTCCAACCTCAAAAAATTATATATCTATCAAAATGCCAACACCATTGAAAATAATCAAATGTCAAATAATATCTGGATTTACCATGCTTGGCCTGTCGGTATGAACTTGTTATCTGCTTCTTCTTCTTTTTCTTACAAGAGATTCTCTTTGTAAATCTTGTTATTATTTTATTTTTGAAAACCAAGACTTTTTATTTGTTAAAGGGGGAAAATTTTGGGACGGTATGAACTACCAATAAATTAGTTAGAAGTATGTTATAATAATGGCTAAGTAGAAAGAAATAAGAAGAGGAAAGTACTGGACTCCGGATCAAGTCAAATCGCATCTAACCCTTTTTCAAATAATCAATCGTACATTATATAAATTTATTTTAAGATTTACCTTGTAACAGCCCGAATCCAGTAAATTATTTACGATTTTATATGAATTTTACTTATGATATTTAATTATTTTATGTCGAGTTTATTTTTATTTTAGTTGAAGTTGCGCCCGTAGTTTAAGATATATGAATAAAATTTAGTTAAGGACTCTAGTAATAATCTCATATGAAATTTAAAAATTTATTTTACACAATATTTATTTAATTAGGTATTTCAATATCTATATTATTTGACTTACATTATATAGTTGAATAGGATGAAATTTGTAGTTATCCAAATCTTCAATTCGTAGTTATTCAAATTCGTAGTTATCCAGATCTTCAATTCATAGTTATCCAAATCTTCAATTCGTAGTTATCCAGATCTTCAATTCATAGTTATCCAAATATTCAATTCGTAGTTATCCAAATCAGATCGCCTCTCTTCCCTTCAACATTTCTTAACTCATATATATATAACTTATATAGAATTTCAACTTCTCATATTTCAAATTTAGTCCTACAAGAAAACATCTTGCTTGCTTCTTTCAAAAGACAACCATTTCAGAAACCAAACAAAGAAAGCCCATCCCAATACTTGATTCACAGTGAGGCGCGACTAAGACGGTGTTAAGATTTTAAATTGTTCGACTTTCAGTTCAAGTTCAAGGTTAAGGTGTGGTGATCTAACTCAGTTATGCAGTTGATTATTGTTGTCCATTTTAATATTACGTGTTTAGCCGTATGTGTGATTATGAAATCAGTTGGTGTTGAGTAAGAGCTGTTTTACTACTACCTCATTTTACTCTCACTTCAGTTATTGCGCAATATTTATGTTATGTCGCCAGGATCCCGTAAATAGGGTTCAGGACGTCACAGTCCTTAATTATGTTACTCAACACATTTTTTTTTCGAGTGCACGTGGCAACATCTTCGAATTAAATTTGTCCTACTAAAAGTGGTCACATTTGACTAAAAAATTATCATAAATTTAATCAAACGTGACAATTTTTAGTGGGACGGAGGGACCGATGGAGTACTATATTTTCTCCCCTCACACATATACTTTCATTCCCGAATTGTATGCATTGTTGTTGTATGTCTTAAAGTTTAATTTTGATAAAGATGAATACCTAATTAATTTTGAGTCAATTATAAAAATGAATTCAAGATAACGAGCCTAAAATTGTGGCGTTATTCAGTACATGTATTACACATAATTGATACTCCCTCCGTCCACAAAAAAGCTTCCTAATTCAACTTTCCATTTATGGAAAGTGAACCCACCACACTCTCTACAACTCAATTTAATATAATACATTAAGTGGGACCCAACATCCACTAACTACACACAACACAATTTAAAACATTATATTAAGTGGGACCCAAACTCCACTCACTACATATCATCATTAAAATCAAAAACACTACATAAAAACCCGCACCGGGTCAAACTAGGAAAGAAATTCGTGGACGGAGGGAGTATTATTGAAAGATTGAATAATGACATAGGATCTCGTGTACTGATGGTGATGGAAGGAGTAAATTATGGCTACAACAAAATTGTAAAAATTTGTTATTTTATTTTATACACACATAATTTAATTAAATATGATATATCAAAATAAGATTTGAATTTCACATAATGCACAATATAAATTTATAGACAGAGAGAACAAATAAATAAATAAATAAAATAAAGTAAGAAAGATGAGAAGATATGAGAGATGCTATCCCTAAGTTTCTATATATAAGCTACCCCTCTCTCACTCTTAGTCCACAACCTGTTCTCTTCTCAATCAATCGATCAATCAATCACTTCTTCTTCATTATTATTAATCTTGCAATGGGGATCAAGGTCCTTGGCCACCCTTACTCTCCTGCCGCTAAGAGAGTTTACCTGTGCTTAGCTGAAAAGGGTCTCGATTACGAGAACGTCGTTATCGATCTAGCAACTGGCCAGCAGAAGCAGGAGCCCTTGATCTCTATCAACGTAAGCTAGCTCAACAAATCTTAATTTCATGCCACTTTTCTTCATCTTGAGCATTATTTTTTGATCTTACATGCCCTTAATTTGTTGTTTGGATTCAGCCATTCGGGCAGGTGCCTGGCTTCGAAGACGGTGACTTGAAGCTCTTCGGTAAGAATACACACCAATTGTTCGACGAATTGTCACTGTAACAAATTCGCACTAACACGCTTAATTTGTTTCTTTGGAACTCAGAATCGAGGGCTATCACGAGGTACATCGCCCACGCCTACGCCGACAAGGGAACTCCTCTCATCTCCGCTGATCCGAAGAAGATGGGGATCATCGGAGTTTGGCTGGAGGTGGAAGCCCAGAGATTCGACGCGGCTGGACAGAAATTGAGCTTCGAGATTCTGGTGAAGCCCATGAAGGGCATGACCACCGACGATGCGGCGGTGGAGCAGCTTCAGGCACAGCTGGCAGCAGTCCTCGACGTGTACGAGGCCCGTTTGTCAAAGTCAAAGTATTTGGGCGGCGACGACTACTCCTTGGTCGATCTGCACCATATTCCGATCATCTCCAACTTGATGAATACCAAGGTGAAGGCGATTTTCGAGGCCCGCCCATCCGTAGCCGCCTGGGTTGCGACTCTTCTGGCCCGGCCCGCTTGGAAAAAGGTTTCAGCTTAAGTCATTGCCTTGCTTTGTTTAGCTGTATGGTCTTTATTAAAGCACTACAGCAATTCACTGTTGCTAATGGAGTATGAACTTTCTTTTCTTGTATCAGTTTAATAAAATTGCGACAATGACAATAATAGATGTTGAAAATTCCCAAAACTTTTATAGCATATAGTGTTTGTTGTGTTTAATTGTTTTACTTCTTTTACCTAATTGCAGAATCACCGCCCTCAAATCGTTGTTAGTAGTATTTGTTACGTATGAGAACTAAAATTGTGGATCATAGCTGAATTTTCTCTTAATAAAAGTCATATGTTGAAATAGTAGTATATAATTATTTAGTTCACATTCTATTGTATTGTATTGTATAGTATATAAAACGACAAGGGTGGTGGAAGTAACTACAAAATGAGTAGAAAAATAAAGCAGGACGTAACAGAAAAGTCAAAGCATGGATAATCGATTTGTGTAATGGCACGTTTGCAGGCATGACCCCACTTCTCCTTGCCATTTGCCAAACTTTTCCAACATGAAACACGATGATTTCTTTTATTATTTCAAGCACCTTCAATATAATTGTGAAAACGGGAATTAATAAAAAAATAAAATAAAATAGTTGAAAATGAATAATGATTAAGACCTAATCCATGTAGTTACCTAGCTATACCTATTCAGTACTCCCTCCGTGCCACTTAAAATGACTCACTTCTTTTGGGCACGCTAATCAATAAAATCTCATTCTTTTTACTTAAATGACTCACTTCTTTTGGGCACGCTAATCAATAAAGTCTCATTCTTTTTACTTACTCAATACATATCTCTCCTAAAAAAATTACTATAAAAGAAAATGAATCATCTTGTTGGAACGGACGGAAATGGCAAAATGAGCCATCTTAAATGAGACGAAAGGAGTATTTGACAATTCATCCATTCTTGGCTCCACCAACTTCATTGTGTCGATATTATAGATCTTGGCCAGATTCCCCAATTTGATAAGGTTTGAGCATTATTATCAACCAAGAAGATCATTTTCATAGGCCCACATTTGTTTGTTAAGTGAGATGAAATATATACAAATTTTAGATGTTTGCTTCGTTTTGTTTAGGGTAAATCTTCTGCCTCTAACGCTGCAAGACCAACTGCAATGAATGGATAAATCTTCGATGTTTAGGATTTGCATCAACTTTTTAAACAGAAAAGGTCAAATACTATTCATATATAAATTGCAAAAATTGCACTTTTTTTTATTACTACTTTTGGTAACGAAACAATCTTATAAAAATTGTTTTTAGAACCACAATACAAAGAGTAGAATAAGTGAATATATACTTCCTCCATCTCAACTAGCTTAAGCCGTATTCCTTTTTGGAACGTCCCAACTAGCTTGAATCATTTCATTTTTAAGAAATCTTTATTACACACAAATTTAAATAATATATATTCTTATCATCACTTTATTCCTTAATTCTCGTGCCGAAAAGAAGTGCCCCAAACTAGTTGGGAAGGAGAGAGTAGTAGAAAAAGAAGAAGATTACCGCTAATAATCTAGAATGAGGAACTAGCTTTATTTTTCTTTTATTCTTTATACTATTTTTCTTTCTGTGCATAATTTTATGTTCATGCTTGGCTTAATCTTTGTAATTTAAATTTAATGTAATTCATTTAAAAAGAAAATAATTTACTCAATATATTAAATATATAAATTATGATTTCTCATGTCATATTATTATAATATGAAATTATCATAATTATAGATCAAATAATATAATATGAAAAATCATAACTTATTTACAAAATATGATATAAGGATATAAAAATACAGAGATGTTAGTAATATTTATGTCAGCTGTTTTCAAAAACAAAAAAGAACAATACATCGATAGACATCATAAGTTTGTTTGTAATAAGAGTGTTGTTAGAAATCCAAAATTTTCTTCTATTCTAACCAGTTCTTAGTAATTACATAAAATGAAACAACTTAGAAACACCTTTCTCATCCAAATTGTCACATTGTTATTTTAGAACATAATTGCATAATAAGGAAAATTATAAACCCTAATATCATAAATTCTCTACTATGAATAATTTGAAACATTATATGAAGATCGAACGCGGAAAAACTAACCAGGATTCACCATAGATGAAGACTGTAGAGGATCAAATTGGTTTGGATGCCTGATGGATCTTCCAGAGAATAGTTATGCCTCCTTTCCTTAGCGCTAGATCCGATGGGGCAGAAATAGCGTTGAGTTACGTAACACCTCTAGGGACCATCCATCCCTTTATATATTAAATATATCTTTATCGTAATTATAAGTCAGCCCTTCAATGATTATTATAATTGCATGTAGGGTCATACGCTTTATATAATAGTAATTAACACATTATTTAATTATATATGTGACTACTTAATGATTAATTAAAAATTAATCTAACAATCTCTCACTTGGGCACAATATATAAAACTTGACAATTTGTTATAACATGAATACGCGTATAAATTGAAGTGCTATTATACGTTGTGTATCTTTAACAATCTCGTCCATCAACTACACTCATACATGGACTAAAGCAATGTCGCCAAATCATGCTCGACTAGGCCAACAGTAATCACATGCACAAGTATAATCAAACGACATAGATCAGATGGTATAACGAAAATCAGATGAAACATCTATTTTCGAATGGTCCTCTTTAGACCTTTAAACTTTAGGCGAAGGTTACTGAATGCAAAATAAATGTCTGAAACTTTAATCTTGATAAAGAAAATAACTTCATTAAAGGAAATGAATGCATTTCAAAGAAATGTCTAAAGTATCGATAAGCACTAAAATTACAACTCTCATTGAATCTATACTACGTCATCCAATGATGACACACCCATGCCAGCTACATGCTCATGAAAGACCTTGGGCGTTAAGCCCTTAGTAAACGGATCCGCTATCATGGAGTCAGTTCCTATGTGCTCAATCGATATAAGTTTATTTTGCACCTTCTCTTTCACAACGAGGAACTTGATGTCAATGTGCTTTGACTTCGAAGAGCTCCTGTTGTTGTTGGAATATAAGACTGTTGATCTATTGTCACAGTAAATCTTGAGTGGTCTTTCGATTGCATCCATAATTCGCAGCCCAGTGACAAAATTTCACAGCCAGATTCCGTGATCTGTAGCTTGATAACATGCTATGAACTCTGCTTCCATGGTTGAAGAAGCTACAAGCGTCTGCTTGACACTCTTCCAGGATATAGCCCCTCCAGCCAGTAGATAGACATATCCAGTGGTGGATTTCCTATTGTCTTGGCATCCAGCAAGTCAGAATCTGAGTATCCGACGACCTCCAAGTGATCTGACTTTCTGTAGACTAGCATGTAGTCTTTTGTTCAATGTAGATATCTCATAACCCTCTTGGCTGCTATCCAGTGAGTCATTCCAAGGTCACTTAAGTATCTACCTAGCATCCTGACTATGTACGCAATATCCGGACGCGTACATACATGAACATACATTAAACTTTCTATTGTCGAAGTATAAGGAACATTCTGCATTTCCTGAATTTCAAGGTTAGTTTTAGGGCATTGAGTGAGGCTACACTTTTCTCCTCTAGCAACAGGGGTATCTCCTGGTTTACAACCTTGCATATTAAACATCTTAAGCACTTTATCGATATAGTTATTTTGTGATAACCCGAGAACACCCTTAGATCTGTCACGGTGTATCTGGATTCCTAATAAAAAAGAAGCTTCCCCAAGATCTTTCATCTCAAAGTTCTTAGAGAGAAATCTCTTGTTATCCTGAAGGAAGTTCATATCATTCAAGGCAAGTAAGATGTCGTCCACATAAAGGACCAGGAAAGCAAATTTACTCCCACTAAACTTGTGATAAACACAATCCTCAACTAAATTCATCTTAAACCCGAATGAGAGAATAACTTCATGGAATTTTTGGTACCATTGACGAGAAGCTTGTTTGAGCCCATAGATGGATTTCTTTAGTTTGCAAAGCATTTACTTCGAGTCTCCTAATTCGAAGTTCTCTGGTTGCTGCATATAAATTGTTTATTCAATGTCTCCATTGAGAAACACAGTTTTTACATCCATCTGATGTAGCTCAAGATCAAAATGAGAAACAAGTGTCATGATTATTCTAAATGAGTCTTTCAATGATACTGGAGAGAAAGTTTCAGAATAATCAATGTCTTCCTTCTTAGTATATCTTTTAGCTACAAGACAAGCTTTATATCTCTCCACATTACCATTTGCATCTCTTTTTGTTTTAAAAATCCATTTACAACCAATGGGTTTTGCACCTTCTAGCAATGGGACAAGTTCCCAAACCTGATTGTCTTGCATAAACTTTATACTCTTCATTCATGACATCAATCCACTGAAGAGAGTGTTCATCTTGCATGGTCTGACGGAAATTGATTGGATCATTTTCCATTAGTCCATTATGTGCCTTAGCTTCCATGAGGTAGATTTCATAATCCTCAGGAATGACACTCTGCCTTTCTCTAGTGGATCTCATTAATTGCACTGGTTCTTGAGGTTGCTCTTGAGGTTGTTGAGTTTGATCAATCTGAATGGGGATATTCTCAATGATATCAGGTTGAGATTCATCTAAATCTGCTTCTCGAGTAATAACAGGAAAAGGAACCCGAACACTACTAGAAGCAGCAGTAGGATTCAAGTTTGAATCCTTCTCAAATGTGATATCCCTAATTCTATTTCTTCCCTCAAACTCAATATCCTCAAAGAAGGTTGCAGTTCCCGTCTCAAATATGTTTCTAGTTGTGGAATCATAAAACTTATAGCCTCTTAAATACTCAGAGTAGCCAATAAAGTAGCTGCTAACTGTTTTGGGGTCCAATTTCTTTTCATGAGGCTTGTAAGGCATCGCTTCAGCTGGACAACCCCAAATATGGAAGTGCTTAAGACTGGGCTTCCGGCCAGTCCAAAGCTCATAAGGTGTTTTAGCAATCGCCTTTGTGGGTACTCTGTTCAGGATGTAAGCTGTTGTCTTAAATGCTTCTCCGCAGAGAGACCCAGATAAAGTAGAATGAGCAATCATACTCCTCACCATGTCCTTAAAAGTCCTGTTACGTCTCTCAGATACACCATTCATGCTTGGTGAGCTAGGCATTGTATACTGAGGGATGATTCCACATTCCTCTAGGAATTTAGCAAAGGGTTCAGGACGTTGTTCACCTGATCCGTCATATTAACCGTAGTATTCACCACCACGATCAGATCTGGCAGCTTTTATTATTTTGTTGAGTTGATTCTCAACTTTAGCTTTATAAGCCTTGAACACGTCTATGGACTGACTCTTCTCATGAATAAAGTATAGGTAGCCAAAGCGGGAAAAGTCGTCTATAAAGGAAATAAAATAATGCTGACCATTCCAAGATGCCGAAGGGAAAGGTCCACAAATGTCAGTACGTATTAATTCTAGGACTTCTGTAGCTCTGTAGACTCCTAATTTCTTATTCTTGGTCTGTTTTCCCTTGATGCAGTCAACACAGACATTGTAGTCTGTGAAGTCAAGGGAATCTAGAATTCCATCAGACACAAGCCGGTCAACTCTATGTTTAGAGATGTGACCTAGGCATTTGTGCCATAATGAAACTGAATTTTCTTTATTTAACTTTCTTTTAATACCTCTTGATTCAATATGCAGGTTTTCATTATAGGAAGAATTAGTTTCCAACAGATATAGATTGTCAAAAGAATTCAAATAACCAGTACCAATAATAATTGAATTAAAAGACAATGTAAACTGTTTGTTCCCAAATGAACAACAATAACCAAATTTGTCCAATAAACAAACATAAATCAAATTCCGTCTAAAAGACGGTACAACGAAGGTGTCTTTCAAATCCAAATAACTATCAGTTCCTAATAACAATCTAAACCTATAGCTTCAACTTCCACCGACTTGCCATCTCCAACGTAGATGTATCTTTCACCATCACTAGGCTTTCGGTAGCTCAGACAACCCTGCATATAAATACTTATGTGAGTAGTAGCACCAAAATCTATCCACCAAGTATTTCTAAGTACTGAAGTTAAATTAACCTCAGAACAGACCAAAGAGTAAACTGTACCTTTTTTTGCACGCCAGGCGTGATACTTTGTACAGTCCTTCTTCACATGATCCGGCTTCTTGCAGAAGAAACAACTTTGATCCTTATGTTGTTTCTTCGGAACCGGTGCTTTAACAACTTCTTTTTCGAAAGGCCTTTTCTTTCCCTTTCCCTTAGAGGTTGTTGCCACGTGGACACTTTCAATTCTTTCTCGCTTCAATTTCTTTTCCTCCTGAACATACTGAGAAATGAGCTCATTTAGAGTCCATTTCTCCTTCTGGCAATTATAACTAGTTTTAAACTGACTAAAATGTGGAGGAAGTGAGATAAGAGCCATGAGTACGAGGAAATCCCCAGAAAACTACATCTTTAGGGCTTTAAGCTTAGAAGCGATATGGAACATTTCCATAATATATTCTCTGAAGTTTCCTTGACTCTTATACTTCATCGACGTGAGAGTCGACATAAGTGACATCATCTCGATCTTATCGTTCTTTGTAAAATATTGTTCGAGCTCATCAAGGAAAACCTTAGCTGAAGTGATCCTTTCATGATCTGAACCTCTAAAGGCTTCTGGTATGCTGTTCATCATGATCATCAGACTTAGTCGATTAGAACGCTCCAACCTCTCATATTCTCTTTTAGCATCAGTTGTGCTTTTTGGAGTGAGAGGTGCCGGTTGTTCTGGCCTGAAGACTAAGTCCAGATCCATATAGCCCAACATTATAAGCAAATGCCTTTTTCAATCCTTAAAATTGGTCCCATTTAGCATGGGAGGTGGGTGGTTAATGCCAGGTGATATTGCAGTAATGGATGACATGTTAACTGATTAGAACAAAAGACACAGAATGAGATGATTGATAATTGAATAGAAGAATTTACGCACAAATGAAGACTTTAGGTCCTAGCTAATGGTCAAGGTGTTTAATCCCATCTCGAGGTACCAAGCGCAACACCAATGTCTATCTTTTGGGCCTCAACATTGGCTGCAAGCGGTACTCTCGACGCAGAGATCAAATGTTGATAGTAAGGTCGTGTCGAGCAAAAAGCAATCTTTGGATTGTCTTATTGATCACACAAGGTCAATCTTGATAACTGTCACACACTTATCCCTACTGTATGCGTAACAACTCTGCCAGATGCGGACCTACCTTTGGGTCGAACGACAAACGCATGAGTTGAAGACACAAACAACCATATATAAGGTTAGATACAGTAGTCTCCACAAAAGAGGTCACTTTGGTGACATTATGCTTCAACTAAAGCACCTAAAAGTTGAACTCGGGACGTGAGTCCAACAAGTTCGGCGACCCGGGCCGGGTCGCCAAAATCGCGACAAAAAATTACCCCACATGAATTGAACATGCATCATAGACACTCAATTCCACAAGCAATGGATTCACAAATCGCATACACGTATAGACATATTACATAATTGAATTATAAATCTAAAAGAATTCTCTTGATTAGCATGCAACATACTCCCTCCGTCCCCTAATAAGTGTCCCATAAGGGAAAAAAATTTGTTCCCTAATAAGTGTCCCATTTCAATTTTCAAGAGTAAAATAGTATTGAAGTTCCTATTTTTCCTTTGTAATCATTTGAATATTTTTACTTTTTATATTTTCAATGCAATGATTAGGGGTAAAGAGTGTAATTTAGCTTGTTTTCTTGATAATTGAATTTTGGTGTTTGAGGACATTTATTGGGGGACGGAGGGAGTAATTAACAAAATATGATCAATGATTGCCACCATCGAAATTCCTTCTTAGTAATGATAATTATAAATCATTAATGATTGAATCCACATCGGAAAACAAAAACGAAAGGTGCAATCATACCGAAATTTTAAAAAAAAGGAAACATTACTAATTTCAATTATTCGTCGATCACAATAAACTAAATGATGCATATTTCCAATATATCAAATGCAACAAAAAATATGGAATCATATATGCAACGAATCGCGTGCAGAATTATCATCAATAATTTATCCAAACAAGATGCAAAGCACACGTCTTCAGCAATTTATCAATTAAACGAAATCGCCAATTTCAAAAAACTGAACAGAATTCTCAAAAGCAGCGTGAACGAAACGTAATTGAAAGAAGGATTGATAATCAGATCAACATACAATGACCAAATCTCAGAGAATCATAAGTAGAGTGGCTCTGATACCACTTGTTAGAATATAATTGCATAATAAGGGTTGAAAGTTGTAAACCCTAATATCATAAATTCTCTACTATGAATAATATGAAGCATTAATTCTCTACTATGAATAATATGAAGCATTGTATGAAGATCTAACGCGAAAAAACTAATTAGGATTCGCCATGGATGAAGACTGTAGAGGATCGGATTGGTTTGGATGCCTGATGGATCTTCCAGAGAATGGTTACGGCTCCTTTCCTTAGCGCTAGATCCGATGGGGGAGAAATAGCGTTGAGTTACGTAACTCCTCTGGGGACCATACATCCCTTTATATATTAAATATATTTTTATCGTAATTATAAGTTAGCCCCTCAATAATTATTATAATTACATGTAGGGTTATATACTTTATATAATAGTAATTAACACATTATTTAATTATATATGTGACCACTTAATGATTAATTAAAAATTAATCTAACATCGTATAATTATCCATCAATAAATTTGCACGATCTTATTAGTTGTTGATTGAAACAACTTAGAAAGCTGCACAAAATACATTAAAACATGGTTGAAATTGAAAAATTAATTAGATAAAGAATATATTATTAAGTTTGAGTTTTGGTGTAATGGTTGTAGTAATTATTATTTGATGACATGACATGCAAAATAAATTTAAAATTTGATTTGATGATTGAAGTTGAATAATGGAAGTTGCAAGTATTCATGTCTTTTGTGGGTTTCAATATATATGAGTTAATCTAGTATACGAGACAAATATATCAGTAGAAAACTATTGCATTTTAAGTGTTCAATGTACGTGAGCATGTATTAATGAATAATTAATTTTTAGAGAAATTGAAATATAGATAAATTGAAACATGAATTGGTCATACGTGTTTAGTACTTTTTGTTTTGATTTTAGTCGCATCTGAGTCTCATTTCATAGTCTTTTAGTTTATTTTTGTTGTTCTTTTGTTTGTTACTATACAGGATGTTGCTTGATTGCTAGGTGTGAGGATCGTGTCGAAAACGGAGTTGAATTGGTGTTCTATGAAGCTAAGGATGTATGCAGAGCATAATAGAAGAATTAGGAGAAACCCGGAGCGCGAGACGGGGTAGCACGCGAGCGCTGGACATGCCACACTTGCTGGTGTGACACGCAAAAATGAGGCAGAACACGGAGTCTAGTGACCGTTGGACCCCAGCGCTCGCTGGGTGCGAGCATGGCGTGAGGCAGAACCTTGAGGCCAGCGGCTACTAGGCCTCTCACGCTGGCGAAACAGAAAGCTCACACAGCGACCGCTGGACCCATAACGACCTCTAGGCGCGAGTTTAGATAATGTTTTAGGCTATTTAAACACGCGATTTGGCGTGATATTTTCATTCATTTTCTCCACTTTTCATATTAGAACCCTATAATCACTTTTTACGACTTTCTTTATTGTAATTTCGCCTCGGGAAGACGGATTGAGGGTGGAGATTAACTACTCAATTCAGGATTTTATCTTAGTAAGTATCTCTTATATTTGATTATTGAATGAATTGAGTAGTCATTTTCTATCTAGTGTTTATGATTTCTTTAATTGTTTATTGATTGCTCTTTGACTCATGTTCTTGATTAAACTTGTTCTTGTTTAATTGAAGCGACTGACCACTGTTTTAATTTATCGTTTATTGGTTGAGATAAAGATATAATTCCAATATAGACTTAGGAGTCGTTTGATTTGATTGATAAGATTATCACTTTTAAATCTCTACATTCCTATCTATATGTTCCTTAATCACTCAAATGTTTGATTATATAATCACACCAAATTTAGCTTGATTATATAATCAAGCATTTGAGTTATTAAGGGGCATAAAAAATGACTAAATTCATAAGGAAAATGATGATTATAGATAGTAAGGTAGAGATTTAAAGGGGATAATCTTATCAATCATATCAAACAAACCAAACAACTCCCTAGAGTTTAATCAACTTCAATTCTAAATCGGAAACGTAAGAATTGAAATTTGTTGTTTATATGTGATTTTCTATTGTGATTCAAATACAAAAGTTAGATTTGCGGCTTAATTATCGAATACGCAAGTTAAGTAATTAAGCAACTCTAGGAAATCACTAATTGACTCTGAATCATTGTTCATATAGTGATCTAATACGCGAGTCTTGATTGTTTTCTAATTATGAATACCTAAGTTATTAATTAGACTAACTTTTAAGAAACTCTTGATGAATGAGCAATTTCATTAATGATAGGAGCAAGATTTAATCAATTATAAATCTTTTAAACTCTATGCCCTTAAATCCCGAATCCCTTCTTTTGATTATCCTTGTTTATTTATTTTCTTGTTTATCCTCATGTTTATCTTGGTTTAGAGTGTTTAGGATTTCTATTCCCTGTTTAATAACACTTAAGATTAGAATTGTCATGATAAGTTTTTCTTGAGATTCGACATAAGGTCAACTTAGCCTTGTCTACGATAGATATCTGTTTTATACGTTTTTGGTCTCTTTTCTCTCGTAATTTGGATTAGTA